>JANIJI010000001.1:2385000-2882500 GCA_024500535.1 Leptonema lineaticorne
GCGAATCGCACTTCTGCGTGATTAAAGTCACAACTCACTTGACATATATTATCGATTACTACTATGATATAAATTATATCAAAAACATTTTCAAAAATATTTAAATATTATATTTAAATCAATTTTTATATATTGAAAATATCAGGAGTGTCAAAAATGTGGATCGCAAACTATCGCAAAGCCTTTTTTGTCACTTACGGTAATTTTTTAAATTAACTAAAATATTAATTTTTGTTTTTTTTTCTTTACATGTAATTAGAGAGCGAAGATGTCTTTAGTGGTCAAAAATTTCAACACCCCTGATATATATTTATTAACAGAAAACTATATAAATTATACCACTATTATATATATTTTTCATTTTTAAGCATATTATTGTTGTATAAAATGATTTTTATTTTTTATTATTATAATAGATAGATATAATTATTTAAATTGTAAAATCATTTTTAATAATTATATTTAGATATGGCAGTGATAAACAACCTACGGCTCTTTAGTTCCATACGCAAATATTATTTGCTCTTTTTTTTTGTTATTGAAGTACAAGTAATTGTTGTACGTAAATGTTTAATTGTTTTATTTTTTTACTTAAATAATAAATAATTATCTAATAATACCATATATATATATATATATATATATATATATATATATATATATATATATATATATATATATATATATTATCTAAAAATAAATAGATATTTTTCTTATGAATAAATAGATTAGTTTTTATTATCAATAAACTTTATTTATTTAAGTACAATACATTGATGTCAAAAAAATTTTTGTAGCTCTTAAAAAAAATTTTAATTTTAATCAAATTTCAAATTACAATTAACGTTTATAAGACCGTATTTATATAAAATACGAATCGATATTTTAATATGAATAAATATTTATTCGTATTCACGGAATCGGAATTCGTGAAATGAGGCCGACAGTGAACTTTCATTAATCGCAACGCTAAATAAACTTAACGGTATTTTGTATTTATATGTAATCTGAAATGCCGTTAATTTTAAGGCTTTAAACCGATGGGTGAACAGTTGAAATTTTCTTCTCTTACGAAATTAACCGTCGGGAGATTTCGCGCAGATCGAATAGTGCGATATAAACGTTCGAACAATATCGCGCTAATGCGAGCTCGTTATACGTATATCCACTGACTATTATATTATATAATATAATATGCGCTCGTAATACGTAATACACGAGAACAGTAATAAGCGAGCTAAAGGGATATATGAAAGATTATCTTAATGTTTCCATTCAACGGAATATATATATATATATATATATATATATATATATATATAATATTTACGCATATATAATATTATTATATTACACTGTTTGTATCTTAGAAAGGCGTTCATCGTAAACGTCTTTGTGTATTAATGTTTAAATGTTCCCATTGTGTCATAAATCGATATTGCTATGTGACTTATTTTTGATATTTTATTATAGCGAATGTCGTGTTTTATTTTTTTTCTTTTGATATTCAATATCAGATGTTGCCAAGTTCGTTGATAGTACGAGCCGTTTTTCAAAATTTGATTTTTTTTTAAATTTATTTATATTTAATATATATAATATGTGTTGAATTTAAATATTAAAAATTAAATATGTTTATTTGACTTTATTTTTTGATAATTCTTTAAAATTAAAAATTAAAAGAATATTCGGATACATTTTAGAGCTACAAAGAGTCGCGTGTGGCTCGCGAGCCGCAGTTTGACCACTTCTGTTCTATATTTTGATGGTATAGTGGTTCCCAATTTTTTTTCATTAGTGTACCCCTAACACACACACACACACACACATATATATATATATATATATATATATATATATAATTTTTATATTGTCTGCCACAATAACTTTTAAGCGCCACAGGTTGGAAACCGCTGTTATAGTATGTGAAAATTTTTCCTTCATCCCTAATAATAACTATGAATATGAAACTAAAATGTCAAAAGTGACTTATCTATTTATTATTATAAAATTGTTGATGTTTATTAAGACGATCCATTCTAATTTTATTATATTATATATATATATATATATATATATATATATATATATATATATATATATATATATATATATATATATATATATATATATATATATGCTATTTTATAAACGAAATTATTTTTATAATTATATGAATATTTACGTTTATTTTGTATGTGAATTTAACCGCATTTTCGCTATTACGATTGTTTAGAAGAGGATTTAATGCTCAAAGTAACCGCATATAATATAATAATATTATGATTTGTATTTAATATGATATATAGCAAAACAATCTTATTATTTTAGACCGTGATATTGTTTGTGATATTCACGTTTTGCGGAATTCAGTGATCGCAAACATTTCCAAGATACATGCTAATAATTTAATATGAAGTATATTTCTAATTTTTTTTTTCAATTATTTGAACCTCCGTTTAGTAGTTTAAAAATCGATAGTATGAAAAATCATTATAAAAATAGGTACATTTCTACTTGAAGATATGCCTGTTATAATGCGAATGATATATATATATATATATATATATATATATATATATATAGTGTTCATTTATTTTTAAAAATTTTGAATGTACGCGTGCCACGCTTGAGCACATCTGTCCTATTGGATCTTATCGAGTTTTTGTTATTCAAATTTTAGACGTGCATTTGCATGAATTGCGTACATTTCCTGCGGATACGCAATTAAAATCGTCATAGTCTTAGAGGGAAACCGTTCGTCCTTAGCGATATTTATATGCGACGATTATGCGGCGGTCCCGTCGTTTCGTTCGTTTGTCTGTCGGACAAAGGACACAAGTGCTCCCGAACGAACGAGCGACGATAGGACGTTCTCGTTCCGACAATCGGCGACCGTTGATTCGAATCTGATTTCGTGTCTCGTATTGTGTTTTCAATGGTGTATCGTTAATTTATTCAATGTTTTAAATATTATATTGATTCATATTTAAACATGGAATAATTCAATATATATTTTATGTTTTTATGACGAAAACATAAAACTATTTATGTTAATTTTTTTGTAAACAATTTTCATACTCCTTCTTTATAATATTGTGAAGTATAAAAAGACAAGATTTTCTTATCTTAAATTACTTCGTAATCACGTAATTACAATCCGGACTGCGTTTTCTGCTTTGAATATTTTTTTTTTGTGTTTAGAAATTTATTCAATAAATTCATATGTTCTATATAAAAGCTTTACACGTTAATTTAAATGTATAATAATTTTAAACTAGAAATAAAAATGCTACGAAACGCCTCGAACACAATTGATTAAACGCTATTTATATTGAGTAACTTATCTAAAATATATATATATAAAAAAAATACTAATATAACTTCAAGAAAAAAATTTCATTGTGATTTTACAAAATTTATATATTTTTCAACCTTTTACAAAAAAAAATGACCTCGTTGCGAATGAAACTTATAAACGATAAATTCGCACGAGAAAATAGAACAGTAAATTTTTTCAACATATCGTCTCGAATCTGTCGTTCGTTTTTCTACAATGTTTGTTCACTTTTCTTTTTCTTTTTTTTTTGCAACGTCCCCCATTTTACACGCCTCCCCCCCCTAAATGCGAATAAAAAAATCGAAAAATCGGGAAGAGGGGAGGGGGACGGAGGAAATCGAGTGGGGGGGGGTGATTGCTGTTTTTCCACCATTTTATGCACATATAGTACATACATTCTAGTACGTTTTCGTTCCCGTTTTTCCTATTCAATTTTCGCCGCAATGTAAATGCTAATTTCGAATCGATTCATGTTTCACTCCTTTGTGAAAATTTTCAGTTGACGACCGAAAGAAAAATAAAGCGTATCGATGGAAAACTCCACAATCTGCTTTGAAGATATATATATATATATATATATAATTTTTTTTTGCTCGCACCCTTCACCCCCCCCTCTATCTTACCCCTCGTTCCAATCGTGTTCATTAATCATCGCCCTTGCTGAAATTTCATTATTTTTCAGCATCGCTTCGCACTGAGAAAGCGAAGTGCGGTGAAGGGAGCGAGGGTGTATCTAATTTATAATTTAGATCGTTGTTGTGCGGCGTACTTTTGTAATTTTGAATTTTCCCATCGATGAAATTTTCCTTTTTTTCATAATGAAAATTGACTTGTATTATATTATTTTTTTCCATTTAATTTTCATAATATATCTATTTATCATAACATATATATATATATATATATATATATATATATATATATATATATATATATATATATATATATATATATATATATATATATATATATATATATATAAAGGAACTCTTAGTTCCTTCATCACGATAATGCATATTGCATTGGTTCTTCGTAACTTTTTTGTCAAAATCCATATATTCCATATAAAAAAACCATTGAACAGCATAGGTATATAAAATTTTAAAATATGAAAGTATACATTATTTTTATATAATAATTTTATATTTGGAATAAAAATTTGCCAGCAGTTTTCGAGTGCAAATATTTATTCTGAGAAATCGTATCCGTGACCTGTTGCTAAAAACTAGTGTGTAAACTTAAATTATATTTCTATTATTTGAATTGTAAATGTAGTATCGTGTCATATTTCATTATTGAAAATCTTAAACTATAGTATTTGTTATTATGTATATATATATATATATATATATATATATATATATATATATATATATGAAGAAAAATATTTGTGAGTGTGTCTGTTTGCGTATCGTTTCTCTGGCAAAAGTTCAAAGACAGAGTAGATCCATTAAAAAATTTCCAGTTTTCGATTCCGATAACTTGCAGAAAAACGGACGCCGATGAATATATATATATATATATATATATATATATATATATATATATATATATATATAATATAAGTGTGGCGCCATACTAAATCTGCCCCTGCACACTTTCCGAAGACGCATTACGAATTTCGGCCTAAATTAGGCGGTCGCGTCGGCCATTAACCGTTCGTTGGGGGGGTCGCGATCATTTATTCAGTTTTCAATCCGCGCTCAAATGTCTTTTCGGTTTTTAACGGGGTCCGGGACTATTTTACGATCGGTTTTCCTCCGGTTTTCGACTCGCGATTTTCCCAAAGTTTCCAGTCGGTTCTTTTAATAAAATTTACCGACCGCCCGCGCCGCCATTTTATATTCATTTCCGTTCAGGGCGGCAGTAAAACGCATTTTTGCGGCGCCCGTTTAATTTCGCGCACGGCTATCTGTTGTCGAAGATATAAATCTGAACGTCGATAATAAATATTAAAATTTTACGATGCCGTAAACACTCGATACGCGTTTTTGAAAATCATGGTTTTGATAGTAAAACGATATCGTTCCCTTTTTATATACGTCGCATTGTTCGAATATGGCAACACTGTGATGAGTGTGGCAACATTTCACCATAGTCAAAAACAATATATAATTAATATAAATTAACTTATATATATATCTACACACTATTAAATTATTTTCTAGTATTATTTAAATTAAATTGAATTACAAAAACTAATAAATAACTCATAACCTAAAAATACACGTCCTGATGGTTACATTTTTTTTATATGGCAACACCACAATACGCCTAACAATATTTTTTTGTGATAAAATATCATTCCAATGTTTCCATATTTAATTGAGAAAAATACTATATATGAGTTACATTAACAAATTTATTTTTCACAAAAATGAATATAATAATGGTATGTTATTTTGACCTCAATACGAAATCGATCGATTTTTCCCTGTTTTCATTATTATTTCCCATTTTTTTCTGCCAACAGATGAATAAATAAAGTCGCATGCTACAATTTAATATTTGTTTTACGCGCGCGACGTTGTTTTCAACAAACAACATTGAATTTTTTCCAATATCAAAATAAAAAATATATACTTATATATATATATATATATATATATATATATATATATATATATATATATATATAAATATATAAAATTATCATTGAAATATCGAAACAAAGAAAAACACGTCCATTTACATACTCGTACTTTTTATTTTTCATTTCATCTGTAAATTTAATTTAAGATAGAACAATATATTCAATAAATCGTACAATGCACGAATGTCGTGAATCGGGTCGACTTGCGACAAAATTAAAAAAAAATTCACGTGACCAAAACGAACATAAGCAATTGCCAGAAATGTATATTTCTAAATTAATCAGTCTTGCGTTTGTTATATAGCTTATTTGACACGTGACAACTTGACACGTTTATACCGAAAAGCTCTTAATTCACCTCATCCCCCCCTCAGGGGTTCCATAGTAATTTCGTTTATTAATAATACTTTTTAAACACGTGAGTATTTATTTTGAAACAAATTATACACATGAAGGATGTTATACACATATTGAAAATGCGTAGTGTTTTTTTTTTATTATATTTTTAATATTTTTAATTCGTACCCCTTACTCTTATCATAAAATTTTGAGAGGGTTGAAGAAAAAAAAATGAAAAATTATACTTTTACATGAAAATTATAATTTTATTGCGTATATTATTAAATTATCGATATTTTTTTTAATGTTCGTGTTCAGAAAAATCATAATAAAGATTTAGATATATAGTAATATTATTATTAAATTTATAATATCGTAAAAATATGTGTTGAAAAGGAATATTATTTTCTGTATTTTTTTAAATTAGACCATTGTGTATTTTATTACGAAAATTTGTCTTGAATATTAATTAATTATGAAAATATGTGAAGCCGTTTTTATAATCAGATAATTGAAACTCGAGTTTATTTTAATAATTCTTATTTTTATTTAACACATTTTTCACATTATTAAATTTCCTATTTTTTTCTGAAATAAGTCTATTAAACAATATCTATAATAATATTCATAAAAATCATGATTTGTCGTTGTATATTAACATATTATAATATTTTAGACGTGCTAAAAATTTCACAGATCAATTTAATAGCACACATTTTTTATTATAAAAATATATTCTTTATCCTTCTAATTTATTCTCGAATGAATATAAACATGCTTTTATTTTTCTTTAATTTTGCTTCCACATTTTTCTGTTTATTATAAAATATGCTTCATATATATATATATATATATATATATATATATATATATATATATATACATACAACAAGATAACATAAACATCGTGTATTTAATTGAACAAATCGATCTAATTATATTATCGTGCACCTGAAACAATTTCCATATTTATAACCAAAAATTTTCATTTATATTTTCCTCATATAATTAAGTCGCAATTTTTATTTAATTTATTTCATATTTTATATAATGATCCGTTTGACTCACAAATTGATAAATAAACTTGAAAATGTATATTTAAATCTCTTTTTACACGCTAGATATATTTCTAAATATATATGTAAATTGATCAATTTTCAATTATATGTATATGAAAAAAAAAATATATATATATATATATATATATATATATATATATATATGTAAGGTGTCTGTGTGTATGTGTTTAATTTGACATTTTCATTGGACGTGCACGTAATCGCCTTTTCTCGTTTTCTTTCGTGCAAACGTATTTTTCCAATTAACTTTTAGTCTAATGCACTACGATATATTGGAAATATCAACAGAGCACGAATCGCGGCCATATACGTGTTGTAAATGTAAACTAAAACGGAATCGGTTTAACTTTTAACCGACACGAAACGCCACATTTTATAAAAAGGTTGTAAATTTATATATATATATATATATATATATATATATATATATATATATATATATATATATATATATATATATATAAACAATTCGTAATCGTTTCAATGTGGAAAATCTAAAATTACCAAAAAACAATATAAATAATTTATATATTATAAAATCGATCATAATATATAATCAATTACTGATATATATATATATATATATATATATATATATATATATATATATATATATATATATATTTATTTAAAGCCAACGTGCGCTTTAACTGTGAACGTCGTTCACCAAAAATAAAATATTCCCATGAAAAGTTTACGTCATTTTTAACTGAACGACAAAACTCGATTCGCGCCGTTAATTATCTCGTTTGCCCGGTTAAAAACTTTGACGAGTTTGCGTGAAACGAACGAAATTGACATTTGAATAATTACGACGTTGATCGATTTTTTTTTTTTGGTTTTTATTTATAATATTTATTTTTTTTGGTTAAAGGCTGTGTGTAATTTAATATTTATAAATTCTGACACGAAAATATTGAATTAGGAAAAAAAAACTGAACGATTTGTACTTCTTTTTAATTACGTTGTTTATATTATAATTTTTGATGTATGTACTGATTAAATGGTATGTTGTTGTAACACTGTGATCAAAAAGTAAGGTGAATTTGTTTGTAAAATAAAATTTATTATTTATTCTTCCACATCAATTTCATCGCCTTCAAAGTAATCCCCGTCTGATAAAACGCACTTTTATCAACACTTTTTACAGTCTTCCAAACAGTCGGAATAGTTTTTTTCCGGTATAGCCTTCAAGACCTTCTTCGTTTCGGTTTTTATCTATTGAATCGTGTCAAAACGGCGTCCCCGCATTGGCCTTTTGAATTTGCTGAATAGTCAGAAATCGCACGGAGCCAAATTAGGCGAATACGGTGGTTGCGGAACGATATAGTTTGAGTTTGCAGCATGATATTGTGCATTATCGTGATAATGGAACCGAGAGTTGTAAAAAACACGTGTAACTCAAAGATAATTAAAATTTTTGACAAACAGACGTTTGACAAATATTATAGACAATCCTACCAATCTAGGAAAAAATGACTATCTATCTGCCTTCCTAATTCTCGAAAGTTTTAAATGACAATTTCGCCTTACTTTTTTATCACAATAGTATATATAATAATAATTATATTTATATTGATGCTATATTGTCTGAATTCTAAAACAAATTAACCGTTTAACGATGTTCTATCTATTATTATTATCATCACAATACACGACTATCTAACACTAATTAACGTGTAATCGAATCTTGGAATATTACGTATTCCCACTATACGTTCGATATTTCGACAATTAACCGTATCGATTCGATAATTAAACATCCCGTTCACGGAGACGCTTCGATAATTTCGCTCTAGCGGTAGGGATTTTTCCGGAATTTTGCCGAAAATCCCGATATCGCTTCCAGGGGACGAACTGAATCCACATTCGGGAAATACATGCAAAGATTTTCACGTTTATTGGCTTAGTTTCGCGTTTCGGAAAATCTCCTTTTCGCGCGAACGAACTGCGGATTTTCCCGGAAAAACTTCTTTCGTCTCTTTCTCGCAACGCTATAGAAATTCAAATCGTTCCAAGAATATTGTTCTAAACGTACATATGAAACGATATACTCGTCTTTTTCGTTTCTTCTTCATTCTGTCTGTCTGCCAGTCTGTCTGTCTGTTACTTATTATGCATGCTGATCTGTCTTCTTTTCTACTTTCGCGGATCTTCTTCATTTTCAGCGTAGTCTGCGTTTGACGCTCTCTCTCTCTCGTCGTGCGATTTTCCGCATTTTCTTTTTTTTTCCCTTCCACTCGCGTGCTCCACTTTTCAACGGCGCCGACGCTTTCCCTTTTATTTAATGAATCTACTTAGAAGCGGCTTAGTGTGCTTCTAATGTGCACGTGTACATTTATCCTGATTCCGCGAGACGTGCGTTGTTAAATCAGACTAATGAAAATTGTAACATTTTCAAAGCTTTGCTTTATATTATAAAGTTTAAAATTTTCCGTATATTTGAGGAAAAATTTCCTTTACATATATATTATAAAAAAAACTTACTATATAATTAATATAATAATATTTTCAAAATTCAATGCTTAATTTCACATATATTTATATTCAATATAAATATCGATGAGAATTCAATCTATCAATTTTTTTTTTTTGGTATATGAACAGTGTCGAAAATTTTTTTTCAGAATATAAAGTCATTCCATATTTTTTTTATGTATGGATTATCAGAAGACAAACGATTCAAGTGCGTTTTTTTAAGTATTATATAATTTAATATTGATTTGTACAGATTTTATACATAATGGACATATGTGATATATTTATAACGAATCTCTTTTTTTTATATATGATAAAAAAATCTGTTTACAATATTATACAAGTCGTTTTTCCAAATAATACTAAATGTGTATACCAAATATTCGACGAGTCATCTTTATATTTGCTCACTCATAACTTTTTATCCTGTGTAAATTTCACTTGCACCCCCTAAATTTCTATCGTCTCACATGTGATTCTTTCTAACGCTTTATTTTCCCGCAAATATTTACATTTGGGAGACGTAGAAGTATTTTTTTTTTCTAAGAAAAAATTGGGGGGGAAGGGCAAGAGGCTTCGAAAAGTTTATCCTGCCATTTCTCCAGGTCGACTGAGCGCAGACACCTGGGATTTGATTGGGGGATTGAAACAAATTTTTCTCAATATATTTTGTGGCAAGTTGATCCATAAAAAATAGGCTTCGAAGCCGACGAATCGCTTCGACCGTCGTATCGATGACTTACTGAGGAAAAATAAACAGAACGGAAAAGGGAAAATGAAAAGGGACACATTTTCCCAAGTCAACCCACCAATATTCAGACTCCTTAAATCCCCCTCATACTTTCGATTACACGTATCGACGTCTTTGCTACGTTCAAATGTATGTTGAAACGGATAAATATACAATAATATCGATTAAAAACATTATTTTTAATCGTATCGAAAATGGAAATTTTCTTTTCAAGTGGAAACGCGTGACGTTGTTGAATGTATTTACAGCTTTATAAAAAATAATAAATTGAAAGTGTTTACGTATATTTTACTTTTTATATTGTATAAAATCATCAATATATATATATATATATATATATATTACTGATTATAAAACGAATTATCGATTCATATGCAAAAATTAAATAGTCCATATATATATATATATATATATAATTTATTAAAATAATAAATTTTTATTCAATAAAAACGCACAAACTTTTTGATTAAATTTTGCGAAACATACATCGAACTCAATATATTCAGATCAGTGAAATAAATTTTGATAATGCTGAAAAGTACAGGATATATATGTGACATAAGACAGCTTTCATCCGGTTAAATCCTCACAATTCAGGAATCATTGTCGCGAAACGGGATAAATATGCCATATAAAATGCACGCAATATATTTCAACGGTTTATTATTGATATGATATATATATATATATATATATATATATATATATATATATATATAAGGATGAAAATCCGGGACGTTGTTTATATCCAGAAAATTATGGTCGAAAATGAAATTGTCGCGTCCTTTTTACAAATGAAAAGGATAACGGAATATGTGTAATGTATATATATATATATATAAAAACACGCTAATAAATAAATAAAATACAATGTAAATAGACGATATGGAAGATGTGTGTATGTGTGTATAAAAAAAAGTACGTTGGAGAAACGCTGATTTATTCGGCGAGAAATCACGCGGAATCTGTTCGAGCCGATGTAAAACTCGGCCCTATTTCACGCCACGGAACGGGACGGGCTCCGAGACATTAAAAGCCTCTACGGCGTTATTTATTTTTATTACCGCGGGCGTGTTATAAAATTGCGAGTGTGTACGCGGATTTAGTGCATTACTTTATCATATTATTACTGTTATTTTATCGCCATAAGTGTTGTGATTACGGCGTGACGATGGGCGCTTGTAAACTTTCGAATGTGACGTAATTGCGCCGTTACCGATTCACGCGGGGATGTTACGGTGATGAAGAAAAAAAAATCGGACAGACTATGGTCCGCTATGGACCCGAGTCTCATTTAAATTTCAAGGTTGAATCATCATCGATACCACTTTTGTATTTCATATATACATATATTGTCGCTGGTGATTGATTTTTTTTTTTCATATTTCCAATGTAATCATAATAGTAAACAATATTATGAATCAGTGGTGTTAAACTTGGAGGGTCGCAATTTTTATTTGCAAACTTGTTATCCTTTCGACTGATATTTTTTGCTTATTTTGGCAACTTTTTAACAATGCTCTCTCATGTAGGCCGCATTATATTTTGAAAAAAAAAGTATAAAATCAATTAAATAATATAATTAAAACGCTGTATATTTTTATTTTTGTTTTAAAATATATATATTTTATATATACCATAAAATACCAAAAAAAAAAACATATAAAAATCACATCATACAAAAACATGAACTAAACTATTATTAATATTTTTTTTTCTATTTGCTGTAAACTCGTTTTCATTTAATTAAACCTAAATGAATTATTTTCAAATATCATTAATTTAATAAAATGAACAAACCTCAATGCCGATATTGCCATTTTGTTATATTACATAATTTTCAATAGTACTTAATTGAAAATAAAATGAACTTACA
Organism: Leptonema lineaticorne; assembly: GCA_024500535.1. Taxonomy (NCBI): domain Eukaryota; kingdom Metazoa; phylum Arthropoda; class Insecta; order Trichoptera; family Hydropsychidae; genus Leptonema; species Leptonema lineaticorne. Next base: position 2,397,457 of record JANIJI010000001.1, read on the forward strand.
TATCCTTTTGACTCTAACACACACACACACACACACACACATATATATATATATATATATATATATATATATATATATATATTTATTTATATATATATATATCGTTCAATTATTATATAGATCCGGTACTCATACGAATGATCAAAGCGCTTTAAGTGGACTTTTCCGTTTTCCATCCAGAAAGGAGCTTTTAATTAGTCATAATTATCGTCACTTTTCTTCGGACAATATTCCCCCTTGTCGAACGCTCGAAAACAAAATAGAGCAATCAATTTTCCACAGAACTACCCCTTTGTCTGGAATTTTCCCATTATTACTATCGGACTTTTCATCCGTGCCGTGTCGTTGGAAAAGCTGTACTATCTATTCTTTGTCCTTCTATGGTACTAAGATTCCATAACTATTTATAAAAGCGCTAATATACAATCACTATAATCTTATTTTTTTCTTATATAAATATTTATGTGTTGTGTGAGGTATTTTTAATAATATTATACTAACTATATTGCTGAATAAATTACGTTTTATATACTTCTGCGATCAAAAAGTAAGATGAATTTGTCATTTTAAACTCCCGAGCTAAATTAGGAAGGCAAGTAAATTGTATTTTTTTTCCTAGGTTGGTAGGACTGTCTATAACATTTGCCAAGCATCTATTTGTTAAAAGATTTAATTATCTTCGAGTTACACGTGTTTTTACAACTCTCGGTTCCTTCAATGTCATACTGCAAACTCGACTCATATCGTTCCGCAACCACCGTATTCGCACAATTAGGCTCCGTGCGACTTCTGACTATTCAACAAACTCAAAAGACCAGTGCGGAGACGCCGTTTTGACACGATTGAGGAGATAAAAACCGAATCGAAGAAGGTCATGAAGATTATACCGGTAAAAGACTATATCAACTGTTTCGAAGACTGGGAAAAGCGTTGGCAAAAGTGCGTTTTATCGAACGGGGATTACTTTGAAGGGGATGAAGTTGATTTGAAAGAATAAATAAAGAATTTACATTTTATAAATAAATTCCCCTTACTTTTTAATCACAGTGTTATGTAGTTAATCCTACGCTATTTTTTTTTTATATATAAAATCAACTTTACTCGATATCACCATCAATTTCACTATAAAAAATACACGTTGAAATCCATTTATTGGCATTCAAAGCTTGCGACTGAACGAACTGAAAAAAAAATCAAAATATTTAATTAAATTCATCATGGCTTTCAGTATCAGCAATACGTGTCGTACATATTTTAATATTGTAACAGTGTAACGCGCGCCCATAACGAACGTGCATATTTTTTTTCCGGGGCGAAAGCCTCGCTTTTACGGGAATAACTTTTCGTCTGCGAAAAAAAAAATCGCCGTAATTTACCGGCATTTTTCAGGCGTGGAAAAAAAGTGCGCGAAAATATATAATATTTCTGGAATACTCAAAAAAAAAAAAAAATACGCGCACACGCACACAATTTTTTCAGCGTGAAAAATATTATATACAGGTTGTTCCGAAAGTGTGTGTGTCGGTAGTTTTATGATTTAAATTCGAGCTAATCTGTCAGTGAATGTTCGTTATAAATCAGGGATGTTAAATCTTTTTTATTTTTAATTTAACCTTGTCAAACTGTGACTTATAAATATATATATATATTATATACTACTAAATATAAAATCACTCAATTTTCATATATAAGTGCTATAAATCGATAAAATTTAATATTCTCATCACAAAATAAGATTAATCCTCTTGAATACAATTTTATAAAATCCAGTATTATCATACATTTTCCCTTTGAACATCCTGTATATGTATATATATATATTTATATCCGGAATGCACATACTTCTCTCTTTCTTTCAGTCTGAGCCTTAATGCTGAATAATCGAGTGCTGAAGGTGTTACTTATTAGTATTCTAGGAGGAATGGGCGTTTTAACACGTTTTAAGGTAATTTCATTTAGCCGTTGAAAATACCCCACGTTGTTTGGCATGAAAAATTGCCGAAAATATTAATTGGGCCAATAAAGTGTACGACCCCAAGGTTGCCTTCTTCACCTCTCGAAAAATAAAGCCTCGTTATTATACGGAAGCTTATATACTTTGTGTAATCGACTCGTTTTTGGTTTTATCTATTTATTTTTTGTTTTTGAAAAGCCATTTTATATAGATAAAAAAAAACAAAAATTTCTTCTTATTATTTTTCGATGTATGGATATTACGAGCAACAAGGGCGAAGATGTCGGATGATTTTTTTATTTTTATTTTTTTTTAATATATTTTCGCCTTTCGTTCGTTTCAGTGATTAATTTATTGCGTAGATAAGACTTTCGCTGGTCTTTCGCGTTTGTTTGTCAGTTGAAATCCCCGTCGTAATATTGTTTTTGCTCAACTTTTAATTGAGTTTTCCGCTAATGTATAAAACGGCGAATAATCTTTTCTCATCCGTAAAGCTTTATACTATGTTTATATATCGAGTTTCGTTTATAATACGTATAAGTTATAACATTTTAATATCATTGATTTATTATGAATTTTCGTGACTTTCGTATTTATTATTTAGTTAATATAAATTAGTACAATATTTCCATTTTACACATTTACGATATATTTTTATTTTTTTCCATACAATCGAATCGAATCGATCTGTCTTATAATTACGCTTCGTGTGACAGATTTCCCTCCGTTTATTGTAAGGGGCATGTCCTACACCCTTTTCTTCAATTTCCGTCATTATCGACGAACGTATGCATTGTTCGCATGGTACACTTTCACCAGGAGAGACTTCCTCGAATCCGTCAATAGCAAGCGACGTTTAAAATGCCATCTTTCCTCACACCGTGTACCGGCCGTGCCTTGTTACAATGGATTCATTGTCGTCGCCGTTGAGGTCCCATCGCGGACCCAACCCAAGTATGCATGATGGATGCCTGCCTCTGACAATGGTCGGATATGAAATTTCCTACTAGCCTCTCTACGCACAGTTCGAAGTTTGCCATTGTTTTCAACCATAAATGTTTAAACAGCAAACACATCAACTATTCATATCAGATCAAATATCTCGGGGCCACACCTATCCACTTCCCCGTTCTAAAAATATGACCGATTCGAATTCTTGCCTAATTTTCCGCTACTGGACATTCAAATGTATATTTCTAAAATATCAACTCGTTTACTTTCAATTTTGACATTAAATATATTCATAATTTTGTGGATGAATGAGATCACATGAAAATTCTATAAACTATGAATGATATAGTTAACTTAAAAATCAGTCTATAAGGGATATATTGAAAGCTAAACACGCCTTATACAAGATGGCCTCATATTACATATTTATGATACCTACCCTATTATTGCGATTTTGATGAATTAATAACAATCGCCACAGGTAATGCTTCGCTTCTTTTTCTTTACCCTTTGCCGACGACGCGGTACGGCGGTCGGCGACGTCAAAGTTTTGGGGTCTCCGGCATTCTGACGGGAACGGTGCCGAAGGTGGTTTAATTTTCTCCGTGATTATTCCACGTACTAAAACGTTATTATATTATTCATCAGCCTCATGCATAAGTCAAGAATCCTATTTCGTATGTACATCCGCCAATAAACGAGACCATATTCGAGGTAAACTATGTTTGTCCCGCATCTGCCATCTCGATTGTTCGGTAGGGCGCCTTCCCTGCTCTCACCTCAAAAGCCCGTTTTAATTATTCAAATAGTGAATATTTGTAATTTTGACTCGAATTTAAATACAAAAAAAAAATAAAAATATTGTGATTTCGACATTTTATTTTTACCGATTCATTCATTGTATATAATATTTAAAATTTTACATCTAATCATATGTATAATAGAATATGTAAAAATCGATTTGTAATATGAAATTTTATAATTCGTTCGTAGTTAGTCACCGTTTCACGGGTGCGCACCGCGCGCGCATACATTATACATCGGATTACGCGAGTTAACGCCGTAACGTTATTATGTTTATAAATACAATTTAAACATTAACAAAGCCTTCGAAAGTCAACAGCCTAATGCGAAACTTCATCCGACGACAACTTTTCACATTATAAATTTACATGCAAAACTGTTACAAAGTTTCGATCGATCGATTCGACTTGGCAATATTCACGTTCCTCGGTTCGAAGCCGACGAGTAAAAATAAATAAATAAAAAAGTAATAAAAAGTACTTTTATTTACGTTTTGTATTTATTCTGCGTCGTTAAATCGGATTTTGTGCATCGACGGTGAATTTGAAATCGTTCATTGTTTTTTTTTTTGTCGTGAGTTTTAAAACTTGCTACGTTAAAAATGGCGAATATATTATATTATAAAAAAAAATCGAGATTGACGTTCGATAAGGATATCGTTTCGAAGGATGCGCTTTGCGAATCATTCATATTTATACGGAATTTTAATTAGGATTATTGTGTGTTTTTTTAACCAATTGATATTTTTTTTTATAATATATATTTATATCATAATTTTTCTTTTAAATTTCTGATAATCGTTTCATTTTATTTTATGTGTCTTATTTTTGAACACGACTAACATGAATATGTATGAAAATGTTAAAATTTCATATCTATATTTAGTTTATAATATTATATATAATAATATTTAATATAAATTAATTGTGTTAATAAAAAAAGTATTAACGATAACAATTTGAACTTATGATCCTTAGTATATGATAGTCATATACGGCCACCGCATACTTATAAAGTATCCCAAGTGCAAAATAGAGAATTCCCTTACAGAGTTGCGGAGAAGCCTTACAGCGTAATAACGGTCAATAAGCGTAACATTAATAGTTAGCGTGTCGCGGTTGAGAACCACTGCTTCAAGTCCGGCGTTAAGTACACGAGGAGATGACCGAATTGTTAATGGTTAACTTAACGAACCGAGACTGACGTAATCGCGTTAATTTCACCCGGATTTCAGGCTTTCACTATGGCCAATGCTAAATTTTTGAGGCCGCAAGGGAACAAGTACGTCGGCTGATATTGTGTCGAAACGCTATATTCAATCCGTACTATGATTATTTTTTGTTAGTTTTTATTTTATATAAATATACTATACTTTATATTATATAATTATGACATTTTTTTTTTAATAAAATATATTAATTTATAATAATGTTTAACGCGTAAAATATTTTGGGGTCACCCGTTACCCCGTACGTATTTTGCAAAATTTGTGATGGATCTCACGTGAAAAAGTTATTAATTAATTATAAATATATGAAATTTTATAATCATTTCAATATTTTTCAATGATAATAAAGTCTTAGAATAATTTATAAAATATTCAAATTATGTTTTATATATATATATATAAACATTAAATTACTTTGTGAATGGCGCTCTTTAAACGGCTTCGCGAAAATTTTATTTAATAAACGGGTCGCTATCTGAAGAATTTTTAAAGCAGACGAAGCGAAAATTTAACGTCAAAAATAATTTAATATTAATTAATTGTTATTATTGCAAGTGGTTTTCGTCGGTTTATCGATTTTAGTCGGCGTTGTTTGGTTTTCGCGCGATATTTATTTATTAACTATTATTATTATATTGTACTGAGAAAATGTTGAGCAACATTTGGCGTTTATTGATTTCGTCGCAACTAAAACAACAATCAATACAATCAATCAATCAACAACGATTGTCTGACACGAGCCGAACCTCCGTCAACCCCAATATCAATTTACAAACCACCCTGTTTCTAAGTGTTGTGCGATAATGATTGAAGTTTTTGAACGCCCGGTGTTTTATTGTGCTCATAAAAATTTAGATAGATTTTTTTTTTTTTTTTTTGAAAGATTTTCAATATATGCTACATTTAAACGATTTTTCTATATTTACAACTTAATCAAATTGAAAGCAAAATATATTACGGCGTATAAAATATCAGTGGAATTTTACATTGAAAAACTCTAATATAATACTGTGATCAGAAAGTAAGATGAAATTGTCATTTGAAACTCCCGAGCTAAATTAAGAAGGTAAATAAATTGTAATATTTTTTCCTAGATTGGTAGGCCTGTCTATAACATTTGTCAAGCATCTGTTTGTCAAATGGTTCAATTATCTCCTAGTTACACGTTATATTTATACAACTCTTGGTTCATTCATCACGATACTGCATTGGTTCTTCGCGATTTTTTTGCCAAAAACTTGACTCATATCGTTCCGCAACCACCGTATTCGCACAATTAGGCTCCGCGCGACTTCTGGCTATTCTGCAAACTCAAAAGACCAATGCGGGGATGCCGTTTTGACATGGTTAAGGAGATTAAAATCAAATCGAAGAAGATCTTGAAGGCTATATCGGAAAAAAAACTATTCCGACTGTTTTGAGGACTGGATAAGACGTTGACAAAAGTGCATTTTATCGGACGGGGATTACTTTGTAGTGGACGAAATTGATTTGAAATAATAAATAAATAACTTACATTTTATAAAAAAAAATTCACCTTACTTTTTGATCACAGTGTTATAATAATACCGTTGTTAATTAAATATACACGTTTCGTGGTGAATAAATGTACTCAATCACATCAAGATGACCTTTTTTTCTCTCTCAGTCGGAAGACACGTGACCTATCTGATTCTAGATTTCCGTATTACGAAGCGCAGAAAAGGCCTCATATAATGAGGGTCCACTTCTAGTTTGTGTCGCAAATTGGACGTTCGAGGCCCTTTCATCCTTCGGATTCAATTTTTAATAAGATATGTTGCACGTGCCACTTGAACCCGTTGCATTTTCTTGAATCGTGCATCGGAATATATATAATAAATTCGATTGGTGAGATAGAGTGCGAATCGAGCGATATCGCGGGCTCGAACCCGTAACCTGTCGTTCTATATATATATATATATATACATATATATATATATATATATATATATATATATATATATATATATATATATTATATTTTTATTATCATTTTATAATTTATATAATATATTTAACTGTGAATATAAATATTAAATATTTTTAGAAACAGTGTATCGTATATTTTATATTATGATAAAATTTTATTTTTGTTGTATTATCAAATCTGAAGTTTAATTTTTCATCTGAAATTCTTATTTAATAAAAAATGGTGATAATTTGTGTGTGTGTTTGTTATTATCAATATTTCAATTAGTCTAGACGCAATTATATTATACAATCAATCGTACGATTAATTATCTAGAAAATAAATCATATCACAAATTAATCACACATTGTAAATAAATAGAACGATGGCGCTTTAGCTCTTATGAATCCAAGTCTATCGTTTGACTTTCGAAAATTATTAAATATTTATTTGTACGCCATTTATTTACATTAAAATAATGGCTTTTATGATCGAATAGCCAAACTTCGATTATTATAATAGTGATAAATAATTTCTTCGAGTGTCTATCGTTACGGTTCTCATCATAAATCTCGTCTTACATCTGCTTCGTTTCAGTCATTTCGCTATTGGATTAATATCCCGTTTCAGTCTCGTTTCGACGAAATTGATCGTTAACCGTAATTACTCAAATTAAAAGTATAATTCTCCCAACCCCACCCCACCCCCTCCCTCTAGCCCCTCTCCCCCTTTCCCTCATATTCCCCGTAGAAACGCTTTAAAGCATAAAATCCAGACTGGATATTATTATCTAGTTTTAAAGCAGACTAAATGTTGGTTTAATACTCTGAAACGAGAAGGTCAAAGTATACCGATAAATATAATACTATCGCTTCGTTCGTGTTTATTTCCGTTTGTGTTAGAATATAAACAATATATTCAACAAGTCGACCTAATATGTGACATTCGTGCACGATGAAATTAAAAGAAATATATATATATATATATATATATATATATATATATATATATATATATATATATGTATATATATTTAATTTCATATAAAATATCCGATATATATAGGTTTAATTTGTCTGTTTGTCTGGATGAAATTTTGTAATCGATTTTTCGAGCATTTCCCAATATCCGATTTAGCTGAAAATTTTACATATTTGCTCAAACTCAATGACAATACAAGAATCAATTAACAGATTTTAAAAATAATTTACCAATACGTGTCAATTAATTTTATATTGCTTTAACGATATAATTGCCACTGATAATGCGATAATACAATAAAGTAATATAGTAATATTATTGGTAATACAATAATACAATATAAAAGTGAACATTTTTGAACAAACGTCTTCTTTTTATTGACATAATCTTAATATTTATAGTGTAAACATTATATTTTAAATTTCTGATATACGAAGCGCACTTCTTGTTGATATTCACCTGTTAACTAAACTAACTCTAAAGTTAAACAGTTTAACTTTTGGTACGTTCACAATTTAACTATATATATATATATATATATATATATATATATATATATATATATATATATATATGTATGTATTCATTTATTAACTATATTATAACTAAAATGTCAAACGCAAACTCGGGCTATAACATTAATTTATAACTAATGTTTGTATTGCAGCATTGTCCGTAACTGTCCTGGGAACTAACTGTTATTATATATATATATATATATATATATATATATATATATATATATATATATATATATATATATATATATATAATAAAATAATGCATTCGAATTTAGGTCATCCTGTATATTCTGTCTGTACGATTTCAAAGTATTTTTTTTTAATATGCACTTATTCCTTTTGGCAATAATTCGTTGGAATGTACATGTGCATATATATATTTTTTTTTCCTTTATTCGCCTCACGTCAGTTAGTTCCTTTTTTTTCATACTGCGATATCAGTTAAATATTTTTTCCAGGATTAATCCTGTCGTTTTTTGGTTTGATGCAAAAATACACGCATCATTTGGTTTGCAACATGTGAACGGAATTTTATATATATATATATATATATATATATATATATATATATATATATGTATATATATATATATATATATATATATATATATATATATATTCAAAATATATTGATTTTATTGGAATTTTTATCTTTTACGTGTTTTTCATTCTAATTCATTTTTTTTAATAAAAATTCTAAAAAATGCACTTTAAAAATTATTATCGATTCGCTTATAAAGAATATAAATCACGTTTCACTCATCAAAAACACCTGCAATATATTAGAGATTCTGAACCTTTTTTTTGTTACATTCGTTGTCTACTATTTTTTTTTAATTTATTAAAAAAGTATATTATCTTTATTGTATATATTTTTATTTATCATTTCTAAATAACCCAATAATTTTATAAGTATACCTTGAATATATAAGTATAATGACTTATGAAATATTTAATTATTAGTTAGAGTTTTTTATTTAATCTACTTGCAAATTATTTTTAATAATATATAAATCATGAGATATTGTCATTTTTTATATATTATCATACAAATTAAGGAACACAGTTATAATTATAGATATTTTATGTATATTAATTACATTTTATTGTTTTGAACAAAACATTTTTTTTTTTACGCAGCCCATACTTGAACTTGAATAAATAAATATATGTATATGGCACAATATAGGCGTTTGTATTGCTTTCACTTTGTGCCCCTTTTAGGATTCACTTTAGTGGGTCAATTGAAAAGCCAAAACCCCGTACGCCTATTAATTCACCCTCGAAGATATTGTCCTTCACTGTTTCTCCCCCCCCCACCTTTGATGTTCCTTCTTGATACCAGATGACACCGCAAATGCTCGTAATGTTTATGGTTTTGCGTTCTGAGATGTCCTCCCCAAGGATCATTTTGTCCTTTATTTTATTTTATTTTATTTCGGTACATAGCCATGCGTGCGTATAATAACACTAACTTCCGAGTTGTAAAGCGATTCTATTTTATATAAATATTTTTTTTTTACAAATATAATAAAACATTAATAAGAACTCGTTTTCTCTTTTTCTTCTATAAATTAAATATGAAAATATATACTTAATAAATATTTTTATGTAAAAAATTATTGCATTATAGTACTATATAAAATATAATTATATGTCTTGCTTGTACGTCTTTGAAATGTAATGCAACGATTTTAGATAAAAAAAAGGTTCTCTACCTCTGTCCAGATTATATCGTATTGTTCGCTTGTATGTTAAAAACCGTAATGGGCGCGTTTAACGCAATCCCGATGATTCTAACCCTCGTAAGACCGTAAAAAAAAGCGAAGTTCCGATTTATGGACATTCACCATTTATACTTGCAATAAAATAAAAGTGCATAAATCAGCAGACGGTATCTTCAATCCGGTTCTTCTTCTTTTTTTTTATTATAACTCTTCAAGTTATCTATCGTCTTTTTTTTTCTCTTTCGGAGTAAAGAAAATCAAAGATAGGGCTTTTAACGGCTCTTTTACTGACTACGATTTTCTTGCGTATATAATAATAATAATATCCAGAATTTTGGTGTATTTTTTTTCGATCGCCTTCTGGGGGGGGGGCGTATAGGGGGTCTTGAGATTTATTTTTATTATTCATGTGTGTGCGTAACGTATCCATTTCGATGGTAGTCAAATCCGTATGCTGACACGTTTCTATCTCGAACAATATACGAAACACAACTTTATTGCCTTCGGTGCGATATCGACTTTCGCATTATATACGGTTTATCTATCAATTTTTATGAAAAAATATGATACGTTTTTCTCGTCGGAAAATGCCGCCGCCATTTTTTTTTATTTTTTCTTCATTCTTTAACCGCGCTTTTACTCTCTAATATACGTTTACGTCCGCTAAGATGGAATCCATTCGACAGACTTCCTCTATTTTCTTTATATATGTATATTATTTTTTAACTATAATAATATTTTTTTTTTTTGGGGGGGGAGTATGGGCATCTTTTTTGCCCTTATTCGACGCTTTGTTACCGCCGTCACCCCTTAGGACCGTCGAGGAAAATCCATTTTCCAATCTGATGGTGAAATTTTTCCCGGGAATGTGACGTTCCAGACGTCGTCTATCACTCGCTTGACGTGCGACGTTTCGACAAATTTTATTATTCTTCCCGTATTACAAACCCCCAAATATTTCATTATATATATATATATATATATATATATATATATATATATATATATATATATATATATATATATATATATATATATTCACTAATTATAAACAATTAATTTAATCACAAGATAAATATTCATCAGTTAATAATATTTTTATATAGCTTAAAATATATATATTATAAAAAAAAAACAGATAAATATCAAATTGTCTATAGATAAGTAATGCGAACAAGTGCGTTATTACCGGATCATCGTTTTTATAGCGCCGCACGAACCTTGCGAGACTCACTTTACTTACTGCGTACATTAATTTAACATTAATTTCAATTTAAAATTTTCCCGTTAAACTTCGCGAAATGATCCGATGACGGAAGAAAAACTCATCCCTTCGACGAAACCTTTGTTCTTTTCCGTTTCATCCCCTAATTTTTTTTTCTTTCTTCGCGTCATAAATCACCTGGCGAGTTTGTTCGAAAGTGAGTTCTCTTTGACGCCACCGAAATATTATATAATATATATATATATATATATATATATATATATATATATATATATATATATATATATATATATATAACGTTGATGCATTAAAAATAATTTTTGCGGAATTTTTGATTTTGAACTTTGAACGTACTACCGTTTCTTTATTTTTTTTTTTTGAAACTTTTATGAACGATATTACAATATATCTACTTAGGGCTTTTCGCAAGTTTTGACCCTTAATAATTTATTGTGCATCTTTCACTGCTTTCTCATACAATTTTATTTCCTCCCAAGTAAACCAATTATGGAATTTTTCATTAAAGAAATTCTGGAAAACGACACCGACGAGTTCGTTTCCGTAATAACCGGATATAACTTCGGTCCATTTCCTCCTAACTGAGGATGGTGAATCGTCGCTTTAAGTACATTATTGCGGCAATCTTTCATAGAAAATTGCACTTCAAGACTCTGTTATAATATCTAGATAAATAGACTGGCTAAATTTAATTTTGAAATACGACAAATTAAACCGTACATATATATATATATATATATATATATATATATATATATATATATATATATATATATATATATATACACACTTTTTCTATTTCGTAATACAACGGAAATTTCTTCTCGTTATAAAATCCTATTACTTTTCAAATGAAAAGACTATAAGACTCGGCATCCATACTTTTGAAAGTATTATTATTTTTGACGGTCTTAACAAGTTTTATATTATATATTATACAAGTGTATTAGGTCATTAAAAATACACACTTTATATATATATATATATATATATATATATATATATATATATATATATATATATATATATATATATATATAGTCGTAATAAATATTTATGATTCCATCTATTTTCAATTTCGTTCATATTAAGCTTTTATGAATAACTAAATACACCTTTGATGATATCTTGTGATTGTTAGATGTGTTGTAATATATATTATTTATGATTATTATTAAGTTACATTTATAATATGTATTAGCGATTTAATTGTAATGAATTGAATATATTATTATGATGTGTACTTCTAATGACCTTAACACACATGTATAATAGATAATAGTCGATTTTATTTCAATGCATATTTTTAAAGAATGTTAAATTTTGAAAGCGATATACGATAACGATTTAAACGATCATTTTTCTTTTATAAATTAAAATTTAATTATCAGTATATATAAATATGTACTTTTCGTACACAATTTTATTTTTTATGATTATAAATATAAATTTTTACAATATAATTATATATAATTTTTTTAAATAATTTATTTTTATTCTATAGAATCGTCGTATTTCTTTTGAAAATTAATAGAATTGCCCTGAATAGTATACGTGTAAAATAATAGGAAATTTTCAAGCGCATCGTGTTTTCTACTCGCCACAGGCGCACCCTAAGATAACGAAGTCATGAAAGAAACGAATCCGAAAACACGATTAAGGGTGGGTGGTTGGTGTTTTTTTTTTTTTTTTTTTTTTTTGCTACAGCGAATTGGTAGAAAGTTTTCGAGTTGTAATTACAAGGGAGGGCGTCGCTAATTACAATCGAAGGAACCGTCCAAACCTAAGACCTCGGGGAAAAAAAAAATCAACAAAAATGTTGTAATTAGACCCCGACCAGCAAATAAGATAATTCGGTCTCGTTACCAGACTTACCTTTCGGGGTCCGTTTTCGTGTTTAAAAGAGATATTCGTTTACAAACCTTCACGTTACCCCTAAAAAAAAAAAAAAAAAAAAACGAAAAAGGGGTAAGAAAAGCGGTTTTATAAAATCCCTCGCGGCGCTCGAAATACGTATTGTTTACAATATAGCGATTTGTTTGAGTTTAAAATATTTTTTTTTATTATTATTATTTTATTTTAGACGTTCGAGTCGATGTTATCTTTCGTTTTTGGACGTGTTATTTTAGATATAATATTAATTTAAACTTGTTATTATACCACATATGAAACTATATTATATATTAAATGACATTAACTATTATATAAATTAATATTATTAAATATTATCTAATTATTGTATACGAAATGACGATAGAACTTTCTTGAATCGATATGATGATTGATTATATTAAAAATAAATACCAATTCATTGATATTTAAAATGATATATATATATATATATATATATATATATATATATATATATATATATGACCTGCATTTTGTAATTGAATATACATATATAAAAGTTTGAATAATATATAGAAGTAATGGTGAACCTTTTTCTAGATTCTGAAATAAAATTTATAAAGTTAGTGACGTTTTCGTGCGAATTGTCGATTCGCAAATTTTTAACTAAACTTTTACTGAGTTTAAATTACGTTCAAAGTTGTCCACTTTTAGTGGCGATATAATATTGAATGATAAAAATTCTAGATTTATTATTATTATTATTATTATTTCGTCAATAAATATAGCGCTTTTATCTAAAGTTACATAAGTAATCGTGATAAAAATATAAATCCGAGCCGATGTTCTCGTATATATATCTATATATCTATATATATATATATATATATATATATATATATATATATATATATATATATATATATATGTATATATATATATATATATATATATATATATATATATATATAATAGGCGTGGGGTGACGAGTCACCTTACCTTATCCGATCGTTAACTGTAAAAGAGCCCGGGTCAGTTAGGTTAATTTTAACATTCAGCGGACGTAACCCGTTAAAAAAGAGTATCACTTTATTACCGGCTATCACGAAAAGTGAGATGCAGTGGTGCCGAACTAGTGGTTCGCACTCCTGTACGTGCCGGTTTTTAGTAAAAGTATTATAAAATTGCTGGCACGCCGCATTCAACTTTTTGTCGATATATATATATATATATATATATATATATATATATATATATATATATATATATATATATATATATATATATATATATAAATATTACTATTTTATACGATACAAAGTGGATCCGTTTTATAAAGTTCGTGCACGGTGATTATTTAAATATCGTTTGAAATATATATATTTTTTAAGTTATATACATATAGAGTACATATTGATCAATAAAAAATATATAATTAATTTTCAAAACTTATTTTTTATGATTATAATTAAAAATATCTGGATAATTATATTCTAAAACAATTTTTTTCATTTTTTTTAGTATATAAATTTTCAAATAAATATATTTTTTTTATTGACACTATAAATATTTTATAATTTTTAATGTTAACGTAAAATAGAAATAATTCTAAATTTTAAAATATTTTCTATTTAAATCAGTCACACAATTCTGAAGACTAATAAGGTTTATTAAAAATGAAATATAATTTATATTAGGTTAGATATATTAAAAAGAAATCTTGTAAAATATAATTAACTTAAAATTTTAATAGCTTTTAATTATAGTATTCATGCAAATGCATTGAAGTAAAATATTTTTTTTTATTTTATATGAGAATCAATTTGTGAACAAATACTTTACTAAAAAAAAATATTTATATAATATTATTTTTTCTGAAAATTTTCTTTTACGCATAATTAATCTTTTCAAATAGTCTTTATGAAACCAAAAAAAAAAAAAAAATAGAGTTAATAAACTCGAACAAGAACCTCAAAATTCCCCGCAGCCCGCAATAATTCCATCCACTTTTATTATAATAACACATAGTAAACATGCTTTATTATATTTTATTCCGAAGGCTCTGTTTAAGTCTCTCGCATATTCCGCACAGACATATTATCTCATTTTCAGGATGTATTTGCTCGTTGAAAATAATTTATTAAAAAGAAATATACGTATGTAGAAAGAAAAAAAACGAAAAAAGTAGGAAAAACTATATGAAGGAAAAGATAAAAAAAACGAAAAACAAAAAAAAGACGAAGTGAAAGAAAGAAGTCTGTTCTGATAAAGTAGGCTTCGTTCTGCCCTTTCATCAGCATATTTGTCTTTTGGGACAATAATTTGCTTATTTGAATACCAAATTTCTTTGTTCTCTCGACTCTCATACGTTATAACTCGTATGTGTTTTTCTATAAGAAAATCTAGTTCGGGTTTTTCGCCTTCTCTGTGTGTATGTTATTTTATTATTATTATTTTGCTTTTTTTCACATTTTTCTCTCCGATTCACCCTCTATCCCCTCTTCCAAGATTGCCTCGCCCTTTTGCTTCTATCGCGCTTTATTAACTTCTTTTGAAAACGGAAAGATTCTAAATTATGCTTTTTATAAGGTTTTTTTTTTATTCTCCTTTGAAACTAGACCAATGCAATACTCTTTGATTTCTTTCTAATTATATATATATATATATATATATATTTATATATATATATATATATATATATATATATATATATATATATATATATATATATATATATATATTGTACTCCATAGTATTTTTTTATAATTTTAATTTATAATAAAATATATAAAATAATATTTTACAACACTTGTATCTTAATCAACTCAATGTAGTTAAATAAAATAAACTTTTATATGCCTTAAATTTCAATTAAAAAAATATATAATATTTTTATTAATTTGTAAACGTATTTAAATAATGATTTAAATATATATATAAAATATATTTGATATTAAATTTATATTTATTTTTTAGTATATACTAAAGAAAGTGAGTCGTTATTTCTATATATTATATAGTCTATATATACTTGAAATTTTTTTTTTTTGATATCATAATAAAAAAATTAAAATATTACGAATAATAAATAATAGTACGTTTTTTTTTTGATCTGAAAAAAAAATACGCAATGACACCTCGGGTTTATATATTCACACATACCGACTCGATACAATTATTTATCCGAAACGGATTATCTTTTAATCCGTAAACTAATTCAGTGTTCGAAATTGAAACCGCACCTAATGTTTAATGTGTTATATCGATATTTCGCAGATGTAAACGGGCGCGTGCACGGTCACAGTGCGCGCACATCACGTACAAACAATATTATGATTACGGTTTACCGTCTGCGAAACGATCTTGGCGCTCATTATTTACCCCGTTTCTAGTTCGCATTTCGACCTCAGTCTAATTGGATTTCGTTATTTCAAACCCCTGGACGTGAGAAGTGTGAGGTCAGACCGCAAACTGAAGGGTGGTCTGAAGAAAATAACTGCTTATTTAATGTGTTTGTGTTCAAAATTGTCAACATTCAAAATATACACATATATAATATACAAACTTCAATAATAAATTACCGATATACATTATTACCTTCAATAGTATTCGATAAATAAATTAAATTTATTTTAATTATTTTATAATTGTTAGAAATTTTAAACTTTTCTCGTGATAATTTCAACCGGAAAAGTGCGTTCGAGAAAAACTAGTTTTTCCGCTCTTTATTGCTCGGCATATATATATATATATATATATATATATATATATATATATATATATATATATATACTTATTTTTTTTTCATTGTTACTTTTATTCGTTTAGTCCGAAGTTAAACACCGAGTCGATTTTAGATTATTCCTTAGATAATTTTCAGCGCCGTGCACAGTGAATACGCCCGCGCTAAATGCGCTTAATTGTTCCGACTTTGAATCGACGTGTAAACATGCGAAAAATTAATCGCGAAAACGACTCGACTTTTGTATTTATTTATAATGGAAAACTGCTCGGTCGTAAAAAGAAAATGCCGTTTATATTTAAACATTCTCGTATTATTATTTTTTATGTTCGTTATAAATGAGAGTTGCGTTTTTATATGTTTGATATATACACATATATATATATGTTATTGTTAAAGCTTGCGTACAAATAAAATTTAACCGTTCGATTGTATCGTAGAACAAAATAATATGTTGCTCATTATTTTACTGTTTTGAACCATTTTTATTAAAATTAACATTTCTCGCTACTTTTTGCACACTTTTATTGAGATCGCGCTGTTTGTTTGTTTCTCTGATGCAAATCTTGTAATCGATTTTTCGACCACTTTCCAATATTTAATCGAGCTAAATTTTTTTATACTTATTTATTCTTGATGACAATACACAAATCAATTAATTATATTGGCGACCTCCATATATATTTTTTTATAAATTTGTTTAATTTTGATTTTGACTTCTTTGATACAAGTCACATATATTTGAATATATATGGAATTATCTTTAAAGGTAACATATATAAACTTGTTTTCAAATTTGATTTTGATCGATGATTATTGTTTATCGATTGTGTATATTTAACGCTTAATGGAACAAACATGCGAAGTTAAGTGCGATTATGTGTTTTCGATATTTTCTAATTTGTTCGTTTTCCAATTTTCAGACCATTTCGAAAACGAGCTTAAACAGTCTCAAGTTTGGGTAAGTGCAATTTATATTCGAAAATAGTTTTTTAATCGCTTTCACGAATTACCCAACCCCGTTTTCTTTTATTTTTTTTCTATTATATTATTATTTCCAGCGTCGAATTGATTCAATTTTCCAACTTTTAACGGTCAAAAGCCATTGTTTCGGTTCGGTTTCTGAAACGATTTCAACCACTTTTTTCTTTCAATCGAAAAAAAAATTGATTTTTCATGTCGAATCGTTTTTCTTTCTCACACTATTGACACTTAATGTTCAAGTCTGTAATTGTATTTGCGTACTTTAAATTGATAATTTAATTTGTTCGAGAGTTTTTGCGCTACATCATCTGACGGTGCACGAATTTTTTATATTGGGTCTACTTGTATTTAAAGTAAATAATTTTACAAATCTTTTATTTTAAATTATTCTAATATAATTTTATTTTATTTTTTGATATTTATGCAATTTTATTATTATAGTTAATAATTAAATATTATTCTTCAATACTTTATATACAGCTAGTACAGAATAACGATTCGATATTAGTATTCAGTATTTTCGTTCGCCGATAATCAGAAGATTAGCATTTTTTCTTATTCTTTCTCCATACAGTCGTGGAGTAATTCTAAATTCGATTGTCGAAGGCAAATTTTCCTATCTGAAGGCTGCAGTGGAAAAAGAGGAAAAAAATATATATATATATATACGGAAAAGGCAACGAACGATGGATAAAACGGGAATATTGCCAATCGGAGAATAAAACCTTTGTATGCCGCATTTACAGTAAGGGCAAAAACACACACATTTACACACAAATATATATATATATATATACAGTGTGTTCCAAAAAAAAAAATAACATCCAAATTCACGAAGCCGCTTTTCCCCGCAAAAAATCAATTCCGATCATTGCGTATAAAATTTATTACGCCGCAAACGAATGCGATGCGTGATTTTGAGAAAATCCCTTTTTTTCCGTTTCGTTCGTTTCGTTTATTTATTTATTTATTTATTTTCCACGAGGAAAAAATAGTTTGTTTTTCGTTCGTCTTTCTCTAGCGAACACGTAATTTTTTTTTCTTCCTGTATCGTTCGCTCTCGTTTTATTTAACGATTTCGATTCAGTCGAAGCACTGCGAATAGTTAATTGAAGCGTCGATTCTATAGCTTTATGCGTACGAACTTTCGTTAAAAGTTTATAGGATAATTTTTATTCTATATATATGTTATCGCCATTTATAAAATAATTATTTATATATAGAAATATAACGAATCCAATTATGTTTTCTCTTCGATAAAGCAATTTCTATTTTTAATTTAATTTAATTTATTTTTTTATTATAAATCTTTGTCAGCAACATATACGAATATAAGTAATATATAATTGATGTTTGTAAAATTATTATGCTGTAGTTTCTTTTCCGTTTTCGTTATACGACTGTAGCCTGAAACGTGAAAACGTAAATCTGCGGTTTGATACGTCTGCTCGTTACGGAACCGCATATGAAAAACGACTGAAAATTCCTTGACGAAGGAAAACCGCTTTTCCCCTCTCATATTATATATATATATATATATATACCATATGTATGTGTATATATATATATATACCATATGTGTGTGTATATATATATATATACCATATATGTATATATATATATATATATATATATATATATATATATATATATATATATATAATAAAATTATTTTTCATTATTTATTAATCACTATTTTCTATGATTATATTTGACAATTGTGTATATTTAATAATAAAAAAAATCATTTTTTTAAAATTTTTATATATTTATATCATCATTATCATTCACTGCAGAGCGAAGGCCTCTCAAAGTTTCTGTCATATTTATATATCGTCATATCTTTGTTATACAAATCATCGAAAAAAAAATTTTTTTTTTTGATTATTTCATTCAATTTCAACTCGAATCGAAAAACAATGATTTAATATACTCCTTCAAAAAAAAATATATATATATAAATTGTGACCATGTTTTCTTTTGTATCTTTATCGTAATATATATGTATAGTATATTTATATTTATTTGTTTTAATCTGTACGTGTAAAATGGCTACTGAAATAACGTCCAATTATTTCCATTAACACTAACCAATTTTATTCGCACTCTAATAGGATTGTTTCGTGAAAACAATCAAATTAAATAGGGCGCGTTTCGAAATCTACTTTCGGCTAATTGAGATTTTTTTTTTCTATTTCTAATTGCTAAATTGAAACATTATTATATTATTTTCATACGTTTCCACTATCGTTCGATATAATTATATATTTTTTTTTTTTTTTGGCAAATTATACTTTTACCGTACAACGAACATTGTTTAATACAAGTCGTACTATGATATGGAATTAGTGCACTGTCAATGAATGACATAAATTTTAATCACTTTCAACTGTACATTATTTTTTTATTATATCAACAATCAACATTTGAAAAAAAATGTACTGTG
The DNA here is from genome assembly GCA_024500535.1 of Leptonema lineaticorne. NCBI lineage: Eukaryota > Metazoa > Arthropoda > Insecta > Trichoptera > Hydropsychidae > Leptonema > Leptonema lineaticorne. Next base: position 2,417,819 of record JANIJI010000001.1, read on the forward strand.
ACCTATATATATATATATATATATATATATATATATATATATATATATATATATATATATATATATATATATATATTCAAAAACACGTGAAACAATCTTAGATCTAATATAGCCATAGCGTCGTTGATTTATATATTATGTATACTATATTAAGATGTAATTTATTTCAACATAGAAATATTCTACACACTTTATATATATATATATATATATGTGTGTGTGTGTGTGTGTGTGTGTGTGTGTGTATAAAAGAAAATGAAGTCATTTTTGTTCAATCGATTCGTTTGCGGCTTTTCATAAAATACATTCGCTTTCATCGGAATCGAACCAGACAGGAAACGATAAATCAATCACGTTTTTCCTGTTCGTTCCCTTTTTATACAGCAGAATAATTAATACTCCCTGTTGTGTGTGTGTGTGTTCGGACATATATTATGTCCCGTTCCATAATAATAACTTATATTAACCCTAATAATATATTCTATGAAAGTTATTGCTGATTTTTTCATGTTAACTCGCATTTGGTTCGTTTGCTTTTAATTTATATTTGTATTATTTATATTAAAACATATTTGTATATAAGAAATACGATATTTGTCAGAAGAGATTTATATATCCATTAATTATATATATATATATATATATATATATATATATATATTCTTATTCTATTTATAATGTAAGAATTAATGCCGTTACTAAATCGTTGATTTATTACTATTTAACTTTGTAAATAGAAATCTTATATTAAAATGAGTCATTAGCTCTATACACGTTTGAAAATAGATAACTATATGATGATAAAATTATTAGTCGTGAACTCACGACTAGATATAATTATACATATTACTTTTATATTCAATTTAAAATATTTAAAAATTATTACATTATATATATAATTATTTTTTACGTCTAAATTCTAATACAATTGTCCAGTTTATTCCGTCTACAATAATCTATATATTTATCTATATTGATTCCAATGTGATTATAAAATTATTAATTTCGAAACCCGTGACTTGCCGATTATGAATTAATAAGCGATAATATGCACTATAATTATTTCTAAGTATGTAAATAATATATATATATATATATATCGGTAACCTTCGATTTTCCGCACATCTCTATTATCGCATTATATAAACGATAATTGTTTTTCTACGTCGACATTCTAATAGAATTGTCCCGTTTATTCCTTTCTACGATAATCTATTTATTTATCTATATCGATTCGTATATAGCAAGACCTCGCCCTTAAGGGTGAACCGCATACATTATCGGTCCGGCGGGCGGGACTGGGGTTGTTTTAGGGGTGGTATCGGGCGAAAGTTTGTTTTGTCAACCCGGACAAAATAGCGCATTTGCTAATGAAACTCGCAACATCTGCGACATTTCGCCACTATATCGGCTTCGCAATCTAATTACGTGTCGAAAGTCGTATCCGGTTTATCAAAATCGCTCTCCGATGTCGAAGTGTCCGTCTATTGAATCCGCAAATGTCGTAACGATAGGAAATTTACTAATATTCCATTATTTATTATATATATATATATATATATATATATATATATATATATATATATATATATATATATAATATTATGAGAAAACTTATGATTAAACATCGTAACTGACGTACAAAATGTTTTCATATGTTCGTGTGTCGAATAGTCCGTCTTAAGGTATATGATTTATCATATCATATTTTTAATATGATTTCATTGATCTTTCGAATACTATAAAATATAATAATATATATATATATATATATATAATTTTTTTTTTGTATTATATATATCTGAAATATTAAAAAAATATATATAAAGTTTGAGAATCTCTACAGTACTATATTTTCCTTTCTATTCAAATCCACGACGTTTACAAATGTAGATCCTGCATAGATAAATCGGTCAAAAGCAAATGATTCCCTTGTGATTTCAAGCTGAAACCGACTTTCTTCACCATATTCATGACTTTCATAAATTGCGCCGATTTCTTTTTTTTTTTAAATATTAATATTTCTATATTTTACATCAATAAATTTTAAATTAATATAATAATAAAATATAAAGTAATTTATCTTTCATTCATATATATCATATACACTAATAAAAAACGATTAAATTAATTGTAATATTATATTTAATTAACCATTTCCTGACTTACAAAAAAATGTCGTTATAAATACATACAAGGTTTCAAAAGTAGTTCTCATATATTTTTTTATTTTTAATAAAGATATATGGAAGTATGGATGGATTATATTTTCAAATACAGTATTACATTTTTATCAACAAAATTCATATTACAAAAGTAGATGTCTGATTTATATATAAATATTCTTAATAATCATAATTGAAACATATTTACTTCGCTACGATAAAAGATGGCGCGCAAAACGCAACAGACTCGAAACGATTTGATATATCACAAACTAACAGTACTTTGAAAAAAATCATTTTTAAATATTTTTTTTTTAATATAACCATCCATACAAAAAAAACATGATTCCAGATATGGCATCAATTGTCAGAAAAATATTGCGTTAAACAAAAATTAAGAAAATCAACTGTGTAGTCAACATTGTCCGACGTCACAATGAGCCTCCTCCTACTAAAGATTGAGAAACTATGGAAACGGTGTCTGGCCGGTTGTAAATTCCCTTTTGTTTTCCGGTCCATGGCACCGTAGAGTGACCCCCATGAATAATATAGGACACATTACATAGCTGAGCCGGGCAAATTGCCGAGCTCACAGTGTATACACTACACCGTCCATTCTTCGAATAGCCATGTGTAATTTTGTTTTCTTAGGTTTATATATATATATATATATATATATATATATATATATATATATATATATATATATAATATAATATAATATATATATATATAAATATGTATATATATATATAATATAATATATATATAAGTATATATATATATATATATATATATTTATATATATATATTATATTATATTATATATATATATATATATATATATATATATATATATATATATATCGTACGTGAGACGTTAAGAAACCGTCGGATATAAAATAAAACCGACGTTTACCCTTCAACGATGTCTTTTGACGTCTGTTTTGAGGACCTCTCCTACCTTTTTTTTGATTTTTCTTTTACGTTTGCATTTTTGACCTTTGGTTTTTCTCGTATAATTCGTTATGTTATTACAAAAAAAAAAAAAAAAAAAAAATCATCATAACGATGATGTTTTGATCTGTTTTCTTCTACTAAATATTATCTATTGAAATTCCGTACATTTTTAAAAAGACAACATTTTCGATAACTATTCTTCAGATTGATAAATAAATAGAAATTTATAAATTGAATATATGCATTCAATTTTGGTATTAGAAAAGACCCCGATCAGCCTTGTACTTGATTTTTTTTTTAATTCCCGTATTTGAAAGGTTAACAGTAATCATTCTTAATATTTTAATATAATGGTTTACGACCGCTGATATATGTTACATTGTTGAAATGATTCAATTAAATTTATCGTTTATATTCAATCATTCTATAACAGTTTTGAAAAATTCCGTATTCGTTTTATTTGCATTTCTGTACGTGTATTGATTGGTTTGTAAATGCTTAACCTTATAATATAATATATATATATATATATATATATATATATATATATATATATATATATATATATATATATATATACATACATATTTGAATAAGGCTTTCAAGGAAATGTGCATGAAAATCTTGTGCATCGCATTCAAATAGACTATAACTTATTTATTGGATTTGCACATTCTTCATTCGACGTTTTGCGTTTTCTACAGATAAATAAATAGAAATAAATATATTGAAATGAAAATGCATTTTCGTGGAAAATATAAAATTTCTATGAAAATATTACATCATTTTTACGCTTATTTAATTTCAATGCGATGAAACATTGTTTCAATATTAAAATGTACTGATTATTAATTTATATATATGTGATATTATAATATTATATAATGGTTGTATATAAATTGAACGACTCGACTTTTTATTAAAACAAATCGACGTCTTCATTTTTTTTTAATATAGATTCACAAAATGTATATCGTTCATTTTATTTATTTATAACGATATTCTAATTTTACGTATACCGTAATAATTTTAATAAAGTCGACCGCGCGTACAAAGTCGTCTCCGTAATCTCATTCGGATGCGTGTTTATATTAAAATATTTCATATTAAAATTTTTCAGTCAAAATTTCTACGCAACATCCAAAAGTGAATAACGAATATTGTGATATTATATAATAATATTTCGAAATGCGAACCATTTCACGAAATCGTCTCGGCGAAATTTTAATATAATATTATAACATTTTTATTATTATTATTATATCATATTTAATTTTCTTTATCGTTGACGAAATTTAATCAAGCATATACTATATATATATATATATATATATATATATATATATATATATATATATATATATATATTATTTTTTATTACAAAACGAGCGACGGTACGACTGATAAATTCCGAGATTGATTTTTTTTAATATCTCAATTGTCATCTGTCAATTATAATTTAGTTTCATAAACCGTTAATATATAAACAAAATTGGATTGGACAATCTAAATTCATGATCAAATTTTATTTTGCTATAATTTATTTTTTTATGAATAAATTCATTTAATTTTTTTATTTTTTTTTATATATTAATAATAATAGTCATTTTTAGAGCTGATTACAACCAATATATACCTTTCATATATAATTTATATTTTTCTAAATAATTCATATTAATTCTCATACATATATTATATATGAAATATTCTGAAAAATTCAACTATCATTATCAATAAAGACAATATAATTATTTAACATTATATATTAACGATTTTTATCTATGTTTTTATACTGAATTATTTATATTTAACGATAAAATCGGTCACTGTATTTAATAGTGTCGTTGTTTATATTACGAAAAATTTTATAAACAATTTATTCCTATATTTTGTATAGCGATGAAAATATTTTATACCGAAATCCATCAGGAAATGTTTATGAAATAATAATAAGTATTATTTGTAAGTATCGTATCGTATCGTATATGGGTCAATATTGATAAAATATAATGATATAAAAACGTATCCGGAATTTAATTACGGAATTCACAAATGCTGAACAAATCCTAGCAAAACATACGAAAGAAACCAAAAGGTCAAACACCATTATATTACTTTACCCTCATGTTTTATTCAATTCATGGGTGATTTTTCTTATTTTCCTTGAACACACACACATACACACACACACGCACGCACATTCCCGTACTTATTCATAAGGGTATAAGTATATATACAAAGCAATGAAAACGCTAAGAGAATATATACATTATAGTTATCCTTGAAAACGGCTTATTGTCTTTAAATATTACTAATTTTTTTTTATATATTTTTATTTTATATATTATATATATATTTTTTTTAATCAAAATATTACGTTGATTCTTACCAATTCTAAACTTTTTAATAGTTTCACACGTTCAATATCACGACGATAATTATTGACAAAATAAGCACGACATTCAACATGTTAAATTTCCATACTAAACGCGCCATATTTTATTACACTTTTCAATAATGATTTCTATATATATATATAATATAAATCTAAACTAAGAACTGTGTCTTGTTTTTACATATAAATATACTTTTTTTTTTTTGCTTTTACAATATGTAAATGAATAACGCGCGTCGAGTTTTGACGCCGTAAATTAATTCAGACCGAGAATTTTCAAAATGAAAATTTACGAGGCGTGCACGCGCATTTTCCGGAACGAGAAAAAAAAATGTGTGGAAAAACCGCGTACCGATTTTCACGCGTTTTTCATACGTTCACGCGTTCGTTCGTTTTGGCGGGAAAATAACGACGTTCGGTTTTTCTAACCATAACGTTACTTATTCCCTTATACTAATGAATACTTATGTGCTCATAATATCCGATTTCCGATGAAACGATTTGACAATTTCTACTATTTATATTCGCGAATCCTGCTCAGGATTCTCTGCCTTATTTTAAATAATTTTAATATAAATTAAAAATATTTTGATTGATTATATAGCTCATTAATTCTGTCCCATTTTATTTTATACTTCCCAAGGTCATTATCATTATATACCAAAATTGTAATTTTCTCTTGTATGATCATATCATTTACTTAATATTAGAGTCCTTAATATCGAATTACCAAATCTATGATCAACTTAGCATGTTTATTATATATAAATATATTTTATGATCGAAAATGTAAATTAAATATTATTGCAGAAATTTAGCTTGTGATATGCTGCTTTTGAATGTGCGGATGAATAAGTGCATCACCACCGTAAACGAATTCGCAACATTATAATCACATTAGAGAAACGTGCCGCAATCTCTAGTAAACACAATAGATTTTCAATTATTACGAAAACTTTGCACAAGAAAATATTTTTACGCAGCACGTTTCGAAGTAAAAAAAAATTTACGAATCCGCATCGTCGCCGTTACACTTTTGGCAGCGGCCTTTAAAACGGACCCTCGTCCGTTATGAGGAGCGGCACTGCGGGTGTGAATGTGGAGGTTGACGCTCGGACGCATCCTCCGTTTTCGTCGCGATAACGCCCGCCCACCCGGCGGCGTCGCCCGCTTTCCCGAAAGGAGGCTTTATGCTCGGTTTCCGTTTCCGATTCTCTCGTAAACAATCTTCTTTATTAACGGAAAAGGCGTACCGTATCAGGTCGCGTCTGGCTCGTAAATTCCACTTCATTATGAACTACCGCAACAAAGCGTCACTTAAAACGCTCAATATTGCGAAAAGTTATTTCCAAACGGACGCCATTGTGTCAGTCTGTTTGTCTTCTCTTTTCACTGGTCGCTATTTTCATACATAATATATATTTACGTTGTACAACAGCCTTTTTACGATTTGACAATCTTTTATTATGATCCAGGTTTAATCCTTTACAATCGAAACATCTCTAATATTATATTTTTGTAATTATACAATATAAAATTTTGATTAAGTTGCAAAAAAAAAAATATATTACAAATTTATAATAATATTTTTAAAGTATATGTCAGCGTTAAAATACTTCAGCGCTTTTGTACGCTCGATATTAACAAATATAATCACAAACTTGTTACATTATTATAACATAGTTATCATAAGATTTTCTCCGTTTAACTTGACGTCGTGTAATCCAACTTTAAAACCATGGAAACTTTCCTCTTCGATCTTTAAAATCAAAATTCGTTCGCCACAACGATGCATAATTTCAGAAAACTTCCATCTCGATGACAACGCGGTTGCTGTTGTTGTTTTTTGGTGACAATCCATGGTTTTAGAGGTTTACGAAGTGCATCGTCCTGAATATTTATATCGTGGCATTTTCCATTTACCAACGAGAAAGTGAACGCCTTAACTTTGCCCACATTATAAAGACTACTTCAAATACCATCACACTGGATGCTAATGGATGAATTTCAGCAAACTTTCAGCCAAAGTTCAAATTGCTTAACTTCCCCAGAAGATGCACACAATGCTTCGTTCCTTTATTGAGAACGAGGCCGATGCCAAGAATGGAATATTTGTCGATTTTCCGGCGAGACGTTGTCCCTATTTTTTTTTTTTATTTTCAAGTTTTTCAGCTTCAGCAATAATTTTTACAACTTCAGTAATAAAATGTGACTTGTTTTATTTCCATCGTGATATTTATTGATCACATTAAAATCTATTTTTATATGAAAACAATAGTCAGTCTTTAAATATATTATATATATAATGTATTATTGTCGTAAAATCTTGCCAGAAACTCGCAATTTAATTTATCATAATAATATTAAGTCCTCATTAACATCGTTTTTCGCTTTATTTTGAAAGCGATAAACGCGCTTTTTCCGACAGACTTAATTTCGTCCCGAATTCTTTCCCCCCCCCCCCCTTCCCAATAGTCGGAATTATACGGCGGCGAAATCATCCCTTCCGGTTTGCAATCGTCGAAGCCTTTTTATCAAGTAAATGCCTTTTCTGGCCGAGTAGAAGAGAGGCCGTTCGTTTTCGTTATTTACAGTTCAAATTTAGTCGCGAAAAATTCCTATGGGCGGACGAAGGGCGGCAAAACGGAACGGTGTCGGGTGGTTCCCGTTGCCGCCGTCGGCGAGTTTGTTTTAATTATTCTCACTTATTCGCCGGAAATGAATAATAAGGTCGGAAAGGTGAGGGGAAATGGGCCGGAGCGAGGAAATACTAGTGAGTAATGGCCCCGGGAACGTGGAAGGGCAAAAACCTGAGAGTCTCTTCTATTGAAATTTATGAATTTTCGTCGTAAAACGCGGTCCGAATCCAGGCCGAATTTTCTCTGAAACTACTGAAACATATATTGAAGTCAGCGATACTCAAAATATCACGCGTGAATTACTATAACATATTTTTTTAACATTTTCTTTAAAAAAAAAAAAAATATTCATATAATCCATTTTTACTAATACTAGAAATATTAAACTAAATTTATATAGAATTATATTATAATTAGTAAAACACTTTTTTTTTTAAATGTTCATAGAAAACTTTGAAAACCTCGGCTTTCGAACAAATATATAGTGAGTGCTTTTATACATTCTAGTTTTCCGAAAAGTCTACACTTGCGTAAAATATTTCTATTTTCGTATTCAACCCCACGAATCGCATTAAAAACTTGGCAATATTTTAGATCGAGCGGAAAAAATGGTGTATTTGTGTTATTGGATTCGATTTTATTTAATTTTCGATAACTTAGTCATTGGAATCTTTCGAATTTTTTTTGTATATATATATATATATATATATATATATATATATATATATATATATATATATATATATATATACAAAAAGTAAGGTGAAATTATCATTTAAAACTCCCGGGCATATTAGGAAGGAAGGTAAATTAAATTATTTTTTTCCCTAGGTTGATGGACTGTCTATAATATTTGCCAAGCGTCTGTTTGTCAAAACGTTTAATTATCTCCGAGTTACACGTGTTTTTACTACTCTTCCTTCATCTTGATAATAAACCATGTCATACGGCATTGGTTCTTCGCGACTTTTTTTGCCAAAAACTCGTCTCAAATCGTTCCGCAATCACCACATTTGCCTGATTTGGCTCCGTGCGACTTCTGTCTATTCATCAAATTTAGTAGGCCAATACGGGGACGTAGTTTTGACATGATCGATGAGATAAAACTATTCCGACTGTAGAGACTATTCCGACTGTTTTTAGAGTACTGGAAAATGCATTTCATCGGACGGGGTTTACTTTGAATGAGATTAAATCGATTTGGAAGAATGTATAAAGAATTTACATTTTATAAACAGATTCACCTTACTATTTGATCACAGTATTATATATTTTATTCTAATATATTTATACAAATATCATAACGTTTCTTCCTTATCATTTGTATGTAAATGCATTTCGTGCAAAATACCCATAAAAATATTACGCGCATATATGCAAAATAATAATAATAATAATAATAATATAAAAAAACACGCATAACGTTCCGTTATGCGAAAAATCTTTTTCCGTATGCTTTTATTCTTTTCGTTATTTTTCTTTCGATTTTTCTCTTCGGAAAATTTCATGCATAATAAAGCGCGAAAATTATTTTTGGAAATGTCGGTTATGTTTCTTTTCTCATTTTCGTTTATCGCGCGATGCATCTGTGACCCCATAAAAATAAATTGCGTATAACGTGCAATGGCGTGTCGCACTTTTATTTATTTATATTTATTTATTTATTCACTCTATTTTATCTTTTTTATTACTATTTTCGTATTTATTATATATTTATACGTGTTAAAAATGTGCTACGTAAGAAAACGGCCAGAAGTCAACGGATTCTTATGCAAAATAAATATTTACATGAACGTTTATTTTATTTTATTTTTTCATATATAGTATATATTTTACGTTTGAAATTCATGCTAAATATGTATACACATATTATATGAAAAAAATAATTGCATAAATCCGGTCGAAATGTTGGGTTGGCAACGATTTTTTTTTTTTCATTATCATCTACGCACGTAAAATATATTACTTGTATTCAGGGGTAGCTAACCTTTTACGTTTTCTACAAGAAAAAAATCTAAGCCACATGTTGACGACTCTTGATATAATTCAATTCATATATTAATGAAATGATACAAATAAATAACCAACTGTTTGATTTCATTCACATTCATTTAGTTGATCATTACATAAGAATCAATATCACATCACATTTAATAAAATGTAATTTTAATATAAATTTACATTATAAAAAAAATATTTGAAGGTTGAATTCGAATTCGTAAAAATTACATCACAAAAAATATTACTTAAAATATTAATTTAATTTTTAATTATAGTACAATATAGTAGATACACATTTATGACTATGTATTGTGTAATAATAGAAAAAATAAACTAAAATCAGGTTGTTTAGACAACTCGACCGGGCAATATATAAAACTTATACTTTATTTATGATACCGTTGTAGTTTATACGAAACGGTATTGTTTTAGAATTTCGTGCGCAAAGTCAATAAATTTAGAACGACGACTCAACATTCGTATAAATTTCAAATTGTCACACGAATTGACAAACGGAATAGAATTCGAAATTTATACTCTAATAATACACTTTTCTAAATTCGACTTCGTGCTTTTAAAAAAAAAAAAAAAACGAAAAAACATTTTTCGTATCGTTTAAATATTTAACATTTTAAACGCCGAGAGCCGCGCCGTATTTGTTTGTGCGTTTTATTTCTGAACGCCGATGACTCGTTTATAAGTACGAACTTTATATAAAGTCATATTGAATTCTTGACGATTTTAACAACGCATATAACTATGAAATATTGTAGACATTTTATACATGCTATTCACGTATAATTTTGCTACATTTACGACAAGTGAATATATATATATATATATATGAATATATATATATATATATATATATATATATATATATATATATATATATGTATATAGGGAATTTTTATGTATTTTATCAGAATTAGTTGGCTCTATTCACGCACACGTATGAGAAATCCTTCTTAGTACGTGCGCACAATTTTTCCCAGGATGTGTCACATTTTATTTGTCACATTTTCTCGGTCGCAGTAGGCAACCTATTTATTTATTAAGTCTGGTAATGGACGAGCCACATCAGGATGACATGTCGTGGCACATCGCAACGACACGTTACACGGGAATATACTTAATAAACCGACTCCAACTTGTGCTTACGAAAATAATAATAATAATAATAATATTGATAAAAAAAAAAGGTTCGATATCCCTGTCTGAAATGGTCTCGTATAAGTGTACTTTTAAATTATAAATAGTGAATATAAAAATTCACGTAAAGAACGTTCGTTTCGATCGATTCAGTATTTTAATTATTTCGTTGAAATATTTAATTAACGTTAACACGTTGAATGCCGTGCTCGTTTTACATTATTTATACGCTTTGGTTGATGCGAATCTCTTTATTGTGAAACTTTATCTATACATATTGGTTAAATTAAAATTTGTAATTGTATATCGTTTACTTTACGTGGGGTTATCGGTGACCCCCTCCCCCTCCCCCAACGGTATTCTAGTGTTCATTTTATTTTAATTATTGAATCATATATTATATCGTTTTTTTTTATATTTATATAATAAAATGACATATAATTACCTTGAAAATTGCCTAATGGACCGCATAAATAATATCCAACAAATCATCGATTGAGTATCGCTGTATTAATATTATCGAAAATTTTCTTTTTAAGAGTTAAAATTGCTTTATATCAATTTTGTTTATAAAAAGTATGGCAATATTGCTATCTTTTTCGCTCTTTATCAAAATGACGCACGTCAGAAAGAGACAGATGCATGCTGTCACACAACTTTCGATACTAAAAATAAATTGATTTTTTTTAATTATTATTAAATTTAACATTTATTTCATTTTAGAATTTTAAAGTGATTTTTTTTTTCGCTTAAAGCTATTTAATGTTAATTAGCCGTAATATTATTATAAACATGATGAAACATTTAAAACCAGCGCAGTGTTGCATTCGATGCAAAGAATTCATGTTTGCAGACAATTTGCATGCTTGAACAAAGGTTCAACCCCGTAGTTCTTAACTAAATTCAGGTACATATAAAACAAGCTTACGTGTTGTGCATCAGCATGTAATTATAAATTCTACTTTTTATAACGTCGAAAGTTGAGTTAATTTTCATAATTAGTTAGTGAAAAAAAAAAAATTACACATCTGCCATAGTTTCGGCTAGTTTCTAATCTCCCGTATATCATGTGCATTTTAAATTTTCACTTCACTTGATATATCGCATCACTTGAAAATTTATTAAATAAAAATTCAATTTAGAAAATTATTTTTTTTTTATGAAAAGTTTGAAAAACATCGGTTTTGATGAACGTTCTTAGTGTAAGATCGCAGATGGTGAACATTTTTCAATGAAAAATAAATCGTTTTACTTATTGATTTTTTTTTTAATTGACACTTGAATTTTATTTTTAACTTTTATATATCATTTATTTCAAATTATTTCGCATTCATAAAGATTAGTCTTTAATTTAAATATAGTTAATGAAATTATCATTGACACTCAATTTTCCTATATATTATTTTCAATAAATTTATCGCTTTTTTTGATATTTAAATTTATTAATAGATGCGTTATTATATATGTATTATATAATTGTCTAATAATAATTTAACTTTAAAACACTCACATTACGATTAACTAGTAAAAGTAAACAGAAAATTTTAACTTTTGAACTAAGTGCAATGGAAATATACGGATTCAAGTTTAAAATTCACATATTAAAAAATCAATAATAATATAATATAACTTTTGAACACCAAAACTCGAATCCGCATAAGACCATTGCGCTGCCGATTTACATTTAGTTTACAAATTTATTCGAATACACATTGAATACTAAATTTCTAAACAAACAAACATATATATATATATATATATATATATATATATATATATATACACATTCGATTCATAAATTGCACGATTACTAAGTTCACAAAAATTTTCACAAATGTTTCATACGATCGAAACAACGCTCTATTTTCACGGTTTATTTTTCAGCGCATGTTTATGGTTTGTACGTGTCTTTGTTTCTTGGTCTGAACTCTGTTCGGGTTACATGAAAATTATTTATGCCTCGCCCGGTGCACGTTTGTTTATGTGTATGTAAATCTGATGTTGTACGATGTTTGCCGCGAATCTGCCGTAATGCAACCCACCATCCCCTCATCCTGAAAGGGGATGATGCCTGAAAAAGGATTTTTATGGTTGTATATTCCTGTTCAATGCCGAGTTTATATCCGAACATATATTCAACGCTTATCACGATAACACCTTTTATAATTTAATATTTATTAAAAAAAAATATATATATATATATATATATATATATATATATATATCACGACCCTATTTGTCATATTTTTTTTTATATACACATTTTAACTCTTTAAACGTTTCGTAGCGTTTTTTTTTTGTTGCAATTTTTTTTATATATATATAACTTAAAATTATTATTGCATACATATTAATGTATATAGCTTTTATATTTTTAACAATTTATATATCTCTACTATTTAGTGATTTTATATAGAATATATGAATTTATTGAACAAATTTATGAACCCAATTAAAAAAAATAGATTTATGTCATCATTTCAAAAAGTTTATTGAAATATATTGATCTACACATTCCGTGTTTATAAAGATTAAAAATTTTAACATTAATAATCTTTAAATTTCAATGCAAAAAAATGCTGTTCGGTTTGTGATTACGTCGTAACGGATTGATATACATATAAGATAAAAAAAAATCTTATCTCTATTTAAAAATGTATCATTTTACACTTAATACTATCATATAAAAGAGTGTGGGAATTTATTACAAAGAAATTATTTAGGCAACGAGTTTTCGCATTAATTCAAGTGGTGACCGAATGTCACCTCTCGCGTGCAAAGGGTTAAATATAATTAATTACCATATTTGATACGCGTTTTATATATTCGTCAACAATGGATTATTCTATGATATATTTGTTTAATATATATTAATTATAATATATTATAGAACTTTTTTTTGATATGAAGAAAAAACTTTGATACATTTATGATAAATATTTGATTGATAATGCAAAAGTTTCGCCCGTATATCACTTTTCATATATATGATCTTAAAAATTTCAGCTCTGAAAAAAAAAAATATATATATATATAAGTTAATCTGAAGAACTCCCCGAAGATGTTTCGAAGAATGAGCGTCGAATCGATCGTTTTTATTTTCGTTTCCGCTTTATTTGTTTTACGGCGAGTTTACTTCGCCGGAAAACGCTAACGGAAAACAGATTACGTGCAATATTAGTATTTTTACGATCCAAAATATACGGCGAGCTTTGTTTCAAAAAGTAATATTTCTTATTTCGTCGCTGTTCGTAGTGTGTAGAGAGTTCTACGTAAGTTCGACGGTTCGACACGGCGTCGTATATAAGGCGATTTTCGACGTTCGATCGTAAATTATTGTGTTACTATTGTAAATATTTGATTGCGAATTCGTAAAGCGAACGTCATAAATGTACGTTAATACATCGTGATGAATGATTTATTTATATATATATATATATATATATATATATATATATATATATAAATTAAATTTTAAATTATATTATTATATATGAAGTATGTAAATGTGCTTTATTATTTATCTGAAGAAGGTTAGCAATCCGAAAAGCTAAAGAAACATTCGAAAAAGCTCTATTGACGAACAGTTGAACCAACGATAGGCTTCATAGCATAAAGATCTGCATCAATATTGATCTTTCCATCTGAATTTTTTCTTACAAAAATTATCTGGAGAAGTTTGTATTTATCATTTTTAAAGATTTGACTGAGATATTGAATTTTTCTTAATTTAACCGTTTTCAGTATTTCTAATATTTTTCTAACTATTGAAAATCTCTTTATTTACTAGTTATCTGTTCAAAATAATCATTCTTCGATAGCACCACATTTCGAAAGTTTTCAGATATTTTTCGATTCCAGGGTCTAATGTATATGTTACGAATTTATATTTCATTTCAATTTTATATTTTCAAAGTTATATTTCAATTTTAAAAAGCTGTAGTTTTTTTTTTGAGTCACAAGTGTTCTAAATATTTATAGAACGTTACTTGTTCAATCTGATTGTCAATAAAAATATTATATATCAAAATTAACGAAAGTCGAGGATAGTCATGTATATAGTAGAATATATATATAGTGGCTGAATGAACTTGGAGAAGACAAAAAAAAAAAGTTGACGAAGGACCTAGAAGCGAACGTTCAATAATATAGATGGATGGATGTGTTCGAGTGTTTCCCTTTTATTTCGGCCGAAATGAATGCCGAAAGATAATATCGCGATATTTGTGCCTGAAATCTTTCCGCTCTGCTCTCTAATTGAATTTTCAGGTAATAATTTATCCGCCATCGTTCGTCCCTCTTTACAGAAAATAGAAAACTGATGAAGAATGAATAGAACGGGCACACTCTAAATGATACTCGGTCGCCCTCCGCTTCATACCACTCGAATGAAAATGAAACGTAATTCGAGGAGCACTAATATTTTCAGGAATCTATTTCGGCACAAAGGACCTCTGAAGAATGAAAAAAAATATATATATATATATAACGTTCTTTTATCTCGCCGCTCCGTTTTCTGTTCCGCCTTGGAATTCTTCTAAGGTTATTTATCTTGATTAGTTCGAGAGTAAAATCCCACTTTGTTTAATATAAACATATAACTGACGACTCGTGCAAAATACAAAGAGAAACCGTCGTCTTGTAACGCGAAAAAGAGACACAGATCTAAATTTCATTCGAATATTTTCATAGATATAATATAATAACGTTGCGAACGTGCGATTTTATCTGACTTTTAAATATTATTTTCACGTTTTTCACCTGCCTTCCCCCCCACCACCCCGCCCCGCCCTTCTTCCCTCTCATCATTCGTCCGCTCTAGAATATTTCCACAAATAATGGCAATAATAAAAGTAATAATAAAACACGAAATAACACCACGTATATATATATATATATATATATATATATATATATATATATATATATATATAAAGAAATGGAAAAATGGGTCAAACATCCTTCAATAATCATAATAGTATACCATCTCGTATCCATTCAATTTCGCTCGTATACCCGAAACTTTTCCAGAACATTTTCGAAAGAACGAACGCCCGGAAAATACGCTGGAAAAATTTCATCGCATGTTAAACAAAATACGTATTTACATAACCGAACGGTTACAACCGACCGTCCCACTCCTGTTTTTCCGCCCCTCGGAAAAACTCCATCCAAAACATTTTCATATATATATATATATATATATATATATCGATTTTTTTTCTAAAGAAAGAACCTTTAAAGTTTATAACGGAGCATATGTTTAATGTGAAAATTCTTAAATCGACCAACCGTGAATTTCCCTAGAAAAAAAAAATCCTTTATATCATGTACAATTGGACATTGGGCATTTTTGTTAAATTGAACAATTATCATTAAACGTTTTTAATATAATAAATTTCATTTGATATTATTACTAATTGACATATAAAAACCTCTATAACAATATTTATGACGTTGCACGTGTTTTAAGTGTGTATTATTTCATATAAATCAATAAAAGAATGAATATATATATATATATATATATCGAAATTCATTTTACGACAGCAATATTCAAACTTTTATCGTATAATAATTTAATTTTTAACTTACAGTTTTTAACGATTCAGTTCTCCAACTTCATACATAAGTTAAGTTTCATACAATATATATATATATATATATATATATATATATATATATATATATATATATATATAAGCATTATTCTGATTTATGATCGATTATCATCTGAACCGAAATTGATTATATTATAGAAGCGTGCAAGATTATAAAAAAATTAACTGTAAGTGCGAATAGTTGTATGAAATGTATACATTTTTTTATATATATATAATTTATTATGATTGATATTTTTTATTTTATATCCTTAATAGAAAATATGAAAATATTCCTATATATATATATATATATATATATATATATATATATATATATATATATATAAACAGACACTAATATATTATGTGGAAAAGTCGAATTCTCTATGGAATTCAGTATCATCAGCATATATAGTGAAGAAAGCGTCAAAACGACTTTCCACCGCAGTTATAATAAAACCTTGTTAGGTCAAAGTTCTAAAGGGTGACGCACACACTTTTCAGATTGATATTGATGTTTATTTACATTTCTTCATTCCCTTTATATATATATATATATATATATATATATATATATATATATATATATATATATATATATATATATATATATATATACGGATAGATAGAGGTTTTTGGTGGTTTTTTTTATTGTTTTTTTTTTTTTTTTTTTTAGAAGTTTTTGGTAGACTTCGCAATACAGTTTTGTACTCGCCGTCGGCAATAAAGTTTCTAGCGTGTTTTATGCAAATGCGTGTCGGCTAACGTAAATGTCACCCAGCACCCAGTGAGTAGTTCCTCTTGATTTATGACACTCACCTTTTATTTTACTCACCTTCCAGAATCGTACCTTGTGCGCGTGCCTTTTTCGTTTTTTTTTTTTTTGAAAAAGGAAAAAGTGAAAAAATTGCGACTTTTTTATATACACTTTTCCCGTACGCGCGCGCGCTCGCTCTTGAAAGTCGGCTTATACTATCTTTTTATGTCTCCGGTGCCTATTTTTTTTTTTCGATTTTTTTTTTGAACCCTTATACTAGCAGTCATGTAGTCTGCCCCATGCCTGGACGCTTCCATATGCCGCTACTTGGATACTATCCTCGACTTTTGCCACTGCTTTTCCAAGATTCGAAAGCTGAACGTGTTCGGTTTCTTTGTGAGAATCGATATGCTTTTCGAATAAGTCATACGATTTTCATATCTTATTTGAAAAATAATAAAAATAAATTTATTATTTTTTTTTTTAATTTTGATAATTCAAAATTTATACAACATTATTCTTCATACTTTTTATAAAATGATATTATTCACGTTTTTCTATATTTATTCTAAATTGAACTTGTTCTATATTATAAAAATAATTAATTTCGATTGAATCCTCAGTTCAACATACAACCTTCTAAACATTAACTATTATTTTTACATTATAATAATAAAATTATATATAATATTTTTTCAATTAATAACATTTATAATTATATTTATAAAAATTATTTTTTCAATAAATTTCTAGAAATTGTATATTTAAATAAATTATTCATATGACTTCATATATTATTATTTTATGCTTACACTAAATACATAATAAAAAAAAACATTATTTTATTACGTATTTACGTTTGATGTATGCGAAATTTTGACCTATTCTATATTTTATTAGGTCGTAAATATTCATGAAATTGTATTATATTATCGTTTTATTATTATAGCAAAAACATAATATTTTATTATATCTATGATACATATTAATTTCTAATTTATATATATATATATATATATATATATATATATATATTAAATTTTTAAATTGAAATCATCTATTACAGTAGTTAAATATATCGAAAAAAAAATGTATTAAAAGTACATAAAAATAATTACATCCGTAATTTGCTTGTATTATATAATAAAAAAATGATATCATATTTAAATAAAATAATGATAGTACATAAAAAAAAGACTTTTATTATATCGATATGGGTTAATTTTATATTTCATTATTAAAACGATATTTCAGTTCGAATTTAATCGTTCAGAATTTTGCCGAAATTTTCTTTCATCCATTTTTCACATTTTAATTCTGAAATTTTCACATTTTAATTCTGAAACTTTTAAAATAGATTCAAACCTTTTATTATATATATATATATATATATATATATATATATATATATATATATACATATATATATATATATATATATATATATATATATACATATATATATATATATATATATATATATATATATATATATATATATATATATATATTCCATCGTTTCTTCAGAATGAAAAATTCGCGAAAAACTCGTCGTCACGTACCATAAAAATTTTCCATTCGATTTATTCGCACTTTTTTTTACTCGTCGTCTTTTTTTTATAAGCATTTCGGGTGCCCCGCCATTTTATTATTTTCGTTCGGGGTCATGTGTGGCGTTTTCAGATTTTTTTCACGCTTTTTTTTTCAGCGTTTCCATGTTAACCTTCGTCGACGTTTACAAATGGACACGTTTCCAATTGTTTACGAGCGTCTACCAAAAAATGTCTTGTAATTTCAATACGTATTTTTTTTTCATACTGCCCCCCCCCCATATATATATATATATATATATATATATACATTATTTCGTAACATTGTAACCTCCTCCCTTCCGTGTGAACCTTCGTATTTTTTATTCATTTTTTTTTCATTTCCGCTCTTTATTTCTGCACCATTTTTTCAGAAGTGCTCTTTGAATACGGTCACAGTGAAAACAACCTGACATAATTAAAATTACCGTTGTTATTGCAGCGGTTCTAAAAATGCGAATTAAATATTTTTTTATTCCTTTATTTTATAATACATATATATACATATATATATATATATATATATATATATATATATATATATATATATATATATATATATATATATATATATATATATAAATTAATTAAATAAATTAGTAAAGCGTATTTTAAAATTCTTTTATTCAGTTTTTAATATACGAAACACCATATATATTGAATTTAATAATAAATCATTTGAAACGATATCTTTCAATAATGAAAAATTAATTTAACTAACTTTATTAATACTTTATCTTTGATATAAATCGTCTCAATTTTAAAATGATTTATATTTAAAAAAAATATTATAAATTTACTTCTTCTTTATATACTGATTGAAATACTACGAATTAGGAAAATGATTGACAGATAATCTTTAGATAATGTAATATTGGAGGGAAACAGATATTCAGAATTGAATTTCGTATGACTGACACTTTCCCAATTTACAAATCGTAAACCATAATTCCCTGAAGAATTTGCAAATCGTCTAAAGGACAGTTGAATCACGTATTACATAATTTTAATTTATAAAATATTATATATATATATATATATATATATATATATATATATATATAAATGTGTATGTAAATAAGAAAAAACAAAAAATTCAATAAATATTGTATATACATATAATATGATCAAATTGAACAAGTATCGTTCTATATATAGTATATATCTTATTTATTATCCAAAAGCAAAAAAAATCTGTTCTATGATAGAATAAGCTAGAATGCAATTCATAGTCGTGAAAAAATTTTTAACTTCGAAATGCACAAATTTTAACACTAAAACCATATTTTTATATGGTTTTAAAAAAAGACACTAGACCCGAGAATCGAAAAATATATGGAAACCTACAAAATGTGGTGCTCTTGGACCAACAAGGTAGTAAATAAGGAGACTGGATAAAGTTAGAAATATTTAAAACGAAAAATTCAATATCTCAGCCAGATCTTTAGAAATGATAAATAATAAGCTTCTCCTTATAATTTTTGGAAAGGAAAAATTCTTTAGAAGATCAATATTGACGAAGATCTTCAAACTATATAGCTTAAAGATCTTCGTCGTTGGTTCAACTGTTCGTCGTTAGAGTTCTTTCGAAAGTTTTGTGCGCTTTGTGGATCGCCAAACTTCTTTCGAAAAAGAGGTAGAAATTTGGTAGAAAAATAAATTTAAAAAAATCATCTTATATATTTGAAGATTAATGTTGTATTATTATTTTGAGCGTAGAACTGATGACTCGATACTGTTAAAAAGTCCCATATTCTCGTATAAACCAATATCATCGTAATTTTTATTTATATTTTTTCAACTATATATATATATATATATATATATATATATATGTGTGTGTGTGTGTGTGTGTGTGTGTGTAACTAATGTTTCGGTAATGTGTAGTGGCGTTGATACGGTATCGCGACATCTATGAAAGCTGGCGACGCTATCGCAGCCATGATATATGTCGTGGAAACGGAAACAGATGAAATATTAACGTCGACTTTCCCCAAACTGAACCTGCGGCTTAATGACACGTCGCTTAACCCTTTGAGGATGGGGCGTTCACGGTGGTGACGGTCCAAATTACCCTTTCGCCGCCGCATCTCTATCCAGAGAAGCCTATGTTTACTTTTTTTTTTTTTATCAAAGAACACGTCGACCGCTCTTCTTTCTTTCTTTCTTTCTTTCTTTCTTCGATATCTCGAGTCTACACTTAACCATTTTCGCGTGACGCGTGTACATTTTTTATTAACACATTTTCTGTCAACTTTCTATCAGCATTGATGTTTTAGAGAATCGGCGATATTTGAAATATTTTTTGAATATCGTTATAATAATTATTTTGTAAACATTTTGATATAATGCTAAGTTAGTTTTACATATGTTTTATTTTAAATATTGTTGATTATAACATTATACTAAAATTTCATTTTATACAAAAAAAAATATCAAAATATAATATATATATATTTGAAAATATCAATTTTAATCAATCCATTTTTTTTTTTTATTTATAATTATAATACATTTTTATACAAAATGGTAGTTTCGAATTATTGGTTTAAATTATGATTATGTTAGTTAGAATTACACATAAAAATATCTATTTATAAAATATTCATTTTTTGCCTAATATCTGTTGATCTCTATAAATCTAACTAAATATATAATATAATAACCGAAATTTAATTATAAATTCAAATATTCTTAAATTGCAAAATGAAAATGAATTTTTTTAATAACGGATATAAAAAAATTGCTATGAAATTTTAGTCTATATTATTTTTCTGTACTCACTTTAACCAGCTTTTAAAGTATATATAATTCGATCGTAAAATGCAAATGCAATTTTCTCTACTGCAAATGCATTCGCTGTTAGCGGCGTTAACCCGTTTCCACCTGAAGGCCGCGGGCGTTTTGCGATTGGCGTCTATCGTCGGGCCGCGAACGGGTTAACGCGTCACCACATTTTCTCCCGGAGGCTTTTCCTGTTTTGATAAGGCGGCTCTGGTGCCATTTTACCGGTTCCTGTTGTGCTTATCTGTCAACCGGGATGACGCTGAAAATTTCAAACATTAGTTCAACGGTTCGGGGTCGTTTACACCCCACACTTCTCACCCTTTCCAACCCTACGTATTTATTTTTTTTTCGTCCCGTAATAAATCAATGAGACGATGTGAAAATCTGCCATTCTGACTTTGACGTCGACTTTTTTTTTGCACTCATTTACTCCCCTTGTCGTCTCGGTTTTCCACTCTTTTATCATTTCGTATTTTTTTACATTCTTTCCGAAATTTAGAGTTTCTCAATTATTTTTTGTCGAAAACAAAATTTTTATACTTAATAAATGTCTTCAATTTTTTTTCTGTTTTCATTTTAAAATCATATTTTCATATTGACTAAATTAAAACCAAATACAAATATAATATTTTGTTTGAGAAACACAGATTCGAATGTAAAAAAAAATGAAAAGCATACTTCGCCCCCCTAATCGACAATAGAAACCTACAATTGATACGTAAATCAAAACAGATGGAGTACATCAGCACCCCACATTTCATTATTATTCTTGAAAATTGTACAATATCATACTTTTCATCTTTATTTACAGCAAAAAAAAATATTTCCCGTTTTTTTTTTCAATTTCGCCTTCGTGATTTCCTGCATATATTGTATTTATGGGTCGTTCTAATAATATCTCTTTTAATATTTTTACTCATACTTTTAAACAACTCAATTTGTAATAAAATATTATTTATTGCAATTGCTTCTAAATAACTATTAAAAATGATATTAATTTTAATATATAATATAACCACTCTATATGTTTATAGTATAATATTTTATTCTTTATTTATAACCTTCGACTTTAAATAGATTATATTTATATATAGTTCATGATTATCGTCAGAATTTTCTATTAAAATAGCACTATATGTATTTTAATAATTTTTCAAAAATACTTTCAGCACTATACATGAAAAATGAAACTGAAAATATCGTATTTTCACACAATTTTAAAATTGAATTCGTGCGTCACGAACGTGACTCGTGACGCGAAGCATTTCAAATTTATATTGCGAGCTTTCAAGACGGATTGCCGTATCTTTTCCTCCGCAAACCGAACATAATAAGAAAAGACAATGTTAAGTCCAGAAACTAGAAAAAAAAAAAAAGAAAAAATATATATTAAATAAAATAAATATAATAGAATTCGAAAAAAGACACATTCAAAACCGTCTACCGTTTTCAGAATATTCGGACGTCGCGTTCGTCTCTTCTCTAGTTTCTTTTTTTCTTTTCTTTTTTTTTTTTTTTTTTTTTTTTTTGTAGAATCCTACACGAGTACAAGTATATTAAATAAAAGACAACTTTCCTGTTCGTACCGAATTTTCCTACCGGAACCGGAGAAAAGAGTTTTTTTCCGGTTTTATAACGAGATTTTTAACCGGAAAACGTGGCCGCAACGCCCGTTGTCTTTGTGTTAACCCGAGTCTACTCATAAAAAAAATATATAATTTATTTATTTTGTCTATGTAGATCCGTGTGCAAATATCTATTTTTATTCTATATAAATATAAATAATTTCTTCAAACATTATAAATATTTTTGTAATTATATATAATTACTATAATATTTTTTTACTTATATGTAATAATTGTTATAGTCGATTTCGTCAAATTCAAAAAGCGCAATCTTGATGCCAATTTAATTATTATCCTTCTATATAACGATTATATATATATATATATATATATATATATATATATATATATATATATATATATATATATATATATTTATATTTATATATATATATATTTGCGATTTATTCTACTCGACCGCTCTTAAAAAATATATATATATATATATATATATATTTAATATTCGTCACATTGCAGCGGCGCGAACGGGTTAAACGTTGAACATTCCACTCACGTCTGCCAACGTGCTAAACAATACGCGAAAATTACGCGACACGCATATTAATACCGTCCAAAAGCACTGCTCATACTTTTTTCATTATTATTATATCGCATAACACGTTCGCATCGCGCATTTATTTATATACAATCTTCGTTTTTTTTTTTTTTTTAATTCTCGGTTTCGTTCTCCAAAAATTAGTTTCGGTCGCCTAGCGTGTTAAGCGGGCAATTCGGATTCGCCGCCGGATAAAATTAGCGCCCGGCGTACTATTAAGGGTTAACAAAAACGACTCGCTTTCCCTATTAATTATGGGGGGGGGAGGGAGAACGCGCTTAGATTTTAACCCATTCGGCGCCCTTTTGTCTCGCCTTTGCTAATAATTAGGTTTAGTTTTAAAATCGTCGCGCTCGCGTAATTTAAGATTTTCCGACGCGTAATCACTGTTGCGAGTTTTGTTTAAACTTCAAATTAATCTTTGCCATCTTCGCATTATTTCGAATTTATTATTATTTATATATAATAATGACTTTCATATTATTTAACATCTATTATATTAAAAAAACATGCAATAAACGACATCATTCTAATTCAGTGGTTCTCAATATTTTTTTTCATTAGCGTACATAACGTATATAATTTTTATATCTTCCGCGGTAATAACTTCTTTTGCGTTCACTTAGCGGTACGCGTAACACAGATTGGGAACAGCTGCTCTACTTGTTCAATATTATTCGATTTTTCTACACATTGAAACCCGTATAAGAGCGTTAAAATAGTGATGAACGTGTCGAAAAAAAATAGTAAAAGAGCGCCGATTTTTTTTATATTTGCGAAGAGTGGGGGGTATTTTTAAGTTATTTTACGTTGCAATTGTTGGGTGGGGAAAAGGAGGGAGGGGGGTTATTGTTTCTCTACCAAATTTCCATACAACATGTCGCCAAATATGATTAGCATATTGGCGCGGTAGCAATCTTAGGGGTCGACCGCAAACCGCCGCCTCTGCACTTAACAACCTCATTAACCCTTTCCACGACCGAAATCGAATATTAAAGCTGATTCCGTACTTAAAACCCAATTAACGATATATTTTACGAATAAAAATATATCTATAAACTTTTCAATTACATACATATATATATATATATGTGTGTGTGTGTGTGTGTGTAATTAATTTAATGTAAGGATTACCAATGACCGATACTAAATACTATAAAGACATTGATTTATACTGATAGATTTTTTTCAATACTCAATATAGATATATTTTTAATCAGTGCTTTTCAACTATTATACAGACATACAGACGCATGTTAAACTATTAAGTGTGTGTAAATATATTTTGAATATATCACGGAATATTTGGAAAGATTCTAGTGCAGGAATTCTGCGGCCTTTTGAACTAATAAGTCGTAAAAATTGCGGCCTTTTATCATTTTATGAAGCGTGCTATTAACTTGCTTACTTAATTACCTTAACTTACTTAAATTTTAATGCCTAAATATTTTCGACTTTTCATTTGATTTCACACATTTTTTTTTAAATACGGTCTCCATAAGATATCCTTTCCTGAAAAGTGGACTTTACAAGTCATAGATATTAATAGAAAACTATTAATTTATAGAATTAAAAATGTAACTATTAATTACGCCGACGCCACAACAGATGTCGCTTTTCTGCGTCAACTGTTTTCAATTTTAAAATTATACATACAATTTGTAATTAATTAATATAATATATATATTTAATATCGTTAAATATTAGTGAACGTTTGAAAAGCGCTGTTCACAATGCAATAATTAGCCGGATCGTAGTGCGGCAGAATCGCATGCGGAAAATTGCATACATTTTCCATATGAATATTCAATTCGATTTCGATCTGTATCGTTAATAATAAAAACGTTACGACGCTGAAACTTTCAGCTCGTTTTTCAGCAGAGCGTCACGAATCCGTTTGCG
The DNA here is from genome assembly GCA_024500535.1 of Leptonema lineaticorne. Lineage (NCBI taxonomy): Eukaryota > Metazoa > Arthropoda > Insecta > Trichoptera > Hydropsychidae > Leptonema > Leptonema lineaticorne. The sequence goes on from JANIJI010000001.1 coordinate 2,443,950, forward strand.
ATGCCGTATATAATTTCGTTTAATTTTTCAAATTTCAGACCGCTTTATGATATGTTTTCAGCTGGTTTTTTTTTCAGACATTTTTTTTCTACCTCTTTCGTCGCAAAGTTCAATAGTCTCGAACGAACGTTTCATGTCACGAATACATTGCGATAATTTAATGTGAAAATTTACTCGTTTTATTCAAAAATATTTATTCTTTCACGAAATGCAATCGATATTAATATTTTTAACGCATTTTTTTTACAGTCACGAATATTGTTTACTTAAAATTTTATCTTATCACATATAAGATTTCCACGAAAAACTATATTTAATTAATTTTATTTTAAAGCAGAATTTTGTATTTTATAGTAAATTTTAAACTGCGATATGAAATGAACGATTCGGGTCACACATTTTGCATTTTTTTATATATAAAAATAAACATATTAACCGCGATTTTATAATTGCCACAAAAGAAAAATTTCTTTTCAAAGTATTTTCTTTTATTAATTCTGTGAAATTTCATTTTTAATTCCACTGCTAACTGACATTTCTGACAATGAAAGAAAGATAATGAGAGTATATACATATAATATTTTATTTTTATATACTTAATATATAATTGAAATATTTTTGTGTCATTTTTATCAAGTGTAAATCTTAGAAAAATATTTTTTTTATCAAATAAAATTATATTGATTTTTTTTCAATAATATTTTATATCAAAATATCGATTCAATATATTTTAAATTATAAATATCAAATATTTTACATGTGAAAAATAATTTACTATAGTCAAACACCTTTTCAAACTTTCACAATACTTATTTTTGATTGATAAATTTTATTTTTATTTTAAAATAGATTTATAAAATATAATAAATTCATCCATTTATGAATATTTTAATATTTCATTTTGATTTTAATTTTTTTTTTCTATCTCTTTATCGAATACATGAATTTTATATTTATATATCGTTCATTTAATATTCGTACAAGCAGTCAAAAATGACACAAAATTATTAAAATAGATATCGAAAGATCGCTTTCAATATTTCAATATTAATATAAATTCAACTATTCACGAAATAATAAAACCGATCGTTCGGAATAACTTCGTACAATTCGAATATATAAACGGTGTATTATTTCAAGAGTTCAAAGTTATTTTAACATTTGAATATATAGAGATAGAAACGGGCACCGGAATTATAATATCGTCTGATTCTATTATAAACTATGTATATATATATATATATATATATATATATATATATATATATATATATATATATATATATATATATATATATATATATATATTATTTAACATATTAAAAATAGTTCAAAAAAAATTCATCGTCAAATTTTGTATGAAAAGTATATGGAATTTTGTCGATCGTCTTTTACGATTCGATCGAAGAAATCCTACGAATTCGTAAGCAAATTCTATAAGGGCGAATCTTCGTAACGGAAAGAAAAGGCCTTCTAATAATACCACTGTTACTACAAGTGTATAACAACCCTTTGAAAAATAGCGTGTAAACCTTTTTAAGGGATGGGGTTAAAAAGTGTCGTTTTCTGTTATGGTTTCGCAGAACCGCTTCGCTTATTTTTTTTTCAATCTTACGCAATAACACTTGAAATAAATAGTAACGGTTAACGTTTATGCCTGTTTTTTTTCTGATGTTTCTTCTTCTTTTTTTTTGTATGTATATCGAATGGATCAAAGGGTACAAGTGATGTTTTTCTATATAGAAAAATAGTGTAGTAGTAGTAGTAGTAGTAGTAGTAGTATTGCTCTATTTGAATTCTTCGTTTTATAGTAGTTTTGTTATCATTTTATCGAATGTTTTGTGTGTGTGTATGTTGAATATTAGTTTTATTATTTTTGACTACATTTTCATAATGTTGAATTTAAAATAATAACTATTATAATGTTTCAATTTTATTACGTAATTTTAAAGTATCTGTATTGTTTTTGTGAAAAATCTTATGTTGAAAATATATTAAAAAAAAAATATTATTTTAAAAATTTCATAGAAAAAATATTTTTATAAATGAAATGTATTACTGAAATAAGATGATTTCTAATATTTTTAATGAGAATCGAACTATTTTATAAAATGCTATCTATTATAATTATTATTTGACCGCAATATGAAATAATGAATATTTTTATCATCAACTTTAAAATTCATCTTTTGAAAAATAAGTTAAAGTTTTATTATTTAATTTAAAAAAATACGCTACATTAATTTATTATAGAAATTATATTCTATATTTTTCTAATATATATATTTTTTTTAATTCTCATTATTTTAAAATAAATTGAAAAAAAAATATTTTGACAAGGTTAAAATAGTTGAATACCCCTGATTCGAGTCTGTCTCCATAGGAAACAAACCGTGGCATTATAAAAATGTATCGTGGATTGATTCGATCATCGACACTGCGGTGAATCGCAGCACCGCAAATATCCGTCTGTGACAAATTCGAGGTCGTTTTTGGACCCAAACGTCGGGGTTAAAACCGCCGCTTTTTTTGGTGGACGAACGACGGGGGAGGAAGGGAGAAAGAGCGGGGGGGAAAGCGATGAAGGGCCGCGAACCGGTCGAAGGGTTGAGGCCTTATGTGAAACGGGTCCGCGTTAAGGCCGTGGGTCGCATCAGGCACACCTGAGCGAACATTATTGGATTATTGTGACCCATTGGCCGTGTAACGAACCGTGAACTCGCACAATCGCAGAACAAAACCTCCCCTCATTTAACAGGACCGGTGAACCCTTTCGCGCATTACTTCACTCTTAGCTAACGTCGGGCCCTCTCTTTCACTTGCGCGCTTTTCTTTCGCCGTTTCGGTCTCGCTTCGCATTATGCCTCACACGATCGCATACTTACCCTTGCGCTTACTTGAAAATTAGAAATTTCTTGGAATTGCTGAGATTTCACACGAGGCCGGAAAATCGATGCTCAAAATAGTACATTTCATTATTTTCACTTTTTACATATTATATATTCGATTTTAATTTAATTTTTATCTTTATGTATATATTATAAGATTTATGACCAATAGGCGACACTGGAACGCCATCTGTTATCGACATTTGCCAACATTTTTTAAAAATTATTGATATAACACTCGGTTAAATTAATAAATAAATATTTATGTAATTATTAGAATTCAAAAAAAAATATTTCATAAATATGTGTGAAAAAATCTATATACAGCATTTTCGAAATTTTCGGACGTTAAATAAATCGAAACTATTTTCGTATTTAATCTTGTCACTTCGTCTTTCGGCTGAATCTAAAATATTCATATTTTCAGTTGAGGAGCATAGGACGTTATCTTGAACCCTGTTTTTCAATATACAACACCCATTGCACAGTGAATGGCTTTAACCTCGACCTTCACTATCAACGCAGCAAGGGAACTCTCAAACCTTAACCGGATATTCCCATACCAGATACACGTAGACGCCGTACCAAGGCACCGGTTTTAGAACGTTGCCTAGAAAAGGGATAGGGTCGCATCTGGTTTGCTCACCGTAACTGGATTTATAGACGAGCGAAATTTCCGAAACCCTAAAGAGACTCGGGAACCCCATCTCGACCGCTGCTTCTCAAACCTCCCGCCTCCCCCCCCCCTAACCAAACAACCGTTCGTGGCTCACCTGCCTCTAAAGAAAACTCTTTATGGCTTCGCCAGTCTGGCTTTAAAAGCGTAGCGAATAGAGGAAAAACCAGGGTAGGGTAAAAATGTAGGGTAACGCAAAAAAGCAACGCATGAAAGTTATCTCGAAGATTTTTCATTCGCGGGTAATATTGCTACGCCTACATCACCCCTCAACCCCTACCCCTTAGCTACGCACCTTTAATTTTTTTTTTCTTCTTATAACGCTTTGCATTTATGCCGGGTCGTTTTTATTCTTGTTATGGCCGTAAAAATAACCCGTAACGCAGAAAAACTTTCAATATGAAAGCGCTATCGATTTTTTTTTTTTTACCTCGAATCTGACAGAAATTTTTAACATTGAAAGTTGCATAATTTCTCCATTTTCGGTCCGATTATGTTTTATCGGTCCGTTTTTTTAGCAGTATTTAAAATGGCGGCGAAATGTTTTCATAAAATTTCAGCAATGCGTAGTAAATATTTTATTTTATTTCTAGAACATTGTGTTTTATTTCATTTTTTAAATGGCCATATTCTTATAAATTTAAGGTAATATTTTTACAACATATTTATATATATATATATATATATATTTTAATTTTTTTTTCAGACTCAACGAGCGATCGGACGAACGATTTCGAACGCCGAAAACTCTTAATTTGCGAAAACGGTGAGAATTTTCAGCTTTCATCCTCGACTTTCGTTCATACGTTGTTTATTCGCAAACTTTTCCATTCGCATCGCAACAATTCAACATTAAACAACTAAATTCAAAAAAAAAAAATAATGAAAAATGCTAAGAGATGAGAGATTTTTGCGTGCAAACAGACGTCGCCGGCGATTTTAAACCGACTTTTAGCGCGAAAAGCGTTGAAAATTTTCATTTGCGCACTGAAAACTTCGACGCTTTTCCGAAATTTGAATTTGAAACGTTCAACATTTACGACGAAAGTTGCCGCATTGTCGAAATTTCGACGCTTTTATCCGTACACGTGCATTATTATAATGCCATAGAATCGCGTGTAATATTTCGCTTTATTCGAATAATTTAAATGTGAATGGGTTAATTTGAATTATAAATTATTTTTATTATCCATTATTATACGATTCAAACATATAAATAAAATAAATCATTGAATCAACTACAATTCTAAATCTATATTTCTACAACCTTCACAAATATACTACTGTGATCAAAAAGTAAGGTGAAATTGTCATTTAAAACTCCCGAGCATTAGGAAGGTAGGTAAATTGTATTTTTTTCCTAGGTTGGTAGGATTGTCTGTAACATTTACCCAGCGTTTATTTGTCAAAATGTTTAATTATCTTTGAGTTACACGTATTTTTATAACTCTTATCCTTCATCACGATAATGCACTATGTCGTACTGCATTGGTTCTTCGCGACTTTTTTGCCAAAAACTCGACTCATATCATTCCACAACCACCGTATTCATCTGATTTGGCTCCGTGCGACTTTTGGCTATTCGGCAAACTCAAAAGACCGATGCAGGAACGCCGTTTTGACACGATTGAGGAGATAAAAACCGAATTGAAGAAGGTCTTGAAGGCTATACCGGATAAAGACTATTCCGACTGTTTCAAAGACTGGAAAAAGCTTTTGCAAAAGTGCGTTTTATCGGACGAGGATTATTTTGAAGGGAATGAAATTGATTTGGAAGAATAAATAAAGAATTTACATTTTATAAACAAATTCACCTTACTTTTGATCACAGTGTTACTTCCATATATTCGATATCTTTATACTCAAACTTTTGATATTGTATTATTTACATATTATTTTTAAATTCGTTCTTGAAAATTTTATTCATTATTTTCAACATATATTTAATATGAATTATATAATTATTGTTAATGCTTATTTAAATAAAAAAAAATATATATTTTTAACGAATATTTAAAATGCACGGTATGCCGTTTAATAGCATTTCCCATATCAATATTCGGGAAAGTTTTCCACACTTAGACTTTTGCACAGCGGAACAGTTTCTAATTATACAGTTGTAACCAACTATTTGTACGTCGATTGTGGTCCCTCATTCCAATTTACGTCCCTAATTGCCACTGTGTTTTAGACCTTTGATCCAACATCAGCAGTGACAATGCAAATAATTACTATAGTTCCATGTACTAATTATGGTTTTGACTTTATTACTTATTTCAATACTGCAACGACACCCCTAGATTATTAATTTCTAATATCACATTTTCCTGATGAACCCTTTCAGTACTTATATGCATTTAAATTATCCTCTAATACATTCTAAATATCAACATTTTTTTTCACTATATATATATATATGATCAATAAAAATATTATGTCATACTTCATATAAAAAAATCTTCTTAACACTATCAATTTTTTTTATTATATTCAAAATTCACATAATAAAAATAGTATATATATTTTTAAAATTTTCCAACATCTTTTCTGATATTTGAGAGGAATTGTTCAGTTATCTTCTTTTGTTGCGATTTCTTCCCTACTCACGGCAACTACTTTGATTTACTTCTACCTTTGCATATATGCGAAATCCTTTCAGATTTAACCCACTATACTATTACTGTATTCTATCCTTTTATTCAGCCCCTTTGCTGAAACAACCCTATTTTACCGTTAAATTCGATTGACTGGATTGAGATTGACAGTCTTAATGACAAGCGCATATATATATATATATAAAATATATATATATATATATATATATATATATATATATATATATATATATATATATATATATATATCGAGAGTGCAAAACGAATGCTGAAATTCAGATTGCACTCTGATCTTTGAGCGAATACTTTTAGTGTTTTTCACGTACACAATATAAAATAAATGTCGATATATATATATATATATATATATATATATATATGTATATATATTTATATACGAATATCGATATAAATAGTAATAAATTTAACCGTTTATGCATTCATAAAACGCCACAATTAAGTCGCGGTTTCTATTAGAATTTTTCCGTTCGGAATTCTTATGGAAAAATTCCGAACGATAAAATAATTTAATCGCATTAAGCGACAACAAATTTAGAAAAAAAACACATACACACACGCGCGCGCGCGAGCGCGTGTTATGAACTCTTCCTTTATTACCGATTTAATTTTGTACGTTTGAAAAAGTCGTAAATTCCATCGAAAGAGCGTGTAATTGAAAATCTCCGGGAATTTTTGTTGCTCCTTCGCTGAAAAATTCTACAGATTTTTTTTATTGGACGCCATTTTTTTCATGTGCTTTCAGAGATTTTGCGTTGACATAACGCGGACGCTTAATTAATTTATATATATATATATATATATATATATATATATATATATATATATATATATATATATATATATATATATTATCGTTATTTTAATATGAATTAATTTTCCTAATTGTATGAACGAATATAGAACGAATTATTTATTTCAATTTTAATGCAATAATTATTCAAAAATAAAACATATGATTATTGAATTGAACTTATATATTTTGAAATTTTCCGATATTGTTTTGACATTCAACAGAATTTTTCACGTATCTTCAGCAACGTTTTCAGCTCGGTTCAACATCAATTATGATAATGTTTTACCGTCGAATCGCAATGCGGAAAATTCACTTTTGCATTCTATTGTTCGAAAACGTCTTCGCAATCTGCTTACGATTCTTCTGTCGAGTTTTCCCGATGCCATCTTTCAATCTTTAAAATAATATTCTTTTCATAAATATTTATTTGTATTTGTACAATATTATTGAAATAAAACAGTGAAAATAATATTTTATATAGAATCGATGACACTATACTTCTAAAACTTTTTTTATTCATATCAGTATTAAAAATTTTGATAACTCATACTTAACTTATTATTTTTGTATATTATTAAACATTACACTAGATTCATTTATAGATCTTAAAGTTGACTGTTATTTCGAACTATTTTTTTTTTTTCATAATACTTCATTACACGATTTTTCATATTTTTACAAACAGCGGAATTTGTCTCCCAATTTCGGCAACTTTATGAAGAAAATGAAAAAAAAAGTGCGCTTATCGTTTTCCTGGTTCGGCAAAAGGAAAACGTTCACGTCGAAGGGTTCGTGAAAAGCCTCTTATGGACAAGGTAAACATTTGTTCAGCCGATGAGAAAATATACGATCGATATTTCAATGGACCCTTTTTTTTCCTCTCTTTTTCGTCCCTTACTTTTTTTTTCCTCCTCGGCACCGCTATGGTCACTCGGGAAGGCACCCTCGGGACCCTTGACTTACGCAACTCGACTTCGAAACAGCGTTTATTGTACCCGAAGCTGTAATTGAGTATCTAAATATACTTACTTCTTCTTTTTTTTTTTACTTGACCTTCTTTTTCTTCCCTTAATTATTTACTACGCGATCAGAAAAAAAGTACTCGGTAATTTGTTAGCGACGTTCGCCAGTGTATTTTCCGGGGGTTTTTCCCGATTTACGATAATTGTTAAATTGATACGGATCGAATTTCACATCACCGTTCGCTCTATTTTTAGATTTTATTTCGTTTTAATTTAATAAATTATTTTTATATTAAAATATTTATGATAAAGTGAATCCAATATTTAGAATTCGTGCACTATAAAATAAATGAAATCATGAATTAATTTTATTTTATTATGATTTATTCACTTAATTGATTTTTAAAAACAACACATCTATTTATATGCTTGTGATGAATTATCCATAAGTCTTCTAGTTTTCACGTACCTATATCCCAAAAATTTTCGGACACTCTAATTTGCGGAATCTTCGTTGACGGGATTTTAACCAAAACCCGGACTCTACAAAACGACCCTATCTCATCGTTTATTTTCACTCTCCTCCGGGGTGTCATTTACATTCACGGATAGGACCTTTTTTTCACCATCCCTTTATAAATATTTTCCCTCACACCATCCGGCGAACCGGATGTGAGGAAAAAAATGAAAAATCCCACTTTTCTCACCTGAATTTTTCGTTCCTCATTCATTTGTCAATTGAAGTCGAACGAAAAAATTCTCGTTTTTGGTCTGAATTTAAAAAAAAATCCTAACACATCTTAACTTTTACAGTTGCCTTTCATAATGAAATCACTATCAAATTTTATTGGGAATATTTTTCAAAATTTATACGAAAATAAATTATCAAAAAACAAACCGAACAAAATATCTTTCATTGAAAGTAAAACAAAAATACTACTTTTATATTTATATTTGTAAAATTCGATATATTATATCAGTCAAATTCCCGATTTCGCTTCCCGGCCACAAGATTTAAGATTTAATTTGGGACTCTAGAATCCTGGCGTCCCACTTTTTTTTTCTCCCGTTTTCTACCTTTTTTTTTGTCTAACTTTATATTTCTCATATTTTTTCAACTGCTTTGACGTGTTAATATTTTGGCTGTGCGTGCCGCTCGGACGGAAAAAGAAAACTTTAAAATTTTCACCTCGTTTATTTAAGGTCGCGACCCCTTCATGAGGGAGGGTAAAGGGGGGTTAACGTAATATTTAACCGAGTTTTAAAAAAATATTAAACGCTCGTAATTCGATGGTGTACATTTTTCTTTTTATATTATTATATATAAAACACTTACATAATTAAGAGCGATTGGTTAATTATATTTTATTAACTGCCTTTTATAACGAATTTTTCTTTAATATCGCAGAAATAATTCATAATTGTAATTATTGAATGTATTTTTTTTTTCAATATATATATATATATATATATATATATATATATATATATATTAATAATTAAAGTTCTGATTCTAGTTAAAGAATAAAATAATTATGCTACTATTTATAAATTATATAGAATTATGATGTTGATCAACCGTTTTCAGCATTAAAAGATTTTTTAAATAAATAATTTTAATATTTATGGAAAAATTCTGCATTATGATAATTATGCGATAGTCGTAAAAATACTCGTCGCTCTGTAGAAAAAGTGCAGTTTTTCCGCTGAAAATGTATATGTAAATAATTTCTTCTTCAAAGACCATATATATATAAAGAAAAACGGAATGGAAAGAATGATGCGCATAGTGAAAATCCATTAAAATAATTGCACAGCATTTTGTCGGCAAAGTGCGGAACTGTAGTACATTTGAATTGCTAAGCAACAAGTAAAATCTTACGCTTCAGCAACGCTTCTTCAGTGCAATTTTCGCCAATTTCGCACTTGATATTGTTTCAATTTTGCTGAAAAAGTGTTCGGCGCCTTTCAGCGTTTTCGCCGGCGTCCCACGAAACGGCGTCTCGTTTGTGCGATTTTCAAATTTTCCACTGGTAAATTTTCGCATTTTCGCCGAAGACGCTTATAAAATTGTTGCGGTTGATTAAATGAAAATTATTAAAAACAAAATTAATTTTTAAAATATTACAATATATATATATATATATATATATATACTGATAATGATTCAGTGGTAATGCACATATACGCCACAACGGCCATTCAAAGTTTAATGAAGTCCTTGCGCGGACTTCGAAATATTATTTTCTGTATTTAGTTTCAGAATATTTCACTCTTATACCACTTTAAATAATCTTTTATAATTATATATATATATATATATATATATATATATATATATATATATATATATATATATATATATATATATATCCGTCAGTTATGGGATCAACTGCGTTTTCGAGACAAACGTAGATTATAAGGGTGTATCCTGCTAATTTCCATACTAATCCTAGGGTGCGGTTTTCTCGTATCCTCGAAAATACGAAATCGCACCTGGTTACAAGGATATTTCGTTTTATATGCATACATATATTTGTACAATCTTAAATATTCGAGAAAATTGCAACGATTGTCCGTTTTGCTATGGTTGACGTTCGCTTTTCTCGTTATACGGCGCGAATTTAATTAACAATCTTCGTGTGCGCTTCTCAAATGTTTAACGACTTACTCAAAATTTCGATTTTGAATACACGCACACATTTATATTCCATGATAGTTTTAAAAGCATTTAAGTTTTTAATCAACAACGCTTCAGTCTTATTTTTTATAATTTTACATTTTTTTTATAGATAATTTTGCGAAAAAAAATAAATTTTAAATGAGATTTAATGAAATATATCAACAATTAATGAGGTAATATAGTTTTCGATTTCATTTCCCACTATCTAAATTTATCTATAATTATATATATATTGTCAATTTTATTATAAAGTTTATTTTCATTATACATCTATAATATATTTTAAATTTTTAGACATTTTACGAGATAAAATCAGAATTATTTTTTTTTATAATGATATATATAAAAAAGAAAAGAAAATTTTCTATAAATTAGATTTAATCTAATAGAGGTCATGATGTCTGAAATTATTATAGAATAGATATAATTTCGGAATATATACATAAAATTTACGAAAATCTATTATGTTTTTGTACAAAATATTATTATTATGAATTTTGTACAAAATATTATTATTATATAAAACGAGAAAATATATATGTAATTATATAAGAGTTAATAACGCGTTACACGTTTAATTAAAGTAAAATGCAATGTTTAACATGGGATATATATTTTACACACACATACAAACATATATATATATATATATATATATATATATATATATATATATATATACATATATATATATATATATATATATACATACATACATATATATATATATATATATATACATACATATATATATATATATATATATATATATATATACCATATATATAAGAGAAGAAACAACACCAAAGAAAGATATATTTTGCAGTTGAATACGAGCTTGTATGCTTCGAAAAATAGGTCGTGGAAGACGTATTTAATTCCCCAGGATACGAGTGTACGGTTTTTGTCTAATTATTCAAAAAGGATATTTCTGTTGAGGTGGACAAAGTGTGTCCCAAAGGTGGGATATTCCTCGTACAAAGGGCCCACGTCGTCCTTCCACGTTAAGGGTAACTATTTCTAATCTGATATATTCATTTTACGCGGGTAAATAAGGGTGTGGTGGATTTAACGCGAAACACCGTAACATGTTACTGTCATAATTTGTCCACTTTTCCACCCTGTATATATGATATATATATATATATATATATATATATATATATATATATATATATATATATATATATATATATATATATATATATATATAATCTGACTTGAAAAAAAATATATACACGACATGCATATTGATATTTCATTATCATTACTAATATTTTTTTTTATTGTCACATATAAGTTGAATTTATATATACATATATATTATTTGTATAAAACAGATGTTTCCAAAATTTTTAATATACTATAAAAACGTTAAATCAGACGATCTTGACTCGAACCGGTGGTGATTTGGAAGTTACCGGACTGATTTATAATTTGGTTCTTTTTATCACGCAATGCGATACATATCAGTGCACCATTAAGAAATATTTATAATACAACCTGCCTACAATGTTATTATTATTATTATTATATATAACTTAATTTTCCTTATATTTCAACTATTAGTATATATAATATATAATGGTAACATTTTTCATTAATTAACTCGAATATTTCTATGAAGAATCAGAACCAATATTACATTTTTCAATATACCGTTTGCTCCTTAGATATCTAATTCAATTAAAAAGATCATGAAATGTTATTAAATAAAAATATGAAATATTGTATAATGAACTAATAATAAAAAATATATGATTTTTTTTTAATATTAAATAAAAGTTTCTAAATTTTTTTATATTAAAAAAAATATCTATACCTTTAATCTCTTGTATAATATATATATATATATATATATATATATATATATATATATATATATATATATATATATATCTCTGAAAACTGAAACTAATTTTATCATAAATTTTTAACTAGTCATTCCCGTAACATTTATCATTTATTATTACTGCACTCTTTGAAAATCATAAATAAATTTTCATTTATTTTAACATGTGTGTGTGTGTATGTGTTTTCGTCAAATCCACGTTTCACTTTTTAATCACATAGTGCGCCAACGCCCCACAATTACCGTGCATATATTTTTGTTTACTTATTTATTATTAAAAAAGGAAAATAAAGTACATCGTAGAATAAAATTGTTGGTATGAGTGTCTAAATTTATGCACTCATTAATTATGTGTCGGTTTTTGTCGTGGTCCGAACCGCGCCCTAGCTTCTGCCCCATAAACGGCCTTAAAGGTAAATCCTAGGTAACTTTAGGTTTCCTACCACTTTTTCTCTAATGTAAAAGGGATTTTGAGGTCTTGCGCGATGAAGCCTTCGCATCTTATTATCTTTTTCGGCATCGCTTTCCTTTTTAATATGTTCATTTTACGGTGTGACCCGGCGTTAGTTTTCGACGTTTTCGGGGATTCGGCTGCTTTCGAAATAGTTGCGCCATTAGTTGATTGGATTTTTAATTCGTGACAAAGCCGTTTTTACCCTTTAATAAAATAGATAAAACCTTTTCCAAAATATATATTTACCAACGATTCAATACCGTGCATTCTCTCAACAATATTTTTATCATACAATCAGCTTAATAATAAGTAAGCGTATTTAAAAATATAAAAACTTTTTTTTATATTTTATCAAAAGTGCATATGAGCACATTTTTTTTCTGTTAAATCTCCGACGATCTGCATGATCTTGACATTTTTAACTAGCGGTCATTTTATAGTCGGCCATTATGTGACCGTGCATTGTCAACATGGCGTCGCGCGTTTGCAAAAAACACCGCGAAATACGACCATACATTATGCACATGTTGCAAATGCTCAAAAAAATTTTTTTTTATTTATTTAAATAACATTTTATATTATATTAAATAACGTGTTTCTGAATGAATCTAAATTTTAAATGCGTTTCGTATGATCTAATTGTTATGACACCATCGGGCATACTTCAATTCTATATTATGAAATATGAATGAAATTCGAAATTTTTAAAGTGTAAATAAATAAAATAAAATAAAAATGAATTAGTTTATGCGTGGAAACCGCTCTGAAACGGTTCTGTGTGAAATTTGTACGATTTAAGGCCATTTGTAATGTTCACGCCACGTTCAGGTCTCGCGGATATGAACTCTATTTAGGACCACTTGCGTGTTATAACAAGGAACGCCTTTTCACAGTTAAATTTCAATGGGATACTACCGTGTTTTGAAACACGCACATACACACAGACGCGGTTGTATTATATACAAAACCCTCTAAGACCAAAGGGCATAAGTGCATATTTTATACGGCTTGGTGAATTACGCTTTGATCTATTATGTAATGGTTGCTCGCTGACTTTTTTTAGAGATAATAGCTGTGTTTATTTACGAGATTTAACGAGTATTTGGTGATGTTTCACAATATGCATATTCAATAATAAGACTATATAGACGGTTTTATTCATTCTTTTAAATAATTCTATTTTATAATAAATAACTACACAGTTTTTTTTCTTTAACTAATCTATTATCATACAAGCTTAGATATATATATATATATATATATATATATATATATATATATATATATACCGGATTTTTTTAATGTTATAGCTTTATTATTATATTTTAATTTTAATATAAAAGATTTAATATATTTGAATACTAGACTTCGAAAGTAAATCTAAAAGAACGACAATATTCTATATGAAGCGCTCCTGAATTATTTATATTTGTTTATATTTTCTATTTGTCCACTTCGAATGTAGAGCAATTTAATATTATTTCATCCAACTATACCATATATAACATATCCTGCTTGTTTACAATTAATAAAAACAAACCTTTCAATTACTACATTCGTTATATAATTCAGACAATTCTTCTAATATTATTATATTACCTTTATTCTACCACCTTACACGTTAATTATTATCAAATTACACTCAGTCAAACCTAAATATATATAATTCTTACGATGTATTTATATATAAAACTTTATATTTTACAATAATTTCTCTATCGTTGTGACACGAAACGAAATATATTTTTGTATAACATTTTTTTTTGTCACACTTGCGCCCTTTTGATTTCGTAAATGTATTTGTATATTTTACAACCGTCATTTCGTGGACTCTTTCAGCGCGTGAACCTAGCGTTTTGGCGGGCGTGAATAAACTCTGAAAAATATAGCGTGCAAATATAACGTATAAATAAATATAAACAACGAACGAAAACATAAAGAAAGAAAAAAAAACATATAAGAGAGAAAACGTTCAAAATTACGTTTACGATGACGTGTTAAAATTTCTACTATGAACTGTGGATGTAGATTTTTGAACACTGGCAACACTGATAAGATGGCTGACCATTATTATTATTGTCGACACCGCTTATTTTATTATATTTCAGCGTTAGCACTCCTATTTTATTTGCAGATTAATATGGTTTCTTTTTTAAAATAATTTATGTATATATATATATATATATATATATATATATATATATATATGTATCAGTTTGTGCTACAATAGTTAGCTTAAACAATACAAAATTTGCAGTGACACTGTCATAAAGAGCAGCTCCCGTGATTCTTACTAAAACACTAGAATCGCAATAAGTAACTGTTATATATTATTAACACTGCTATCAGCGTCGTTAAATATACTATCAATTTACTCAAAAAATATCTATTTATTACTTTAATAAACGAGTACAAATGAAAATATAACCATATATTTTAACGTCAAAAAAAAATCTGAATAAACTTCTCTCAAGTTTTCGGTGAAACGTTGAAGGGAGGGTGAAATTGAGAAAAACCGGTGCCGCTAGAATTACAATTTATCATCGTTACATCGCTTTGTCGTGAAAAAAGCAACATCTTGCGCAAAATTGAATTTCCCGTCGAAGATGCATGCATATTCCTGGAATTCGATCCCGCATTTTTCAACACTCGTCGTGAACGCGATTTATGTCAGAGATGCATAATCTTCGGTTCGCGAACAATAATTTGATTATATATAAAAAAAATTGTAATAAATATCTCACGTCAAACAAATCCAGTACATTATTTTTATTCACCATAAGCAAATATATATATATATATATATATATATATATATATATATATATATATAATTTTATTTTCAATATATTTTTTTCTCTGTACCAACATTCTTTTACTTGTCCATATTAAATATAAAGCAATTCGTTACTATTACTATATAATATAACTTATATATTTTAGCGTTGCTTTTATAACTTAATCTACCGTATATTTACAAAATTCTGATTAAAATAAAATTTTAATATATTAAATAAAATATACAACAACCCTGTTGAACTTTCGATGAATGCATACGTTGTATTCTCGGTTGTCGCGAGCGGAAAAGCTTTCATCAATCATCGGAAAATTCCCATGGCGCGCAATGAGAACTTTCTAGAAGGTGAAAATGCACCCGACAACACCGCGTTATATGAGGTGACGTGTAAAACGAAGAAAAACTATTGCCGTTTGTTTTCGCGCAATTTCTGAATAATGTGTATCGAAATATAATTTTGTCCGAAAAAGCGCGTCGAATAATGGAAAACGTAGTAAAATTTCTAACGCATTTCACGCTTCCTAATATATATTTTAGCACTTGTAAAGATTATATATATATATATATATATATATATATATATATATATATATATATATATATATATCAAATCAAACATTACACCTTCTAAAAAATTGTATGTAAAAAAAATATACATTTATTATATTACAAAATTTAATCGTAAAATAAATCATAATAAATAACGAACAAATATATTTAATAATACACGATTATTTACAGTGACCACAGATTTGCGGTTCAAATCCTGGCGTATTGTTTTTTTTTTTTTTAAATAAAACACGTTATTTTATTCGAAAACGTCTAACTTCCGTAAAATGTATATAAATCAAGACAC
Source organism: Leptonema lineaticorne (assembly GCA_024500535.1). Lineage (NCBI taxonomy): Eukaryota > Metazoa > Arthropoda > Insecta > Trichoptera > Hydropsychidae > Leptonema > Leptonema lineaticorne. The sequence goes on from JANIJI010000001.1 coordinate 2,460,547, forward strand.
TGAAACTCAGTCGTAGATGCCCCAAATTCACTGATTTATATATTTAAAATAATAATAACAACCCTTTTTACGACTCCGAAATATATTTCGAGAGTTTCGTTATCGTTATAAAAATTTTTCGACTATACTATATACGGGGTCAAACTTTTTTTTTTACGCTCTTATGAATTACGGCTGTCATAATCAGATATCGTTTCATTTATTTATACAACAGCACTGAATTTACTTTAATATATATATATATATATATATATATATATGTGTGTGTGTGTGTGTGTGTGTGTGTGTGCAAATTGTAACGTACATTATATGTTTTTATTTCTTTTCGCTCATTGTTAAGTGTTTTTGTTGTCGTGATTTATATATCGGTTTTCGTGATCTGAAATTTTCCACGGAAATATTCAATTTCTAGTCACGACCCCCTTTTATATTGCTTTTCATTTTTAACGCTAATTCAAAATAAAACGGAAACAAGTTTTAGTATCCGAAAATTTTGTTACAAACACTCGCCCATAATACCGCTTTATCGTATTTAAAATCGCCATTTTATTGCTGTTTTCCCGCCATATTGTTGACCGCATAAACAGACCTTCTCACTTATCTATATATTACATATAATATTTTTTTTTTAGTATGGAACAATAATCTTTTTAATTCTAAATCTATTTTTTTTTATAAAAATGTATTATTTTAATTATAATAATTAATTTATATCGATTAAAAGAAACGTGTGATATTATAGATTAGAATCTGCGAACCGCAACATAATAAACCAAAATGTACATTTTCTGATATTTATAGTAGAATACATATATAAATTTTACTATACACTATTCCGATTTTATGTACCGTTTTCTTTTATATCAACTAGTAATAAAACGTATTTTATATTCCGTAGTCGGAAGACAATGGATACAAATACGCTAATATATATATATATATATATATATATATATATATATATATATATATATATATATATATATATATATATATATATAAAACATTGAAATTTGAAAATCAGTATTATATTAATTTGATCATAATTCATATATCGTATAATTAATCGCATAAAAATGTAAAAAATAAGAACGAAATATTAACTTTAATTATATTATATATGCCTTCAAGAGTTTCTTCGATTCAGTTTTTATCTCCTCAATCATATCAAAACGGCGTCCACACGTTGGCCTTTAGAGTTTGCTAAATAACCAGAAGTCGCACGGAGCCAAATCAGGCGAATACGGTGGTTTTCGGAACGATATGAGTCGAGTTTTTGGCAAAAAAGTCGCGAAAAACTAATGCAGTATGATATGGTATATTATCGTGATGAAGGAACCAAGAGTTGTTAAAACAAATTTAACTCAAAGATAGTTAAATATTTTGACAAACAGACGCTTGGCAAATGTTATAGACAATCCTACCAACCTAAAAAATAATAATAATTTACCTGCCTTCCTAATATGCAAATTAAATGACAATTTCACCTTACTTTTTGATCACAGTAGTACAATAAATTATTTTCAAATTGAGCTATCGTGACATAATACGACAAAATTTTTTTTTTCACATATACTCTTTGACCCTTGATTCGCATTATATATATATATATATATATATATAAATAGGAAAAAAAGAGAGTCCCAAGCACTTTGTTCATCTTCGATTTTTTCCATACGTATCCCGGTTACGTGTTTCGGTAGTTTCGATACCGGCAAACCGCGGGTCGCTCCCGCTACACAGCCGGTTTCCTTATCTAAATGAACCCCGCGGTGATGATGGAGCAAAGGAAGCGAAGGAATCTGATGCCATCAATCTTTATGGTCATGCCTTAAAGCGATGACGTGGCATGTCGCTTTTCCGAAAAACCCGAAACGCCGATAACGACATCACTGTAAATAAACCCGTATCGATGTGGCAAATAATAACACGTGTGTTCACCTTTTCGACATATCTCCGTTTACTCGAGAAAAAAAATAAATATAACTTATTCACTATATTATACACTTGTGTATGTGTATATATATATATATATATATATATATATATATATATATATATATATATATTTATTTATTTATTTATTAACTTCTATATATCTTTCACTAATTATTATTAGTGACATCTAAAACTCATATATGTCTAACAAAAAAAATCATTAAATTAATTAATCCATGAAAACATATTGAAATTTAATAAATCGACATTTTTTTTTTTTATTCAATATATATCTTGTAAAAAATTGAATTATCACATTTTAAACGATTTGTTGAACGCTTCTCAAACTGTTAAAAACTTTCAACTTTATCTTTCATAACTTGTATTACAATCTTCACCACACATACACATACACACAAACACACATACCGAGTAATAATCGCTTTTGGAAAAGTGCCGAAGTTATCAGATTAAAAACTTGACAAGAAGGTTAACTTTACGCTTCGTTAGTTTTTCCTCCATAACCGGAATGTGTGTCGATAATAATCCTACCACCCTGTATAACACGCTGCGTATACGGCGTGATTGGAAATTTGTCGGATGAGTTAACGCACTTTTTTTTTCCTGTTGAACGATTTGAATGAAATCGAGCTATTATTTTTATTCCAGCTATTTTTCATATACATTTATTATATTATTTAATATGATATAATTTAACAAATAATGATAATGATTCTCAAAATTATATATATGCAATATAATTGGTTCAATGTCTTGACCTTAATCGTCCCTAATTATTATGCAAACATTTCATCTTTTTCCATATATTATTATATATATATGTAAGACGTTTCAACAATCTAAATCGTAACGAAAACGATAAAGATATTTTTCCTGTATTCTGTGCGCCGTAAGCGTCTATAATGGTCATTCTATACGTGCACGTTTGTATGTTACGCAATTTTTCAGGTCATATTTTTTTCCACTTTTTCCTTATCTGCCGTCTTCTTATATGTAAAAAAAAAAAAGCTCGTGGACCTTTCGTGATCCCGGACCTCGAAAAAGTCCGGAAAAAAAAGGCAGCCAGATGAAAAGATTAGCTGCGAGCCGGCAGCAAAGTTTCGTTTTTTACGTTTGACCGAGTGAGAAAAGCGGTTTTTCCGATTTTCTCGGTAAAAATCCCGGTATACCGAATCGACCCACATTTTTGCCGAATGATTCGTATTAACTGCGTCATTATAATGTTTACGACTTAGTAAATGCCTTTATAAATATAAATTACGATCAACATAAACACTTCACTGAAAATTTCAGCATATTTTTACATTTAACGATTATAAATTATATTTAATACTCATATCTTAATGTTCAACAGTGCACGAATTCCGCACTACGGTTCAACTTTAATATCCGCAACGTGATTCAAACACAAGAAGAAAAAAAAAACGCACAAATCATCCACCCTTGCACATTTTCAATTATTACATTACCCTCGAAAACCGACGATAACCATAATTAAAACTCGTAAATTTCACCCTAGCCGTTTCCGATTTTTGAAAAATTATCGCGAATGCAACCGAACGGAAACCGGAAGTGAAAAATGGCGTAAAAAAGACGACGGTGAGGGGTAGTGGGGGGAGAGGAGCGGTGGCGGATGAGAGAGGCCTGATCATAAATTTTTCAGTTAATACAGAACGTGTGCCGGTTCAATTATGATTTGTAAAATTATGGAGTCCGACTTTTATGGAACTGTCGCTAATTTTCCATTAAAACGCTGACTGATGTTTCCCAAACGCGTCGTAAAAATGTTCCGCCTACGCCAATGGTTATCTTTTTCAATTTTCCGTCGTTATTTTTTTTTTCGGTTATTATTATTTTCAGCTGAAATTTTTCTCTGGTTGACGATGTTGCTTTTTTTTGTATATATATATATATATATATATATATATATATATATATATATATATATATATATATATATGAAAAAGATATATGGATAAATGTTATCGTTAAATTTTATTTAAATTTACAGCCCTCCGTTGAGATTTAATTAATCTGAAACGATTTTTTTTTCTGTCTCGTTTCAGATAAATATTATTCCTCGGTTCCATATAAAGCAGATCCACGAGTAAACGAGTGAGTATTATTTTATTATATAATATTATTTATATTTATAATAAAAAAAAAAATATATATATATATATATATATATATATATATATATATATATATATCGCAATATAGTTTTCGTTTATTTAATAGTTCTAAAATTATGGGGTGTATGTGAAGGACATTTCATTAACAGTGTAAGACCTTAAAGTCATTACTGAAGTTTGAAGGCCCTTATTAGTATTTTACAAGTGCTATAAACATACATTATCGTTTACTTATATAAGTTTTGCGCACGAGCGTGTAGTTGTCACTCTTTATCAGTGCTTCTAAAACTTTTGTAGACACAAAGTTTTTCGAATTTCTTAATAATATCATCACGTACCGTTTATTAGTAATATATTCTTATTCGTTACTATTATAATTGTTAACTATTAGAAGGCGTATTTGATGATTATACGTAGAACTGCCGTCTCGATTTTGAATATTATTAATTTCTATTAAAAATATATATTATTTAAAAACTTTTCATAATATATATATAATTCGATATAGCATTTTTCCGTTTGATATTTTGCAATATTTAAAATTTACACTTGATTTACATTGAATGTTGTCCAAATTGTGTTTGAGCATTCGGAAAAACTGTATATTTTCCGCACGATGAAAATTTGAACGTTCCGCAATGTTTGTCGGCGGTCACAAGACAAATTCACTGTGCGAAACTAACCGCAAACAACACCCTCAAAACATTTAACAATCTCTTTGTGTCGTGAAAATTGTGCGAAATTCCTATTTGAATACGCGGCTGCTTTCGAATTTCGAACTTTTACGAGCTTAAATATTACATTTTTGCGCTTTTATATCATCTCCTTGTCGAATATAAACTTTAAAATCTGATTCCGAGCACACTTTTAATCATTTTCGTATATTTTAATGCACTTACTTTGACGTTGCATTTCAGCTAATTGGCCGGATAAAACGACAGTTACGTAAAATTTTGCGTATAAAATCAATTTCATCGTATAAAATCGCGATTAAATCGAATGAAAAATAATATAATCCACTCTAAGTATAATTTTTTTTATTCAGATCACAAGTTTTGGCGTAAAATTGAAACGAAAATTGCACGAAATCGTCGTTAATTTTGACATTTTTAAATTCCGTTTTCGTTTTTAAACTCGCGATTTTCAATACAAAAAAAAACCTCACGACTTTCCTGAAAAATCAGCGATTTGAAAACGGCTTTCAGCTTTCGATTCATTTCGTCGATACATTTTCGAGAATGTGTAACTGTCCATAAATTTTCGTAAGTCAAATATTTTGAAAAGTTCGACCGGTTTAAAGGCGCTCTTCTACGCATTTTCATGAATTTCAATCTTTTAATGTTTCTAAAGTGAAAATGAGAAGTTTATTTATCACAACTTCTACGATATAAATAATAGAAAAAAAAAACAGAAAAAATCCGCGAGAAAAATATTCACGCGCTCACTTTTCCATATTGAATTCTCTAAATAAGAAAAAAGATTTTCTTTGAGGAAAATTTTTATCTTGCGTTATAAAATGATAAAAAAAAAAGTGCAATAATTCCGGTTATCTACCGAGAGTGGTATTATCCTTACGTGTCCTGGGGGCGCAAAAGCGGGCCTCCGGACTAAAATATTCATATTTAAAAAAATGCCAAAAGGGAACAAGTGTGCGTAAAAATATGAAAAAGAGAAATGAAACTAGCTCGCGCTTCGTCGTACAAACTTTTTATTCACTGTTCTCGCTTTTGCCAAAAAAAAAAAATGTATTTTTCAGTCGTAATAAATAAATCTGAAAACATAGCCTGAAGCGGTCCGGTTCTTTACGTTTGTTCTAGTGTAATTTATTTTCAGAATTTTCTTATTTTCATTTTTAAATGTTGAGTTTAATTTGCTATAATAATGCATAGGCAATCTCAAAACATTATACGAGTATTTTTATGCAATGAAAATCGTTTATATATATATATATATATATATATATATATATATATATATATATATATATATATATATATATTCATATAATTGATTATAGAAATGATATTGTTTTAATTACATAATCAATATATATATATATATATTATATATATATATATATATATATATATATATATATATATATATATTACGATAATGAAACGCGTTTATCTTTTGAATAACAGTTTTGTTATATTTAATGATTTATCGGTTAAATCTATTCCAATTATAAAATATAATTGTTTTGTACGATTAAAGTGCGTTTACATCAATCATATCAAAATCGTTTAATGACACCTGTAATTCGTCATAATTATTTATCGCATCGTAGAGATTCTCAATATGTACGATATTTATCTTTTTGAACCTTGTTTCTTTTTTTTATATCAATTTTTTATTTTTTTTAATTGATTAATTTTTTTTTTATAACTTAACGAAAATTGCGATTAAACGTGATTTTCCAAGAATCGCGATTATTTTATTCATTCTGCTACAATATTTAAATAATAGTTTTCAGAAAATTAATTTGTCATTATTTCAAAAAATTATACTCATCCTGAATTGTACAATAAATTTTGATAATTAATGTAAAATAATAGTATTTAACTCATAACTCTTATTATTATTTATCCAAATTTTAAGTTTTTATCTAATTAACGTTTAATTACCAACCATTTAAAATAAATTATATGTTTTGATTTTTATCATAAAATAAAAAAAAATATTGAATGCGGGAAAATAAAATTCTTAATTGTTTTTGTTTACGCTTTATTTTTATTTAATATTAGAATTTTTAATTTTAAACTTTATTTTGGTTGATAACATATCTAGCGAGTACTAGAATGCCACCCCATGTTTCTCTGACAACTTGGTTAATTCTTGACGGTGGGAGATCAAAACCTGCGCTTCCACCACCAGGCAATTCAAGGGTGTATGACAAAGATACTCTTCCAACTCCCATTGCCCAATCGTCACTAGCTCCAGCGGCTGCATAATTGAGAGCGACAGCAGAGTTTCCTACCAAGTATCTAGTTGATCCTGGTGCTGCCAAAGCATCGATAGCGTTAGCGACTTGTGTTCCAAGAGTTCTGAGTTCGTTTACATTTGGTGGATTAGAGCCATCATATCCATACGGGTAGAGGAAGTAACTGCCATAACTGTGAACAGCCAAATAAGCCTTTACTCTAGATCCATACGAGTTGACTGCCGTTCTCAATGCTCTAGTTTCTGGTTCAGAGAATGGGGTTGGTCCAGCGAAGATGTCTGAGCATGGACTGCTGCTGGAGCCTGATTCCATCCAGTGGAAATCGAAGTTTCTATTTCCATCAACTCCTGGACAAGTGCTGCTGGAAGCGGTGGACCTGGTCTTTCTCCACAATCGGGTCTAAAATCGAAATGATATTTAACATATTTTTTTGACAGAATATTACATATTCATTGACTTTTAACTTACGTTAGTGTGACTCCATTCGTAACCGTCAGGATTAAGCAAAGGAAAGATAACCCAATCAATATTATTAGCAACATCGCTTTCTGTAATGTCTTCAACTAATTTGGTGATCATGTACAAAGCTACCGATGGTGCAATCCATTCTCTAGCGTGAATACCACCATCTACCACAATAACAGGTTTGCTGGGATCGTTTCCTCCTGTCGATGAAATTTTGATAACTTTCAATGCTCTTCCGTTTGAAGTTGTTGCGGCTGTTTCCACGGTTACTCTGCTTGGAAATCTTGCAGCGAGTTCATCCAAATAGGAATTGATCTAAAATATTCAATGTTTATAATGTTCATCCGTATAATTTGAAAATTCGCATACTAAACATTTACTTACTTCAGAGTGTCTGTTGTAGGCGGTAAAGCTAATTCTTCCATTACCCCTCATCCTTCTGGCCAATTCTTGTTCTTTGATTTCATTCTCAATTACGCTAAAAAATACAGTTTTTTTTATCATTTTTTTTTTGTATTAAAGATTTATATGAATTATTAAATTTTATACCTTTTAGGATCGTTCATTAAAATGTCATATTCAATATTGGACGATTGGAGCAACGATTCAAATTGTTCCAATGCTTCTTTGTAGACCAATATTCTGGCTTCACGACCGAGAATATGAGCACGTTGCCATATGTCCACACCTTTAATGTTGTCCTCTAGTCCAGCTACAATCAAGTGTTGTTTTTTGGTCACTGGCTTAACACTGAACACTTTGCTCCTATAAATTTAGAGAAAAATAAATAAATAAATCTTTCACGAAAAAATCGTTTATATATATATATATATATATATATATATATATATATATATATATATATTTCGTAACTCACCCTTCCAATTCTTCATTATTTGCTTGCACAAAGGCAAATGCCACCAGGAACAAGAACACCAACAACTTCATCTTGGCGATTAAACACTTGCACTTATCGTTTACGCTTTTATACACTCACTAAATCTGTTATCATAATCTATTATTTGTATATAATCTAAATATAGAAAAATCTACAAATCTATTACATCTCTGCTGTCGCTCAACACAGCTTATCGTTTTATTTTTCAAATATATAGGGCATTATTTAATAGTTACTCAATATTTATATTTAAAAAAAATTCTTATACTATATATTATTAACAACTAAATTTAATCTACAAACAAAATCTAAATATAACAACATTAATTTACAAAAAAAAAATATTAATTAATATTAATAATCACATCGTGAAAAATGTTTGTTTATAAAATTAGTTTATTATTATGAGATTAATTTTATTTATTAAAATCTAATTAATATTATTATAAAATATTCACCTTTATATATATATATATATTTTTCAGTTAGTCTGTATATCAAATGTGAATTAAATTTCCAATCTGTTATCACACGTCTATCTTTTTCTATGAATCTTAAACATACTTATCTATATTTTATATATATAAATTAATTAATCTTATTTATTAATCAATATAGATCACAGTTTTAAGTATTTATATGAAAAAATTCAATAGCATTACATTAAGCTCTGAATGAATTAGAAAAACCCAAAATAATAAAATGAAATATCCAAAATTTTTATCGCAATAAACGATGGACATTTTATCCATTTGTATTTAAATTTATATAGATTTTTATTAATGCTCTTAATAATGAAAATAGTTATTTGAATGAAAAGATTATGTTTTTTTTTAATATTAATTTCTCTTATTTGTTTGAAATTAACTAATTTTTTATGTTTTATTTCAGACTAAATCACCCATTAAACCAATCGATTGGATGAAATCGGACAATTTCAAATATGGACCGTTTAGGAAGGACAAAAACGGTCGGCATGCATTTGCCTATAATGATAATCATAATCTTAACGCCGACGCAAATTTTAGGTGATTTCACTGCTAAATGTCCACCGCCTTGTGAATGCAAATGGTTCTCTGGAAACAAGGCGGCCTCTTGTGCTGATGCTGGCTTCAGTTATGTACCAGACAAACTAAGCAACGATATACAATTTTTGAATTTGTCACTGAATCCGCTTTATGAAATTACCCAAAAGGCTTTTGAAAACGTCGGTTTGGTGAATTTAAAGAAATTGTTCTTGAAGAATTGTAATATCATAACCATTCATAAAGATGGATTTAAAAATTTGAGGATAATGATAGAAGTAGACTTGTCTAAAAACAGTATTCAAGTGCTTCATCCAAATACATTTAGCGATCTGGACAAGATCAGAGTTATAATACTAAATGATAATCAGATTGAAAAATTGGATGATGGTCTTTTTAGTAATCTGACGCACTTGCAACTTGTCGAACTCAATAATAACAAAATATATAGAATTGGTACTAGAACTTTCACAAATTTACCGGTGTTAAAGGTTTTACGATTGGCTTCGAATAATTTAACCTATATAAAGCTAGAGACTTTAGTTAAATTGAAAAATTTAACCAGTTTAGACCTTGGACAAAACCAATGGAAATGCGATTGTTACCTACAATCGTTTCGCAATTGGGTGATCGACCATAATCTTTATACCCATCCAACATCCTGTGCTGAACCACCGCGTTTACATAATCGAAATTGGGTTGATTTGGATTCTGACGAATTTGCATGTAAACCCACTATTATGGAACCTTTACAAGGTACTTCCGTGCAAGCTTCTAATGACAATATTACATTATCGTGTAAAGTCACGGGAAACCCAAAACCGGACGTGAACTGGGCTCAGAACTCTGTCACAATTGATGGTGTATCGAGAAAATATGGCGAAAATCGCCATCATATTAAACGCAGCGATTCAGATTTAACTGTTTGGGTCAATTTAACTATTATTAATGTAAAATATCAAGATCGTGGTGAATACACATGTGTCGCTAAAAATCCAGGCGGTTCGGAATCTAGAAGCATCACTTTAACCGTGAACCGAGTCCAAGGTGGTGCCGCATCTGGAATAGGTGCTAATGATAGTCTATATATTATCTTGGGCGTATGCTTTAGCACTCTATTTATACTCGTCCTTATTATAATAGCTTGCTATTGTATTTGTCGAAAGAGAGATATCAAAAGGCATATCAAATCAGATATGCACTCCTCAAATGGAGAAGCTTTAATTGAAGGTTCCGTTATTCCAGAGATGGAAAAAAGTCTTATAACTACTGTGAATCCTGTTACTAAACCACCGAGAAGATATGACACTCCCATTTCAAACGCAAATGGTGGAACTGAAATGTCAGAACTTAATAAAACTCTTTTAGATAGTGATTCTGTTTTCGGTGTGTATATTTTTAAACTATCGTTTTATTATTATTTTTTAATCAATTTTTTATTAAGTACTTTAATTAATTTATTTTTTTTTAGCTCCAAACGAAGATGAAAGTAGATCAATAGACTTTGCAGACCAACATCCTAAACGATCACGCGATGCTCTGAGTGTTACTGCATCTGTACAGGGAGAACAAAGAACTTATCCACCAGATTTACTTTCGTTCCCACCAAGAGCAGGACAGGCTTCTCCCGCAGCAAGTTCTGCGTCTACAGCCCCAGATAGCACTCGTTTACCTCCTCAAATACAACAAAGTCCTCTTCACTCTCCAATTTATGGAACCAATCCAAATCTTTTTAAAACAATTTCGCATTCTCGTTCTCAATCACCGTTTACATCACCAAATGTACCGGTTGCAGCACCTAGAATGGGTTACGTAACAATACCAAGAAGACCTAGAATTTCTAGTTGGGCTAGCACAGCAAGTTACATGACAGTTGTAGCTCCACCAGAAACAGCCGAACCAGTATACGATAATTTGGGCCTACGAACGACAGCCGATGGTAGCTCTGTACTATCACTAAATAAAGCAGGATTGGAACAACCGTTATCGCCAGGAAGTATGAGAGGTCGTCCGTTGCCTTCCACTCCTGGAAGTTACCAAGCACCAGTTATGTATGCGCCTATTGAAGAACAAGAACAAGCCCCATCTCCGGCTCCCAGCACCCCTTACAGCTCCACATTACCAAGAATAGGAAACAATTCTATGCATTTTCAACTATCGCCATCAATGCACGATCTCGAAAATAAAACTAATCGTATTAAAGATACCCCTGAAGTTTTAAAAAGGTTGGCTGCCAATGAAAAAACCCAACCGTCTACTCCTTCGTTCCTAACTAATGGCTCAACTTATGATACATCACTCGGCGAATCACCATACGACTTGCCGGCCTCCAGGAGCGGAAAAGTGCCTCCGCGTCCTCCGCCAAAACCGAAAAAAAAGAGTCCATCCGATTCAAACGGTCCTCTGTTTGAGGACGAGGGCGAAGACGGCACAGAAGTCTGAGAATTGCTTAAACTCGTCGCAAAGACTATAATGGTACACTCATAATATTATTTTTCTTTTCTTTTTTTAACAAAACTTGGTGCTTTAAATTCTAGAATATATAATGCAGTGACAATTAATTAGCGTGTACATGATGAGTTTTTGTGATCAATTGACTACAGTGTTGTAACGTGCAACGTGTGATGAAATCGAATATAAGCATGTTGAACTTCGATACGATTTTTCTGAAGAATCGTCTGAAAATGTGTAAATATAATATTGTCAAGTTATCTTTTGTTTTCAACAAGTGATGAAAAAAGAGATAAACATTTTTAAAAGATTACTATAAAATTGATTATGTTCAAACAATCAAATTGCATGATTTTTTTTTATCATTGTTAAGTACATAATGACTGTTTCAATATTACATATTTGACGAATGCTATACCATGACGTTCTATATTTTTTTTAATATTATTATTATTTTTTTATATTAGAAAATATTGATGCCTTTATACCCGTTACGCATTGTAGATTTGATTTTGGCGACTTGGTCGTTAATCACAACTGAACTTCTTTTAAATATATTTTATATTATTCAATATTCTGATTAGAGAACAAACTTACGGTGCGTAAACAATGTTGTTTATTTGATAACCCTTTGCGGTCATCAATAATTTTTAAATATTATGTGTCCTAATATATGTATAATAATTATTATACAAATGTTTTATGTGCGTAATTGATCTTTAAAAAGATCTTTACGAACACATTTCAACTGATAGAATCTAATAAATATTATTATAATAAAGTTCATCGAGTTCTTTTTAAGATCAATCATGTAAATCAAATATATATTTTTGGTAGTAGTTAATTAAATAAAAAGAAAGTTCATAATATTAAAATTTCCAATAATAAAAATTAATCGGTAAAAGATATATTGTTCTTTCTTCTTCTGTATAAATTTTACTCAATATGTATAATATTTTTTTTAATCAAAACGTTATGAAGTATTTATAAAAAAATCTTAGAATAAAATGATCCCAAATATTTATCTGATATACGACCGTGAAGGGTTAAAATTCTATGTCTCAATTTTATTATTATAAGTGCATTACTCAGATATTTATTAATGTTACTTTGACCATTAGTTAACTATTGAATTATATTATTATACATGAATAAACAATTATCCATTTTATATATTTATAATTATTGGAATAATTCATTTTATGTATGAATTCGTAATAATTTTGTGTAATCTCATTATTTTTCAATAAATAGCCCGTGCGGTGAATAAATTTTGTGCCAAAAGATTTGCATAAATTGAATAGTCGAGGTGGATGTGACACACGAGCGACACGCGTTACGTTGCAATTAATGCACACTCACAGGTGGCGCTTGTGTGGGTCCGACCTAAATCGGTATGATTTATTTAGCTCGTCAGATAGACTTTGCGACGAAAATATATATAGATATATATAATACGTTCGATGACAGATTAAGGTAATAAAACAAATGTAATGATAATAAGACTGGATTGTGTACATACAAATAGCTAGGAATTTATTTTATTATAACGGTTAGTAAATAAACGATGCCATTAATTGTATTTTTTTTAATTAATTTCGAATTATGACAGATATTGATGAATTTTGCTGTTTCATTTACGTTTGTTCATTTTTTTTATAACTATTGATTATTATATAATTAAGATTGATATTATATTTTATGTATTAAATTCTATTAAATGATTAAATCCGCTGTATAATGTTAATGTATATATTATTATTATTATTATTATTATTAAATAAATATAATGTGTAGGATTGAGAATGTTGAATTGAAATTATGAAAGTAATGAATGATCGTTTTCGATATCTGAAAATAAAATCTCTTTTTCATTTATTTTTCTCGAATATATTTAATATAGTATTGAATTTTATTATTGTTCTAGACAATGATGATTATTTACGGAATTTTTTAAGTATTGTTTTATTATTTATTGTCGATAAACGTTATCGAAACTATACTTTCAGATATCGTGCATGGCGATTATTATAAAAAAAAATTATCGCTATTTAAATTTACATTTTGATATTTTATTTTCAGCGACGTTACTAAGGGTTAAATTTAAATATTATCAAATAGTTGCCGGCGACTAAAACGTTAACCACTTTCAATAACACCAATAATGTGAACGTTTTACTTTCATTATTGTATAATTATTTTTTACCGCATAAACTATTCGGTAATTTCAATATAATTTTTAATCTAATATATGACTAAACTTTATATTTAATATACTCCTAAATAGAGCAATTACATATTTGAATATCATATAAAAATGTTTTTTTCATTTTATAAATTTGTAAACTTTCATTCTGCTGTATAAAAATATAATTATCCAAATTTTCGTTTCATTATTAAAAAGTTTATTTTGTATATAAAAATCGACTTTAAAATTAATATTCCAGGAATAATTTTTTTTTCAAACTGTTATATTTCTATATTGTTAAAATAACTCATATTATAAATTAGAATCAATTCTCAAATTCTAGACATAATTAATTATCAATCCGCTTATCCTTGAACTGACATTAAATTCATAAAATAATTTTAAATTGTGTCCCAACTTAAAAACAAAAAAAAACATATGTTTTAACGAATTTTATACGACAGACAGATGTTATTGTGTTATATTCAACCCTAGTAACGCCGCTGTTTTTTTTTATAATGTAAATGCGCTCATTTACATTCTAGAATTTTTCGCTTACGCTTTTCAGTTTGAATAGCTTGATCCTGAAATCGTATCATGTCTTGGATTATTTGCATTTTCATAGCAAAAAAAAATATACTTCATTCCTCGAATTTGTAAAGAAAAAAATACGTGAATTGGTCCAATGTTTCGAAATAAAATGTTTAATAAATCTTATTGTGTATACAACAGGTTAAAAGATAATAAATTTTTGTGAGAATACTACATATATATATATATATATATATATATATATATATATATATATATATATATATATATATATATATATATATATATATATATATATATATTCATTAAATACTAAATATTTGACGAACTGTGTATATTGTAAATATTTTTATATAATATCAGATTAATTCGTAAGTTTTAACTATACGTTGAAATTATATGAACATATATATATATATAATTGAGATAATTGATAATTTCACGAAACTGATCGTAAATAAATTGCTTCTATTGACATATAAAAAAAAAGAAAGCGTAATAATTTTATAATGTACATCATATTACATGAAATCATTTCATTGATGTGTTCTTTTTCGCCATTATGTAAAAAATATAAATAAAATATTAATATAACATAATGTGTTTCCTTATTATATCAACGTATATTTATATATTGAATATTATTTTACATGTATTTATTTATTTCATGGTTTATACAATCATATCCAAGGATCAAAAAAAGTAACTTTAAAATATTAATTTATTAAAAAAAAAGGAATAAAATGAGACATCTATTGGATCATATAAAAAGATATTTGTAATATTTAAACTTTAACAATTTATCATTTTCATAAATTTATTTTATCAGATCACCATTATTTAATATCAATAAAAATATTTTATTTTTAATTAACCATCTTATTTGTCCTCATAATCCTAGAAAATATCAGAAAAGAGGACATTTATAAAGTAAACATACACATTCCCTCCCGATTAATTTTATTAATATAAACAATTACATTAAATAATCATCTATTTAAAACAGTGTTATATGAACTATATTCGTTTTTATGAATCAAAATATAAATATTCTATTTATTATTTAATTCCATTACCAAAGAAAGTTTCTTCAGTGTTTTAGTTTTGAGATGAATTTTAATTTTTAAATAGTTTGTTGTTTGAGCTTTATATATTAATATATACAATTTTAATTTCACTGACTACTTTGTACCCTTATAATTTTTATTTTAAAAAATTCAAATTTATCAGCGATCACTTCAAAACCAACCATATGATCGACATTAATAACTGAATAAAGATAAAACATAAATAAATATCTTCTTATACAACAAACAATATTCTCAAAATAAAAAAATATACGCTATATTTAATATCAATTATACAAATATATTATGAAAATTCTTCATATGATTCTTCAGAATGCTCTTCTCTCTGAATCCCTTGGAACAAATATCACACTTAAATGGAATTTCACCAGTGTGCTTATAAATATGAGTCTTCATCGACGTGTGACTTAAATAAGCCTTAGAACAGAATTTACATTTATACGGTTTTATTCCCATGTGTGTGTGTATGTGAATTATTAAACTTGGCTTGTGTTTGAATTCTCTACCACAATAATCACACTTGTAAAAGAAATCACTTAAATGAATTAACGAATGCTTCTGAAAAATAAAACATGTGTAATCAGAAACATTTCAATAGTACAATGTGCTGAAATGTGAAATTTTCAAAAATAAATCAACAATGTCTCAAATTAGAGCTTTATATACAATATTTATTACAATTTCAAAATATGGTTAATGCTATTTTTCATAAAATATATGACATACATTACATACAATAATTGCTAAAATATTCTTGCTGATTACAGAATTTTCAATATACTTAAAAAATGTCAAAATTTAAAATTAAAGTTTATATAAAATAAATAACTGATATACACACTAATAAATATTTATATATATAAACCAAATGAAAACAAAAATAAACTTACTTTATATCTTGTACTTGTGGCGAACACCTTTCCGCAAATATTACATTCAGTTTCAAAAGCTTTTTGATGCACAAGTTTCACGTGATTATTGAGATCGCCGTTATTATAGAATTTTTTTCCACACACATCACAAGAGACATTTTTTATTTTAGTATGTCTTATCATGTGCTCTTTCATGTGACGTTTTGAACGCATCTCATTACAAATAGTACAAGCAATATATACATCTTTTTTAACTTTTCCTTTTGTGCTACCCTTGTCGTCTTCCTTCATACGGGAATTGGAATCAGATCTATCTAAATCTTTTTCCTCTATATTATTCACTCTCTCCAGATTGTGGTTGACTTTAAGCCAACTTTCATCATCTTGTGGAAATCTAACTTTTCTATTGCATTTATGTATTCGCAACAAATTTTCATTGTAAAACATTTCGGAACATTCGCTGCATTCAAACTTCGCTCTATTTGCATGTCCTTCAAATATTTCGATTTCTACAAAAGTTTTATTACTACATTCAGGTTCTTTTTTAACAACTAAATTTGTATCCATTTCAGATTCTGTATATTCATAAGAGTCTAACAAGTAAGATTCGTCATGTGGCTCTTTTTTAATATTTTTAATGTCAATAAACGCAGAATTTACTACAGTTCCATGACGATTAGTATTTATAGTTTTCTGCAGTTTGCTACAAACTCTATTAACATTATCAGAATTATAATCTGGAGATTCTTCTTTCACTGAAATAAAATTTAAACCTCTTTTCAATCTCTTTCTCAATTCATTATCAGAATTCATGGAAACGATTCTAAAATCCTCGAATAATTCCAATTTAGAATTACATGCACAACAAATTCTATCGGGCAAACCATCATTTGCTTCTATCTGTAAGTCATAAAGCGATCATTAGTGCCATCAATTACGTTTATAACTAATAATTTATCAATATAGTCGTTCCTGTATTACGAGCGACAAAGAATTAGCACAAGAAAAATATTAAATTTATCTCAAACGTGTAATTATTTTTGAATTAAAAACAAAAAAATAATCATTTAACAAGTTATATTAAAGAAATAAAATATTCCTTAAACTGAACAACAATTAGTAAAAAATAACGTAACATATTCTTAAACAAAATAAACTTTTGAATTTATATCGATGAATAAAATGATAATAGCTTTTTAACATAATTGCAAAATAAAATTGAAAACAATATATAAATAATTTTATATCGTTTATAATTTTCAAAAACTCAATATACTGTTGGTTTACCGACAAAATAAAAATTTATTCTATTGACAGATTACTGTAAATGACATACAACATATTTTGAACATAAAGTAATTTAAAATAATTTCCACACATTAAATTCAATTCTAATAAAAAAAAATTGAAAAATTCATACTAAGATTATATATAAATATATAAAATCTTACTTCCACGTGACAACAGTTACGGATGAGCTCCATCAAAGAATCAGATATGCGAATGGAAGTGTCCTTTCCCAAACATAGTCGACATTCCATAATAGATATAAATAAATCGTATCAATCTTTAAATAAAATAACTATTTATAACAACAACAAAAAACTGTATACGACACAAAAACAATACAATAGACGCTCGAACCAACTGTCAAAACTGGAGACATCTTAAATAGTTGCCAGTCGAAAAAATATAACAATCTATTTTTAAGTTTATTATTAGAATTTATACAATTTTAATTTTGAATTACAAATAAAACATATTTTATTGCATAAGCCATCATTTTAATTTAAAAAATTTATCATAAATAATATAAAAATAAATCTATGTTTTATTTTCGTATTAATTATTTCTTATTGGTTATATTTATATTTTATTACAAGTATTTCGTTATTGTGTAATACTTCAATGTATATGATTTCATTGACAATGGTGAAATGATAATATTTTAAATAATGATCCAACAATTAGTTAAAAAAAAAGTAAAATTTTAAGAGAAATAAACTGTGAAAAGATTTTTTAGATTCGTTTGCTATAATAGGATAATTAAAAAAATAATGAGTTCAGTTGGCTTTAATAGATATTTTAACAATCATCTAATTAGACTTCCAAAAATAAGAAAATAGAACAATTTGTTTTTTTTTCTTCGTTATATATCAGAGATAGACTTTCATATCACAAATTTCGTATCAATAATAATAATAATAAAATCAAAATATAATTCTCAGTAAAAATTGTTAAAATAAATATATAT
Source organism: Leptonema lineaticorne (assembly GCA_024500535.1). Lineage (NCBI taxonomy): Eukaryota > Metazoa > Arthropoda > Insecta > Trichoptera > Hydropsychidae > Leptonema > Leptonema lineaticorne. The sequence continues at coordinate 2,479,378 of JANIJI010000001.1, forward strand.
TAGTATATTGCCTATAAACTGAATAATATAACTGCTAAATTATTATTCTATATTGGTCTGTCTCATAAAAAAAGGTACCCAAACTTAAATGATTAACTTTAAAATTTTAATATAAAAAACAAAATATTTTGTATTAATATATGCAATATTTAAATTCTTACTTCCAATTGATAACAATTATAGATGAGCTTAATCAAAAATTCAGACATGTGAATAGAAGTATCGGTTTCAAGACGTAGTCAACATTCCATTAAAACCATGATTCAATATTTTTAATATTCATATATAATAATTATAATTATTAAAAAAGTACTAAATTAACACTTTCAACCAAATTGCCAATTGATATAAATTTTAGTATTTTCATTTGCAAAACTGATTCATCAACTTTTTTCAGTATTTAAATACTATTTTTTATTAAAAGTCAAAATTTACAATACAATAAATATTATCACAACAAATATCATATATTAGATTTATTCACATAAAAAAATCCATTACATAAATCATTTTATTTAACACGAACATTGAAGATTACGGTTTTTTTTTCAGAATAATTGAAAAGCAACTTTCATATTTCGCTGTAATAAAATTGAACTCATCACTTGGTGATATTGAATTAAATAAATTTTAACACAAAAATAATCTGAAAAAAACATTATTTTTTCTTTCAAAAAAATCTCGTACATTTTATATTATTTTTTACTCTCGTGTTTTATTTTTCAGATGGAAAAAATTAACCAACTTTTTATCATTACCACATAAACGTGTATTTCTATATATATATATATATATATATATATATGTGTGTGTGTGTGTGTGTGTGTGTGTGTGTGTGTGTGTGTGTGTATATTAAATAATCTCTTCAATAATTTACTATAATATTTTACATCTGCTTATGAATACGATCCAAATGATTTCTCAAACTACGTTTCTGCTTAAATTCTCGAGAGCAAACTTCACACTTATATGGATTTTCACCAGTGTGTTGAGAAAGATGAGATTTTAAAGTTGCGCTACGAGTGAAAGATTTTAAACAAAAATTACATCTATATAGTTTAATTCCCATATGTCCTCGTATATGCATTATTATAGTGCCTCTCTGTCTGAACTCTTTGCCACAATAATCACACTTGAAACAGGAGTCAGCTGAATGTAATAACAGATGTCTCTAAAAATAAAAAAATAAATAAAATTATAACAATGTTATAGTTAGAAGAATTTTAAGCTTAAAATAAACTTACTTTGTATGAGTATCTGCTGGTAAGAAATATATCACATATATTACACTGAGCTTTGAAAGATTTGAGGTGAAAATTTTTTACGTGCACATAAACTTCTCGTTTACTATGAAATTTTTTATCGCACATATCGCACGGTGTATTCTTAGTCTTGGTATGTCTAATTACATGTTCTCTCAAGTGTTTTCTAGATATCATTTTACTACATACAGTGCATTCAACATATATATTATTTTGATTTCTTTTAGAACGAGTTTTTTTCTCTGTTATATCTAATGTCTTCGCCATTATGCTTTCGACTCTATGCAATTTGTTGTTAAGTTCACTCGGTGCAAAATGATGCTGTACTATTTCAACATCGATTTGTGAACGATTCGTTTTTCCATTACATCCATGCATTTTCAGTAAAGTTTCGTTAGGAAATATTTCGAAGCATTTATCGCATTCGTGTTTCATTTTATCGATGTGTTTTTTGGATACTTCATTTTCCTGAAAAGTTCTATCATTGTATTCAGGTTCCTTTTTTATAATCACATTTCTACTAATTTTAGATTTTGCACGACAATTTTTTTTTGACATGAACGAGACATTAGTTTGTTCATTTTTAACATTTCTAGATTTTATTTTCTCAATTCGAGAATTAAAATCTTTAATATGTTGCGATTTCTTATGAATATTTTCGTTGCCAATATCTGAATTGTTATATGAAAAATATGATGGTTCTTCTTTCACTGTTATAAAATCAAAACCAATTTTCAATCGATTTCTCAATTCGTTATCAGAAGTTATACAAACAGATCTAAATTCCTCAAACGATTTTAACGTCGAATTACAAGTGGAACATATTTTATCGGGCAAACCGTCATTTGCGTCTATCTACAATTAATGAAAATATAATCATTTATATAGTAAAAAAGGCACATAAAACTACGATAAAAACTCAATATATAAAGCAATGATAAATCAAAATAATAGCAAAAATATTATTGAAGAAGTAGATAGATTTTTTAATAATTATTATATAGTGTAAAAATGTATCAGAAAGAAAATAACTCTTAATAAGTTATTTAGAAAATAATATAATGTTTTGAAAATATTCGCTTCTAATTGCAAACTGCGTCATTATGAGACAATTTAATCACACGTTTAAAAAAAAGCTATTAATATATAAATACTAAACGATACAATGTGAATCGTTCAAAAATAATTTATACCATTGTACAATTATATTTAGATTCTTACTTCTAATTGACAGTAATTGCGAATGATTTTCATTAAAGAGTCGGATATGTGGATTGAAGTATCAGTTCCGAGACACAGTCTACATTCCATAATAATTAAAATTGTCCAAGTCTTTTAAAAATATTATGATTAAATAGTCCACTCTTTTTATCACGGACGATGTCAACAAACCCAACGAACTGTCAAAACTCAAAACATGACTGATGTTGCCAGTCTATAAAATTATTTGTTTTATTATCTCGTTTAGTAAAAAAAAAATACCCCCATTTATAATAATAATTGAAAAATTCACTGTAATATTTCATTTTATTTTTGCATTTATAAACAAATTTATTCACTAAATATTACATTTTATTTATAATCTGGCTAATTTATGCCGTATATAAAATTATAAATAGTAATTATAAAAAATTAATTGATTCAATTTAAGGTGACCGACCGTCTCTTTTTGAATTGGGTTTTATGAGGTTTTTTTTTGTTGAATCAAAAACTAAGTATCATTTTGAAAACTTAATAATAATCAGAGGACTTTCAAGATTGCCCCTTACGATTTGAAAATCTATACAAGTAATTTCAACATGTCTTTTAATTTTAAAAAAATTGGTAAATTTAATCTAATTAATTATAAATTACTTTACCATTCCTAAAATGTCTTCATGTTATTAATTAAAAATATTTTTAAAAAAGCAGACACATTATGAATATAAGAAAAGATTAACTCCACATTTATATGCATTTTATTAAAAAAAAACAATAAATATTGATATTTACACTATAAACATTTTCTTCAATGACACTTTTTTTAGTTTTTAAATCTGTTTATGAATAAACTTTAAATGTTGTTGTAGATTCCATTTTTTTTTGAATCCTCTAGCACAAAGTTCGCATTTAAACGCTCTATCAATGGTGTGTAAAACACTATGAGATTTTAAAGCTTTATTACAGGCAAAAGATTTCACACATAATTTGCATTTATAAGGTTTTATTCCCATGTGTGATCGAATATGCATTATTATGGAACTTCTATGCTTGAATTCTTTGCCGCAATAATCACATTTAAAAAATATATCAGCCGAATGGAGTAACAAATGTCTCTGAAAAAGTAACATAAAATTGTTAAAAAAAAGCTTTAAAAGGACGTATATATTTATATTTTTAAATATGTGACTGTAATAAAATTATTATTCATTGAACAAATGATTAAAATTATTTTTCTAATAATATAATCAATAATTTCGAATTAAATAATTTAAAATAATATATACCGTATATATATATATACCGTATATATATATACCGTATATATATATATATATATATATATATATATATATATATATATATATATATATATATATATATATATATATATATACACACACTCACTTTATATGTTGATTTACTAGCAAAAAATTTACAGCAAACGTTACACTGAATTTTACAAATTCTTAGATGAAAATACTTCACGTGTTGATTTAGGTCTTTCTTGCTGTAAAATTTTTTTTCACACATATCACATGATGTATTTTTAACTTTGGAATGTCTGTTCATATGATCTTTCATATAATATTTAGAAATCCTTTTATTACAAATTGAACACTCAATATAATACGTATTTCCTTGATTTTTAATTGCTTCTTCGTCATTTTGTGAAAGTTTTATTTTTCTACTGCATGCGTGCGTTTTTAACAATATTTCGTTGTAAAATATTTTGGAACACTTTTTACATTCACTCTTCATTCTATTCGCATGTTCATCGATAATTTCGATTTCTTGAAATTTTCTAAATTCGTGTTCTTTTTTAACAACTACTTCTATATTAATTTTAGAATTAACATTTCCATAGGCGTCCGGCGAAAAAGAATCGTCATTACGTTCTATTTTGATATTTTTCACATCGACAAATGTAGAGTTTATATTTGTAGCCTGATAAGGACTATTTGTATTTGTAATATCTTCATAATTATCACAGTCGGAATTATAGGATGAATAATCTGGAGCTTCTTCTTTTACTGTGATCATGTTCGATTTGCCTTCTAATCTATTTCTCAATTTACTATCGGAACTCACACAAACAGTTCTAAATTCTTCAAATGATTCTAAAGTCGTATTACAAGCGCAACAAATTCTATCGGGTAAGCCATCATTTGCTTCTATCTATAATTAATAAAAAAAAAACAATTAATTTCTTTATTTTGTGATCAATATTTAAAAGTAATATAAAATGTAGATTTACAATTAAATTATAAAAAAAATAACAAAATATAGAAAGGAAGAGAGAGAAAGATAATGAAAAAAAGAAAATGTACTTTTAATTTAATAATTTTACAAAAATAATTATGAATGAATATTTAAGGAAATATATAAAAAAAACTTTATTGAAAATTCTATATTATTAGGTAAACTTTTTAATATATTTATGAACATTGAAAAATTAGCTATAAATTTTTATATTAATTCCAGATTTGCACAATTCATATATTTATATAAAAAAAATTAAACAAGAAACAGAAGATAAGTACATTATGTAATTTTTTCGAAAGTTCTAAATTAATAATAAAATTTAAATTTTTACTTTGACATGACAGCAGTTGCGAATGAGCTCCATCAAAGATTCGGATATGCGTATAAAGGAATCAGTTTGAAGACAAAGCCTGCATTCCATAATAATCAAAGTCCAATCAATTTGGCCTCTACATAAATAATAATGTAAAAATAAAATGCCACTCGACAACCGCAACCACGTCAACACAAAACAACTGTCAAAAATCGATATATAAACAAAGTTGGCCGTTGATAAAATTGTTAAGATTGCCATTGTAAAAAAAATATATAAAACGGTTGTCATAATTCGAGAATTTAGTATATAATTTCATTAATCTTTTGCATTCGTAATTGATTGATAGTTTTAATACAATTTTTTTCATCAAAAAATATTGAAAATTTATATTTAAACGTAGTAAAGTATATACACTGATTTATATTTATTCACGATAGTATAAAAAAAAGTTTCAACTTGATGTTTCGTTTCACTGCAAAAGTTTTGACTTTGTTTCACTACAAAACTTTGTTTCGATTCAGGTTCAATTCAAAATCATATGGTTAGATAACTAGAGAAAAGTATTATAAATATCATTATAAATCAAAGCATACGTTTTAAAATAACTTTTGGAATTAAAATATACATGAAAACTTTTTAACAATGCGAAACTATTATAAACTATGAGATTTTTTTTTTTTTAAATTAAATTCGTTAAAAAGTTTTCTTTATATTTTTATCAAAGCAATATAGAAGAATTTTGTTAACTGGCAACTTTGTTTACGTTCTGTTTTTGACAGCTATTAAATGTGTCAATGTTGTTCTTATCATCGATCGTGAATATTTTTTTTCTTTTAAGCTTATTAATTGAGAATTAATATATTTTAATAGTGTTTATTATGGAATGTAGATTATGTCTAGAAACCAATACTTCCATCCACATATCTGACTCCTTAATGGAGCTCATTCGAAATTGTTGTCAAGTGAAAGTAAGAATTGAAATACTGTGCAGTATTTCACCAAAACATTAACTGCTTTTATTCATTTTTACTATTGATATAAATACACAGAATATATTTTTTTATAGTCATTCATATTTAATATATTTTATAGTGATCTACCTAGAACTTTTTTTTCTTATACTTCAAAATCGATTAAAAATTTAACTTTTTATTTAACTTACTTAATAAGTCAATAAATTTAAGTTAGATAATTTAAAGTGCTTCAATATGAACGATAAAACTTCTATTTATATTAACTTTGTATTTCGTTAACCTTTAAATTGAGATAGTAATTATTTATAAATTGCAGATAGAAGCCAATGATGGATTGCCTGATAAAATTTGTTTTACTTGCAATTCAATGTTGAAATCTTTTGAAGATTTTAAAATTGTTTGTGTGAATTCTGATAACGAACTGAGGAATAGATTAAAGACTAATTTTGATTACGTTTCTGTAAAAGAAGAGCCTTCATATTACTCGTATAATTTTATTACTGATAATAATGGTAATGATTCAGTTTGTCAAAGAGCCGGCATGAATTCTTCATTTATCAACATAAAAAACATTAAAAAAGAACAAAATGAAGAAGAATCATTTTTATCAAATTCTTATGAACATATTGTATCGAAAATTGAGACAGAATTAGTTGTTAAAAAAGAACCTGAAAGTAGTGATAAAATGTTTCAAGAGATTAAAATTTTTGAAGAGCGCACGAATAAAGTGAAACTTGAATGTATTAAATGTTCTAAGATATTTCCTAATCAAACTTTACTGCAAACACACGAATGTAATGAAAAAATTAAATTATCTCATAACGCCAGTAGATTTGCTGAAATTTATCTTAAAGTCAATAATAATATTGAAAAATCTAATGTTGTAAATAAGTCGAATAGATCTAGAAAATCACCTCGTCCAAAAAAAAATTACAGCGACATATACGTCGAATGTACAGTTTGTAATAAAATGATTTCTAAAAGTAACATAAAAGATCATATGGTCAGACATACTAAAATCAAGAATACTTCATGCAACATGTGTGATAAAAAATTCTACAATAAAGGAGATCTAAATAAGCATGTGAAATTCTTTCATCTTAGGGCTTTTAAAACTCAATGTAATATTTGCGAGAAAATTCTTACCAATAGATCAGCATACAAAGTGAGTTTCTTTTAAAATATTTGGTATTTCATAATACAAAATTATTATTTTTTATATATTGTAATCATTTATAATATTTACAATTTCGTTTTCTTTTCCAGCTTCATTTGAAACTTCACTCGACTGATATGTGTTTTAAATGTGATTACTGTGGTAAAGAGTTTAAACATAGAGGGACTATGATAATGCACGTGCGAGCACATATGGGAATAAAACCTTACAAATGTAAATATTGTTTGGAAACATTTGCTCATAATAAAACTTTAAAATCTCACATATATCTGCATACCGGTGAAAATCCGTACAAATGCGAAATATGCCTGAAAGAATTCAAACAGAAATGCAGTCTAAAAAGGCACACAAAACGTTTTCATTTGTAAATGTAATAAAAAACATTATTAAAGAAATTTTATTTCGAAAATAAAAAACATGGATTTCAGATATAAACCTAGTTTTTGTTGTAAAATTAATAAAATATATTTTAATTATAAAACAGTGTGGTGGCAAACATATTTTTATGTGTGCGTGCCCAAAAATAACATACATATATTTGTTAAAAGAAACATAGGTGTCTAAGTTTTATTTAGATAATTACAAAAATTAAACTAAACATTACACTTTTTATAATATAACAATTTTATTCAACACTATGGATGCACAAATAAATTTCAAACAATAAAATATTACTAACACTATAAAACACGTCAATCAAAAATATTTTTATTTTTATAACACGTATAAGAAAAAAGGTACTGAACAATACAAAATAAGAAAAAAAATAGTATTCCAACTGCGATAATTGGCGCTAACGGTTTGTATATATGATATATGGTTTGTATATATTGTCTTTATCTGCTTATTGTTACAAAAAGTCATCTTAAAAACTAACTTAAATATAATGCTGATATCTTAAAATTAAATTAACTTAAATGGCAATATAAACTAAATTATCAACTTAAAAAAAACTAATTTATAAAATATATATTATTTTAAAGAATAGGGATGTAGGATCAGCAAGCTGATCAATCTAGTGACCCCTATGAATGTCAATTAAGACTCTCACGATGATTAAATCCTAAAAAAGATCTAAAAATTTCATAAATTGAATAATAAATTTCATATGACAAATACACACAAAAATATCTTAAGAGCTAGCTTAAATTTATTTATAAATACTAATAATTAACTTATAATAAATACAATATAACTTAACATAAATACTTATTTAAATTAACTTAAATACTAATTAATACAAATTACAATAACTTAAATACTAATATAAATTAAATTCACCTAAAGCTAACTTATATCTATCTCATCTGGACGAGAACGAACACGTAACCAAGCACGTCAAGGTGGACATGCATCTGTGCGTGATCGTGGTAAGAGCAAAAGCGAGCGCGAGCACATCAAAGCGGACATGCATCTATTCGTCATCGTGGCGAGAACGAACGCGAGCGCGAGCACGTCAAAGCGGACGTGCATCTATTCGTCATCGTGACGAGAGTGAACGCGCGATGGTTTTCTTAAGAGCTAACATAAATACATAAACATATATTAATTTAACTTAAATGGTAATATAAATTAAATTATCTTAAATACTAATTAATATAAATTTAATTAACATAATGCTAATATTAAATTTATTTAACACAAATTAACTTAAATGATAATTAATATCTAATTGGTGTGAACGCTGATGCATGTAGAGTATGTCGATGTGGATTTTCCTGCGAGATTGAGGTGAGAGCTATTCTGGCGAGATGTTTTGAATCGATGGAACATGCTGAGATATTATGAGATAAGAAGCGACGAGATGAGAAGCGACGAGATGAGAAGCGACGAGATGAGAATCGACGAGATTAGATGAAAGACGATGAGAAGATATGTGCTATAGTGAGAAGAGATATTTTAACAAGCTATGGGATAAGATAAACTCCTAGATGAGTTGAAAATATATGAAATGTGTTACCTTGAGTAGTGAAGAGTTGAGATGAAAAGTATTGCGATCATATGCGGTAATATTCTACGAGTCGAGCGGCAATGAGAAGAGTTGAAATAGTATACCATGGGATAAGATAAGAAACGCCAAGATGAGTTGAAAAGCGATGAGATTGTTGCGTTGAGATAAGTTGAAAAGCGTTGTGATGACATGAGATGATGTTGCACCTCGTACCAAGATCAAACTGGCAAGTAAACCGACGGATCAGTAATCGTGAATGTATTTTTTCTAAAGAAAACAATGAGGCTCAATTACCTGAGCTCCGTATTCAGCAGCAATGATGATAATCTTCGGATGTCTTCGTGGCCTGAGTTTAGTAGCGTCAAAACTCGGTGGTTTGAACAGTTGAAGACATATGTAGTGGATGTATTGATGCTGATCCCGAAGACACCCTGGATCAAGTCAAATAGCGGCAGATGTCCAAACACACTGACCCCACTCCGTGACGAATATCGTAGTTATTTCGTCACAGCCAAGATCAAAATTCACATCTTGGGTTGCATTGCAAAGGGTTTCAATTAAATTTAACTATCCAATTATAAAAGTAATACATAATTCGATTCCGCCAAATATATTTGATAGATAACTCGTATTCGTATATTTCATCGATGATGATTCGTGAATCATAATTTAAATTAAATTAAATTAATATTATAATTACGTAATATTAAAGATATTTAAAAGGTGATCGAAAAAAAAACTATAAGCCTGATGATCCATTTTTCTCTTTGAATACTTTTCGTATCATTTTTAAGTATCTATAAATTTAAATAAATATTTAATTTAGTCTAATATTAATTAAAAAGTAACATTTTATATAAGGTAATATAGAATAAAAATTATTTAAATGGATATAAAAAAAATGTTTGAACTTCTATTACAACGTTGTTTTATAGCTTTTATATTACTGTAAATAATAAAAACTCGTATTAACGTAAAAATATCTAAAATCTATTTAAAAAAATTCGTATTATGATTGCATGATCAATTAAATAAAATGAAAAAAGTCTACTCACATACACGCACACAAACATACATATACATATACATTATATATTCAATATATGTTAATTTTTATTGTATTATAATAATTAAATTTGGTTATAATATAGCCAGAGTTCCGTTAATGTAACTCTAATTAGTAGTTAGTGTTAGTAGTTTATTGGTTAATAAGACACCGCATGCATTAGTATAATCCCAACTAATGTCACACTTACGGAATCCGACTATATTAAATGGATCAAAAAAAAAAATATATATATATATATATATATATATATATATATATATATTGTTAAAAAATATTAAAAGTGAATATTATTAGAGAATATATTGAACATATAATATATATGTTGAAAATACTTCTTAAGCTTCATTGTCATCAATAACATACTTTATTTAATTGATCATATAATCATAATACAAATACGCGAATCGAAAAAGGTTTTAAATTGGAAACATCACCAAAGAAATGTTTTTAATAGCAGTTCAAACATTTTTTTTTCTAAATTAAGTTATTATCAATTTAAATTTTAAACCAAATTTAAAATGTTACTTTTTCAAATCATATAAAAACAAAGATGAATGATATAAAAAAATAATCCTAATTTATTACACCGTTTTGAATTAACTTTTTATACAATCTAAAAGTTCTGTAAGTTAACAAAAAAAACTCTTCCACTAATACATTGAATAATTAAGAAAAAAAATGAAAAAAGTTCGCTTTTCGAAGAACGATAAATGGTAACGAATTGTTAATAAAAATAAAATTGGGAAAAGATGAAAAATAATTTTATATGAAATTTTTAAATAGAAATCGACTCAAAATTTAATTGTAAACCCTTCGCGTGAACCCCAAGATGTGATATTTGATCTTTGATGATATATTGAAAGTATTTTTCTCATATCTGAAAAGAAAAAAATATATAATTAATACTCAATCATATAACACATTATTAATTTATAAAATAAAACATAACCACAATTATGTTTTTTACTATTGACCAAATTGCTGATGTAGATTTAGATATCAAATTATGATTAAACAATTATTAAAATGTTACAATAATAATATTCTCATAGAAAATATCAAATCGTATGAAAGTTTTTGTATCAATAATAAAAATCAAAAAATAATATTCGTGTAACAATACTATTTTCCGATTAAAAATCAAGTACGAATATCGGACATCATACTAAATGTAACATTTTTTTTATATATGATTTAAAATTAAATATAACCTAAATAAAATATTGAATAATATAAATTTCGATATTTTTGCGATTTTCGGATGCAAGAAAACGTCATAACTTTGTTGAAAAGGCTTCGATTTCAAAACGGTTTTCAGCATTCGGTTCATCTCGTCGATTCTAATACGATGATGTATTACACAATACATATCTTGTACGATTTATTCGGATTTTTTTGCAAACTAAATTTTGGATCGAAAAGCATCTTCATCTGAAAAAATGGAGATAAAAAACAATAAACGTCTTGGTATGATAATTTTTCATCAGGAGCACGTGTTTTGATGGAAAATTCTAACGAAAACCACACGGAAACACGATTAATTTTGACGTTTTTGCGTTTTTTTCAAGCGCGAACTCAATGCAATCGACCGTTATTTTGCAAATTTTCATGCAAAATTTCCGTTTTCGTTTCCAAATCGCAACTTTTGAATGCAAGAAATAGTCATAATTTTACTGAAAAGTCTTCGATTTCTATTCTCCTCTCGATTTTTTTCTCGATAAATTCTTTCTCTTCGTCTTTTTGCGATATCCAACTGTTGACCATCACTGTTAGCCAATTTCTGAAATTAAGAATCGGCACCTCAAGAAGTTGTTGCTTAGGTTTTGCTTACTAGTTTATTTTTTATTATGTAAGAAAAAATATTTTATTAATATTATTTTCCATATAAAAAAAACTTTTTAATATTTTTGTTATTAGTACTTAAAGCACTATGAACTATTTTCTTATAGTAAATCTAGCACATCATCTACTTTCTCACACACACACACACACACACACACACATATATATATATATATATATATATATATATATATATATATATATATATATATATATATAAATATATATATTAATCTGATATTAGAAAATGGAATAGAACTAAAGCTGAAAAAATAAAAGGGTGCGGTAAAAATCAATTTTGTTAGGTTAATATATTGAATTATATAAAATATTGATTAATATATTTAATTTTATATCACATAAAAAAAAATGCTACATGTAACTTATACGGGAATGTGTGCTTGCTTTTTAAACGAAAAAATAGTATTGTTACACGAATTTTCCTTTTTACGACGTAGACGATTCTTTGTTGATATATCTTATATTTATTACAAATATTCAAGATTCGAAGATTAAAATTTAATAAAATAATCCGTCATAGTAAAAAAAATTGATGATGAAATTGCGCTTTTATATAAAAAAAAATGCGATTTTCTATATGAGTATTAGTTTTAAATTTGTAATAATTATTTTATAATCATAATGTGATAATTAACTCTACATCATCAGCATCTTGATCTGAATAATCAACATTAATACATGTAAACGTATTTGATAAATTAATATTGCAACCACTAAAAGGAAAAAAAAATGGCGACATATCGATTGATTATTAGAAAAAACTTAATTGATTTGCACGTTCGAGATTACTGATGATACAGATTTAACTATTATTAATATTAATACAATAATTTAAAAATTTACATTAAAAAAATATATATTATATTAATACAAATTTGAATTTGTATTAAAAAAAATAAGTTAAATTAATGCAGAGCTTACCAAGTTCGACGACCACTACTCGACTGCAGCCGCAGAACTAATTGAAATTGGTAACAATTTTCTTTTTCGTCAAGAAAACAATTTCATCCCCTCCTCTAATTATTTTTTTTGTCGCTACGAATATCAAACTTTGTTAATCACTTTTTTATTAGTATTCTTCTGTATACGATATAAAATTAAATATTTTTTACGATCATTGAGAATCGCTAAATAATGTGATAAAATTTATTTATTTTTTACATATTTTCCCCCACTTAAAAAAATCACAATAGAATATACCAATTATCATTTTTATTTTTATATTAAAAAATATACTAATTCATCGCAATGCATTTAAAAAAAAAAAATAAAATACTGGATATCTAGTAATTGTAGAAGATTTTTCTCACTTCTGATATGAAAAAAAAAATAGTATTAAAATTATTAATCTTTATTAACCAATCAAATTGAAAATAATATAAACTTGTTATAGTCGACAATAAAATATTATCATCTCATGAATTTAATCAATAAATTTTATTGTATTTTCATGCATTTAATGCTTCATATAGGTGAAATCTTTAGATGAGATCACTGCGATAAAGAATTAAAGCAGTTTAATACTGCATATGCAACGTACAATATTGGAAATAAAACATTATAAAGTTTGTTTGAAATTTTTACCACGTAAAGCAAAGTAAAAATATCATATGTATGTGCATAATTTTGAAGAGTTCATATGCAATATATGTTCTGAAGGATTCAAAAGTAAATGGAATTTACAACGTCATTTGCATAGTTTTAAAATAATATATATTTAATAAAAACTGATTTGTCTTGTTGTTAATGTAATGTTAAATACAATTAAACATACTGGGTAATCATTAAAAAAAAATACTTATTATTTACTTTCCATAATAAATAGCAATAAAAACAACATTGATTTATTTATTGAGAATATATATATGTATATATATATATATATATATATATATATATATATATATATATATATATACCATATATATATATACCATATATATATATATATATATATATATATATATATATATATACCATATATATATATATATATATATATATATATATATATATATACCATATATATATATATATATATATATATATACCATATATATATATATATATATATATATATATATATATATACCATATATATATATATATATATATATATATATATATATATATTGTAATTTAATATATGCATTTAAGAAATATTTTAATAAATAGCTATTAATTTAACAATTTGTTTAATACAATTATCGTATTATGAAGGGATCGACCATACAAAAGGGTACTAGTTTCAATCCATATTTTCTTGTTAAAATTGTATTCGTACACGTTTTTTCTTTCACGACTTCCACCTGAAATATTGAATTGATGTAAATAATAAGCAGTGTAAATTTAAATAATCAAAAAAAAAACTTATCATATACCAGTGAGAAATAATTTATTTTCAAAAGTAATTACAGAAGCAAGGGAGAGACCAAAAGGCAATTCAATTTCATTGGACGATGTCAATTCTCCACTTTTTGGATTGAAAATTTGTACTGTATTGAGAGGATAATCGCGATATCCTCCGACTATATATATCAAATTATTATGAACTGTAGCCTGCGAAAAATTTAAGAAAACTATTAAATCTTTTGAGAAGAAATGCGAATATTATTCATAATATCTTAAATATTTTTAAGTAACTCACCGAACAACCGCTCGTTTTGTGCTGCATTGGAGGACCCTGTGTCCATTTATTATTAATGCAATCGAAAATTTCAATTGAATTTAAGTAACCTTCATAATAATCATATCCTCCGATAACAAATAGTTTCTTATCAAATTCTACTGCGGCATGATAACGTCTTCTAAAATTCATTGATGGTAACATTTGCCAAGTGTTGTGAGATGGATCATATCTAAAACGTTCACATTATTGGAAAAAATTCATTAATTGAAAAAAAAAAATATATATATAACAATTCTTACACTTCCAATGTATTTAAATAAATGGAGCCATTAAAACCACCGCAAGAATATACTTTTCCATCTATTACTGTTGCTGTAAAACGACTTTTACTTTCGTTCATAGGACTCATTGTTTTAAGTTGTTTCGTTTTAAAGTTAAAACTACGAACCTAAGATAATTATAGTTTTTTTTTCTATCAACGAATAGAAATGATTACTAAAATAATTGTATAAAAATATCTACCATAGAAGTAGCAACATGATTTATATAACCTCCCATTATCAATAAGTCGTCGCCTAAAATTACAGTTTTAAATTCATTATAATCCTGATATAAATTGAAATCGTGAAATAATATCCATTTATTTGTATTGAAATCAAGATATTCAATTTTTGATGCTTCCTAAAAAAAAGTAAATAAGTTACACGTTATCCTAAAATCGAATCATTTTTTTCACTTTGCTTACATATTCATGAAAGCCTCCAATTACTAAAATAGTTTTTGAATCTTTTCTGTGGGTGGTTTCCAAATTTGGTAATTTCGACCTTTCATCTGGCAACATATGCCATTTCAAAACGTTGAAAATTTTTTTGTAAGGACTCGATTGATCTACATTTGAAAATTTCTCAAGTTTTCTAATTATTTCCTTCAAATTAATTGGTCATTTATATTATTTTTTCTCTCTAATAATTTAAAAAATAATATGAGTGATAAATACCTGAATAGAAACCCTTTGCCATCTAACAGTTTCTAATAATTCAGTACTGTATTTTAAGCGATTTTTTTCGTCGAAAAATATCCAATTTATAATTCCTTGCAATACTTGATTTTCATCATTGACAGCAAGGTCTTCGTTTCTTAACAGATCTTTCACTTCGTTAGGCATTAATTTTAAAAATGCCTGTGTATTTATACTCTTTAAAAATATTGCCAATATCATTAAAATATATGAAATAAAATATATAACTAAATATATACACTTATTAAATAAATACACATACCTCTTCAAAATTTTTAAGTAAATGATCCATTGTTTTTTTTCTTAAATATATTGGACATTCGTTTTTGAGTGGTTTTTTCGACATGTGAACGCGTAAAAGGTTAGATTCTCCAAATTGTTTATAAAGTGGTTCAACATTATCTTTAATGAACTATAGAAATAATTCTGTTTATTGTCATTATTGAATGAGATATATGAAGTAAAATAATGACATAGAGATATACATTATCTGATAGACAGAAAAGGCGTATGAAAGAAACGAGTTTGCTGAAATATTGTCTTCTACCAACTTCATCATAAACTAACCACGAACAAATAACGCGAAAAATAAGCTCATCGTTTATTTGAGTTAAGGCTTCTGAAGATAGAATATCTTTCAACAACTCAAAATCAAGTTCAATAAATTCGTCTTCAAGGCTCAACTGTAAAATGGATATTGATTTATGTCCATTGTTTAAAATAATATAAGAAATTTTAAAGCTTACATTGCTGAAATTTTCGATAATAAATTTCTTTATAACTTCTATCATCGTGGTCAGGTCAAACATTTTCGCAATGTTGCTCATTGAGATGAAGTTTTTGTTGTTCAACGCATTTTTCATGTGAGAAATACAATAATTCTTCATTTCATCGAACTCGATTAAAGACGAAAACTCAATTAAGCTCGGTAAATTGAACTCGTTTAAATCTAAAAAAAAATAATTTGAATAACCGAATATGATGAATTAAAAATATTGTTAACTCTATGTCTACTTTTAACATATTTTTAATGACGAATCATTCAATCTTCAGCACATATTGTTAAATAAACGAATATGCGTATTAATATCAAACCATCACAGAATATCAATATATTTCAAAAAATTGTCTTACCCATTCTATCATACATAAAATATTGATTGATCAAGTTCATGGTATTCTCATTCAGATCGAAAAATCTTCCCCTCTTGACGTGAACCTTATTTGCAGATGGTTCTTCTAATTGTTTTCGAAAAAAATTACTCTTAACAGCAAACAAAAATTTATTTGCCTTATATTGAACTTGATTATAACTATAAAGATAGTAAAAAATGCTAATATTAAAAATAATGATTAATAAAGGCATATATATATATATATATATATATATATATATATATATATATATATATATATATATATATATATATATATTAAAAATATTAAAATACCTGTCGTCATCTATAGTTACTGTAATATCTTTAAACCACCTTTCATTAACAATAACCGATACATCTATTAGACAAGTATTGGTCTTTTGAAGATTTTTTTCACTATCCATTTTTAATGTTGCATTAAAATCTTTTCTTATTAAATGAAAAAAAAACTGTATAGTAATGAGTTTTAACAAAAAAAAGAATATATGAATTTTTGTGAAAGACTAAATGTTTCTGACTTTTCTTTTGATTTATATATGATCTTCATATCAAACCGCGGTTTGTAACTGATATGTGGTCCAAGCAGTTACAAATACAAGAACACAATTTTTTAGAGAATTAATAATATAATTATACGAATATCCTTTTGAGCCTTCAGAAGAATTTAACCCAAACAAAACGGATTTTAAGATCAAATTAATAATTGCAAGAATAATACCAATCTATATTTTTAACTGCATTAAAAAAGATTAAAACAACGTTGGTAAAATGTAAAACTTTTTAAACATTTTATATATCTTTTATTTTAAAAACATTTTTTGTCATAACAGATTTATCACAAAACCATATTTATATTTTTAATTTAAGATAATATTTTTTCTAATAAGTTTGATTTAAAACATATCGACCGCATTATTATTTTTGCATATTATAGTTGTTTTTAAAACCACACGTTATCAAGAATTTTATTATTATTTTTGTTAACAACAAAATGAATTAACTTTTCTAGATATTATAATCTTATTGATGTCTACTATAATTCCAAAACAATTTGATTGATAATTGATTTTAAAGCAGGTTTAAAACGAAACAAAAACCACAAATGTTAATGTTAAAATAATAAAATATATATAAATATTAGATATCTGGTTTTATGTTGATCTTTTTATTATTTAAAATTCTACCTTTTAGAATATAAAATTAATAAAACACAAATGAAACTTATATTTACTTACTTGTTCTCAGAAAACCCTTTCAGATGAATTTTTTTCAATAAAAGTGAGAAAGTTTCAAAATATAAAAAAAGGATATGATTTATATGAAGATAAATTAATTCAGACACTTTGAATAATCTTAAAGAATAAAGGAATGCAGAAAAACCAATAATATATTAATTGAACGACGTGATAATACATTCTTGATATGATAGAAAAATATGTGTTCTCTCTAAATCGAGTTATAAAGTGAATAACAAACCATATTTATAGAAATAACAAACCATATATATAGATATTTCAATGAAAACGTTTTATTCTAAATTAACATTTTTTTAAATTTATAAACAAAAATAAACATGCATGCTTTTTTATAACGAATGAGTTCTTCAATAAAAATAATATTTCACATTTGCTTATGAAAATGTCTCAGATGACTTTTCAGATTACATCTCTGTTTGAATCCTTTGAAACAAAGTTCGCACTTAAACGGATTTTCTCCTGTATGTTGAAAAATATGAGATTTCAGCGTTGTCCGACATGTGAAAGTTCTCAAACAAAACTCACACTTGTACGGTTTTATACCCATGTGTATTTGTATGTGCATTATGATGCTGCTTCTGTATTTAAATCCTTTACCGCAGAAATCGCATTCGAAAAAAACTTTGTTTGAATGCCGTTTTAAATGCGTCTGAGGAAAAGAAGATAAAAAAATTTAAATACTACAATCTTTATATTAAAAAAAAATTATATTAAAATATAATACAATATTTTCAAGCGACTATCGCAAACATTCAGATTGTATATTATTTTAATAAATAAAAACTATATATTTAATATGCATAAATAACAAAAAAAAAGAAATATTTTTTCTGACATCCAAAAATTACATTATCATGATCTAAATAATTAAAAGTAATATATATGAGTTAATTAAAAAAAAATACCTTGTAACACGCCCTATCTACGAATACTTTTCCACAAATATTACACTGAGTTTTAAAACTTCTCAGATGAATTTGTTTTACATGCCTATTAAGATCTGGAATGTTATAAAATTTCTTTTCGCACATTTCACATGACGTATTCTTAATCTTGGTATGTCTCAACATATGTTCTTTCATGTGTTTCTTGGAACGCAGTTCATTACAAATGGTACATTTTATATATAAATTCTGTTTAATTTTTTCTTTTATATTTCTCTTCACATCTTTATTAAGTAAGCGTTTTTTATCAGATTTGTTCATACATTTTTTCTTTGGATTTTTGGCTTTTTGCTCTTTAATTATATTCTTTTTAACTCTTTCCTTTCGTATAGTTTTGGTTATTTTTTTTTCTTTTTGCACGACTAACTTAGGTAACTTTGGCTTTAGATGAACGTTCAAATGTTTCCGAAGTTGACACGTTTCCATGAATCCTCTTCCACAATGCGAACATAAATAATTCTTAGTCTGAGTATGCCGTAACATATGTCTGCGTAAATGTTTTGTAGAACGTAATTGATGACATATATTACACGTGGTATATTTACTTTTCTTTTCTTGTTTAATTATTCCAAGATTTTGAATATCTAAATTCTCATTACCAATATATGTATTTGTAGAAGATGCATCTAATAATTGACTTTTTTCTTCAGAGATATTTATATATTTTGCGTATTTATGTTCAGTTTCGTCGCAACTTTTTTCGTTATTTTGATAAAATGTCACTTTTGGACAACACTTGTGGTTTTGAAGTAAAATTTCTTTGGGAAATGTTTTGAAACATTTTCTGCATTTATATTTTACTTTATTTACATGTTTATCATAAAGTTTAATTTCTTGAAATATTCTATTATCGTATTCATATTCTTCGTTGAAAGTTTCATCTTTATTAATTTTGGGTTCTACTTCCACATAATTGCCCAACCATAATGATTCTCCGTTTTTAACTATATTAAAATCTTTAGAATCAATAATCAACTCGGTTGTCGAACAAGAAGGACCTGATATATTTTTTAGTTCATTGAGAATGTTTTCGTCATTATCAGTATCAAAATTATTGTCATTATCTGAATAATATGGGAGCTCTTGCTTAACTATAGTCAAATCGCAAGACTTTTTCAACCTATTTCTTAATTCATTATCAGAATTCACACAAAGATTTTTAAAATCTTCAAATGACTTTAACTTTAAATTGCAAGTACAACAAATTCTATCAGGCAAGCCATCGTTTGGTTTTATCTGAAATTAATTGAAATAAAGCAAACAATTTTCATTAATTAAAAACACGCAATAACTAACAATGGATAATATTTGACGAACTATAATTTCAAATATAAATTTAATTCTTAATAGACCAATTATTGTTAAAAAAATACTTTTTAAAAGTTTAAAACTTAATATTGGGGGCACGAATAATATAAAAAAAATGGACAAAAAATGATTATCATCTGGCTAATAATTGATAACCAAACCTCAACATTAAATGTTGTGCATTTTACATTCATATACGTCATGCATTAATAAATTAATATTAAGTATTATTAAAAATTAATACAGCGCCATTACAAAAAAGTTATATTCATATTTTATATTTATACCTACATTTTATACCAAAAAATTATACAAAAGAAAAATATTTTATATTATAGAGAAAATTAATTTTTGAAACTGACATATTTATTTTAGATAAACTTATAAAGTCTATTTAATTATTAATTAAATCAAAAAAATATAAATACTCCTTGTAATTGACTTGTCATTTAAAATATTTGTCATTTTTCATAATCCCATCGGTTTAAATAAACTAAACCACATACAGTTACAAATACAAAACCATTATATTATAAAAAATTTCATAGGTCTGTAAAATATTTTATTTTATTTTTGGACTTTATTGTCTATAATAGAAAACAATTTTATTTTCACCTCCAATTGGCAACAACTACGAACGAGTTCCATCAAGGAATCAGATAAATAGATGGAAGTATCCGTTCCTAAGCACAATCGACATTCCATTATGTATTAACTTCAAACATTCCAATCTTTTATTACAGAAATAGTGGTATTTCCAAAAACCATTCTTAATGAACTGTCAAAACTAAGATTATAAACAAAATTGCCAGTTAAAAAAATATTACTACTTAGTATACTAAAAAATCAAATATTTTTTTCGTTTTCAATACAAAAATTGAAATTACACAATGATAAGTATTTTCTATAAATATCTTTAATCGTAATTTTTATTAAACCTTAAATAATTTGCTAAACAAAGATATGTAATAATAATTAGCTATATAATTTTATAATTATAGAAAAAAATTATGACCTTTCAGAATCTTAAATTACTATCTACATATTTTTGAATTAAAACAATATTAATTTTCAAAATATTACAAAATAAAATATTTTAAAATATCATGAATTCCATATTTGATTTGTTATATTTTTATCTTATTATTCGAAATCATATTAAAAAAAATCTAAAAGATGTAATACACACGCACACACACACACACACACACACATATATATATATATATATACATATATATATATATACATATATATATATATATATATATACATATATATATATATACATATATATATATATATATATATATACATATATATATATATATATATATATATATATATATATATATATATATATATATATATATATATATATATATATATATATATATATATATATATTGAATAGATCATCGATTTTTTTAATGGTCACAATATATTGTTTTATTGCGTATTCTGACGTTTGTGTTTGACAGTAATGTGTGCGTTTTGTTTATAATATTATTTGTAGTTTTTGATTTTAATTATGCCAGACTCCGATGATGAAAATTGC
The DNA here is from genome assembly GCA_024500535.1 of Leptonema lineaticorne. Classification (NCBI taxonomy): domain Eukaryota; kingdom Metazoa; phylum Arthropoda; class Insecta; order Trichoptera; family Hydropsychidae; genus Leptonema; species Leptonema lineaticorne. Next base: position 2,501,325 of record JANIJI010000001.1, read on the forward strand.
TGTCGATTCGGTACTCCATTAGAACCTTACGAAGATGGTTAGATGTCTTGTATTATTTTTAAATGGATATATAGAAAAATATAACCTCTTAAAATATCTAAAACCTCTAAAAAAACTTTAATTACAGATGAGGTTCCCAAGAAGAAGTCAGCATTTCAGGATATTACTGCTCAATATGCTGTAGATGCACATGGCAGACGAAGGTTTCATGGCGCATTCACCGGAGGATTTACAGCTGGTCATTGGAATACTGTAGCTGTTCCCGAAGGATGGACACCGCAAACCTTCAAAAGCTCTAGATCAGATCGAATGAAATTAACGGTATTAATTTTTTATTTTGTACTTTAATTTAATAACATTATATACTATATGTTTTACCTATGTATGTTTTATGTTTTAACAATTATATCTAAAATTGATATTAAATTATTGCGTTTCTTTTATAGCAAAAACCTGAAGATTTTATGGACGATGAAGATCGTAATGAATTTGGAATTGCTCCAAAACAAGTTCATACAACAAAAGAATTTAGTGGCAGTAAAAGAACCAAGCAAAGATATTTTCACGATGGACCTATTCCCGGTATAATAAATTTTATTATGTTAAATTATCTTATATATAAATTTATTAAATGTTATAATTTTTATAGGTGAACCAGTTCTACACACTTTGCTAGAACCGGTACACGAAACGATTGCAATAACAATTCTTAAAAGTATGGGCTGGAGACCTGGACGTGGAATAGGAGAAAAAATAACGTATAAAGAAAAGAAAAAAGCTTCAAAATTATATACTTGCTACATTCCTGTTGAATTTAGAGTAATGATTATCATATTACAATATCATATTTTTCAACATATTATTAATTCTGGCAACATTTTAGAATTCCGAACAAGTTGAAGATGAAGATATAGATACTCAAGGTGATAATGATGACTCATCTGATGAGATAAATCCAGATACTTTATTTGAACCAGACGATTTCGAGCCATATGTTGCTAAACCGAAAGTTGATGCATTCGGTTTGGGATATATTGGTCTCAGTCGTCATTCAATATTGGGTACATTTACTAGTTCAGATATGGAAGACAAACATCAAAAATTAAGTCATTTGTTAACTAGTGATAAAGGAAAAAAGGTATGTTTTAGAAATTTTAACATTTATATTTATTTATTTTTATATATAATTATATACAGTTAATTATTTCTAAAAAAAATCCATGTTAAATGATACTAATAATTATAAAAAAAAATACGTGCTAATTTAATTTTATAAATGGTATAATTAGATTTTGAACTAGATTTTGTTTTGATTACCTAATTAAGTTTAGTATATAGTATAAACACATAAAAATATGTAAATGTTTTATGAGATTAAGCTATTGAAAATTTATAATATAGAAAAAATAGACTTATTTGGGTTCTAAAGATATGACGATGGTTGTTGAGTTTTATAATTACAATATGTTTCTTATAATGTTTTACAATTTTTAATCAATTAAAAGTTAAAATTTTGTAATTGCAAGTTAATATTGAAATATTTTAATCTCTTTGTCACTTTAATAAACTGACATACTTCATTTGTCATTAATTAGAAGGAATTGCTGGATTATATAAATGTTAACAAAAATTTGATTTGTAAATATGTATTAGGTTTCTATAAGGGGACAAGCTTTTGGAGTAGGAGCACTAGAAGAAGAAGATGAAGATATATATGCAAAAGAAGATTTATCTTCTTACGATTTTTCTTTAGATGTCTCTCAAAAAAGCAACAAAACAGAATTGAAAAAGAAAAGTGTTTCTTCTAGTGTATCAAAAGTAATGCATGCAGTGATTTTTTTTAAATTTACTGTATTTAAATGTTGTAAACTATATTATCTTTTATTTATTTTAGGTACTAGAAGGCTTTGAATCTGGATCCACTTCGTTACTATTAACAAAAGTATATCCTCCACCTGCACTTCCTCAAGGATATATCCCTAAAACTGCAAAAAAATCAAGATTTACTAGCATTGAAGGAACTCAAGCCGAACAAGTTACATTAAGAGATCAAAGTATGAAACATAAAACTTATTTTATATTTAATAAATAAAAAAAAATAAATATATAAAACAAATATTCATCAAAATTTTAATATTTAGGTTTAGGTCGACACGATTTGACGGCAAAACAAAGAGGAACAATTCTTGGCGAACACGATAATATCAATTCACAAAACGTTGATAAAATTGAAATGAAAGCCGACGATTTGAATACAAAATCTAACGCTAAATCATTAGAAGAAAAAATGGCCGTTATTACAGGAAGAAATATCAATTTTATAAATGATTCTACGACAAAAACAGATGATTCTACAAATTCTATTTCTGAAAATAAATTACCAACTGATGGATCGTTCAGACCTTTTGCTGCTAATCCTGAAAAACAGGGACGATATGAAAATTTTGTAGCCATGAAACAGGGATTACCAAATAATTTTGAAACGAGTGAAGATATTGACAATAAAATTTTAAAATGGGAAAGAGATAGGGAAATGCTGGAATTCGAACAGGCGTATAAACTATATAAACCTCTTACAGGATTAATGAAAGACAGGTTCTATAATATTTATAGATTATGCCGCATTATACATTTCATTATTTTTTTTATGTTATAAAATATTTTACTTTAGATTTATAACGGCTAAACATCAGGAAGATTTTTCAAATCCTCTTAGCGTATCGAAAAATAAAGATTACTTTTTGCACGCATCAAGTGAACGACAAGAAGCTGCTAGGCTTGGTAAATTTGGTACTATGACTAGAGACATTGTAAAATGGAAACCGGATTCATTATTGTGTAAAAGATTTAATGTACCTGAACCATATAACGGAGGGTAAGAACTTTATTTAATAACTTTTTTTTTGTTTAATTTATTGACATTTTAATTTTGTTATAGATATGCAGTTCAAAATTCAGATAAGAAAAAGGCTTCTTATTCATTATTTGAATATCTTGAAGCGCCTCGACATGATAAAAGTAGTTATTTAAAAGAACAGACCGAATTGAAAATGAACGATATTAATAGAATACCAAAACCAGTAATCAAAGAACCATCAAAAAATTCTAGTCAAACTTCTATCTCTAACGATACTAAACAAATAGGAATTACAAAACAAAAGCGATTAACAGTCGCAGAATTATTTTTACAAGAAAAGGAAAAAGAACGAGAAAATCTAATAACGGAAAAAAGAGCTTTATCATTTCAAAGCGAGATTGCAAAACCTGTTGAACCTGAGACTGTTGAAGAGAAAGAAACTATAGATAATTTCAACAAAATCGATCTTTATAAAGCTGTATTTTTAAGCGGTAGCGAATCAGAAGCAGAAGATGAAGAAACGAATGATTCGAATCAACCTAAAATTGCAGAAAATATTAAATTTGTTGATATAACTCCGAAAAATGTTGAAAAAAATCCGTCACCTCCGCGTGGAATATTTGCCAATTTAAATTTTGATCAAATAAATTCTTGGAGAAAACCTGAAACGAGGAGTGAGGCTTATGTTTCAAAAAAAGTTTCTGAAGACAAATCCAATGTTAAAATGTGTACAGAAAAAGATGATGTTATCGACATTTCTACTGATGTATATGGACCAAAATTACCAAATAAACCCGTGTTTATTCCAAAAACGAATTCGGACAGTTTAATACACAATGCTGCTGAAATCAGTTCTTCTAGCGATGACAGTGGCGATTGGGTGGAATCGGGTCGCGATACGAGTAAAAAATCGAAACGCAACAAATTAAAAAGACACAACAAAAAGAAGAGTAGCAAATCATCGAAACATCACAAGCACAAAACGAAGAAAAAACACAGCAGACGAAAGAGTCAAGATTAATTATAATGCGATTTATTTTGATAATCTAATATGTTCCGACAATCTTCAGTTAATAATACATATTACGGGTGCATTCTAATATAATTATCATATAACTTTTATATCGAATAAGAATGTATAAAAAAAAATGTTTATTTCTGTAGAACAAGTTTAGAGAATCGTTAAATTAGTTAGATACTTTTCAAAATTACATAACATTATAAAAAGAGATTTAATTTGCATCACTGTTATCAATTTTATTAATTCTGTACACCTGCTACAAGATTTTTTTTTCTCGATAAATTAAAAGCAATAAAATAAAACAATAATATCTTTTTTGCTGTATAGTTTATTGAGTGTTTTGAAATAACAAATTTTTGTTGTGGTATATATAAAATAGGTTGAAAGCTTATAACTGACTGAATTTTTTTGGTTATTTTTTCTTCTTCTTCGAATACAGCTCATGAATACAACATTTTGGCAATTAACAAACACGAATTTAATCGATGAGATCTTGTAGAACGTGACCTATATTATAGGTAAATATATCAGTTAAAAAAAACAAAACACATGTAATAATTATAATAATAATAATAGTAATAAATGTTGCAATACATTCTTTATCATCATCCATATTCTTCTTCACATTATTTTATTAGATTACTTTTTTTCTTCTATACAATATTATTAATAATCATAATATTTTTTTTACTACAACACTTAAAAGACTTAACATTTAATCACACTTTCTTTTATATTTTATTCATTAATTCTTTTTCTTTACTTTTATAACAGAGAAAAATATTCATATTTTTTTTAAGTAGAAAATCCAGTAGATAGTTTTAATCACAGTATTTTGAAACCGATCGGTGTATAAAAGGCATTGTTTTTTTCCTCGACAACCAAAAGATATATTTTTTTGGAAATTGAAAGCTAAACATGTCACAAACATTACAATGTATGAAAAAATCTATCAACTATCCAAAAAAAAAGTAAGCTTACACTTATACATATATATAATATAGAACTCGTTTATGTATTTTATAAGACATATAAGATTAATACGATTTATATGTATATATATGTATGTATTTATATATTTTTTCACACATTACTATATTTATGTATTATAATAATGACATATTTTAAATTAGAAAAAAAATATATTTTAATAATTAAAACATACTTCTAAGAAAAACAAGAACTGTTTATTATTAATTTAATTATACTGATAATTGTTACTGGCAAAAATCTCAACATAAAACAGCAATTATAACACAGCTTGAGCTCTGAAAATTACACAAATATAATGTACGGTTAACACTTTCGCTGTCATATAATGTTCAGCAGTTGGAATACAGTTTTAATATTTATTACGTTTAAAGTCATTAAAAATATTGAATATCTATTTAAATACGTCAAATTAACTATAAATAAAAATACTGTAAAAAAAATTCTAACATTATTTTTTTGTAATAACACTAAATATATTTGTAAGAAACAGCCAAAGATCGAAAAAAACAATACATGAGAACAATCCTTAAATTGTAAACACGGTGTGTTTAATTACAAGTAAATGACAGCGAAAGGGTTAAATGCATATATTTTTTTTTAATTTCATGAAATTAAATATTCAGTTAATATAATAGAAATTCGGGATACTCTCAAAATTAATTACACATTATGTAAAACAAATTCATGAGAAAAGTATGCATGCGCCATAATTATATTAACAATGAGGCTTTCTAATATCCACAACTTTTTTGTTAGTAATATATATATATATATATATATATATATATATATATATATATATATATATCATGTATATATTGAAAATATTACAGATACTAATTATCCGTTTGAAATGAAAAAAAATGGCTATCATCGCACTAACAACTTTATACTGAATTTAATATCAACAATAAATATCACCAGAACAAAGTGCAGACATTGAAATGTACTTAATATTATTAAAAAAAAATTATCCCATACGGGATTTCATTGACTAATTGCATAAATAAAATAATTAGACTAATAATTGTATCAACAATAAAAACACGAGTTTATCGTCATTGTCACTTTTTGTCTATAGAAAAATTCAGTTCAAAAAAAAAACAAATCGTCTAAATTAATAATATATGTATAATAATTAATTATATATATGATTACGTATTACATCAATATTACAACATCAAGATATATACATATAGATGATATTTCAAAGGCGAAATTTATTTATCAAAGTATGTATTAATCGATAGAAATTAACGTCACATATATATATATATATATATATATATATATATATATATATATATATATATATATATATATATATATATCTGAACAATACAAGAATACAAATTGTGGGGTATTGCAAAATTTTAACTTAGAAAAAAATTGAAAACGTAACAAATTCAGTTATCAACACTTAAAATCATCAAATATATGTAATTAAAAATAATTAATAATACAAGTAACTATAATATAAAAGAAATAAATGAAAACCAATCCATTATTACATACTTTGCATATAATAGTTTGTATATATATATATATAAATCAGACTGTGCAATATTGAATAATAAAATCTGTGACGCATGAGATTACATAGTAAATAATACATAATATTATAATAAAATTAATTTACAATTAAAGATACTTAAGGTGATGATCAAGTAAAAATAAAAAAAATGAATAGTAATAAAAATATTATCTAAATCATATTATATAATAATAGAAGAGAAAATAGAATAAAATGATACGTGTTCAATGGGGGAAAAAAAATAATAATTCATAATTTATGTTTTTTTATGTAAAATAAATAAAAGAAGATGTGAATTATGACTATTAATCTAATCAGGGTGTTGGTAAATAATACGATATTAATCGTCATATACTGACATGTTTGCTTAACAAATCGAAGAATATTGGTGAGTAAACGGTGAGATCAACTGCATAATAATAATGATTAAAAAAAAACAAAAAAAATGTAATCTAAAAAATACAATAATAATAATAATAAACTTAATATTACTAATCATAAAAAAAAACTTACGAATTATCACATTTTTTTATATCATTTAATAAGTTATTTTGATTTTTTTTCTTCAATCAAATATACTTAAATATTAATTTATTATATAATAATAATAATAATAATATTTTGCCTGCCTACATTTTTTTTTCATTTTGGGAGAATAATAATACCATAAGCGAAAGCGTAAATACGGTAATAAATATTTTTCTTTCACATAAATATTACTCATACAATATTTATACATAATAAAAATCATCGTTCACTAAATAGATGTTATAAATAGAGTTGCCTATATTTATTTACTAATATTTTTTCCCATCTGCGTTTTATATTCCATATAAAGAATAGCATTTATTTTTAACGATCAAATCGTCGCTCCGAACAATGTCACATCTCAAATGAAACGAACGCTATTATCGAAAGAAAAAAACATTAGTCTACAAAATAATATCTGAATATAATTGACATAGAAAAGAAAAATGAGGAAAAAGTCTAAATTGAGTTGGCAACTCTGAATAAATGAAAAAAAATTACTAATGATCAGTCACTTTGTAAAACGATATTCACTCCCAGATTTAGATATAGCAGGATTTGGTAACTTTTATTAGTTTTTTTTTCGATTTCATTATTAAAATTTTAATCTATTTATTTACTAAAGACGAATTATCATAATATAATTATGGTTTTATTTGCGTCCCTGTGTTTTTCTTTTCATTATAATTTTTTTTTTTAGAGTAACGAAAAACTCTAATGGCGCAGATGGTTTCATTAAATAAAACATGTAAATTAAACATTATTAAAATGAAAATAGAAATATATAAGAAAAAACACCATAATGCGCATTTTAAGAAAATAAAAAAATGAGTGCCTGCATTAATTCATTTTCTTATTTTTCCTACTTGTATATATGCATCAGATTAGAATCGAAATAATAGATCAATAAACAATCTATAAATTTCTATTGTCTCCGCATTTGTATTTAGATAAATACAGTGACATTTGAAAATAATTAAAAATCAATTATAAAAGTCTGATGTATCAGTATTGACTATGAAGATGGCGTATTATAAAAATATTTAAAATTATGTTTAATAAAAACTATAATAATTATATAGCACATTCTATAATTTACTTTTTAGTAATGTGAATTTATTTTTGAAATTAAAAAAAAAACATTCTTACATGTAAACATTAACATTATATTACAAGATTAAAAATTCAACGTATATTTGGTGTATTGTAAAATAATTTTGAAGAAAACCTTTCTCTCATAACTTATGATTTAAATTAATTAATATGAACATCCATTTAATACAAGAAAAAAAACGCACTCACAATACAGGAAGTATACTTTAAAATGTGCTAAAAACTATTAATAAATCAAATTGAATTAAAAAAAATCTATGAGCATTCCTGCATTTCCAATTTTAATTTTACACTATATAATTAAGTAATTTATCGTACTAGATATTATAAGGTTTCACCTTCAAGCTCAATTCACACATTCAACTAATATATATATATATATATATATATATATATATATATATATATATATATATATATATATATATATATATATATATATATCATACTTCTGTTTTTTCATCTAATGGCAGCACAAATATGTAGTTTACATAGTTTTTAAAATGTATATGGTAATAATACTAATGACAAATTTAGTGGCACAAGAAAATTAACAATAAATGAAAATAAATTGTTACACAAAGGGATCTAAAAAAAACAAATTACAATATTAACTTGCGTTGCTCTGAACACTCAATACAATATTATAATATATGCAAGAGTTTTACAATAATAGCTGAATAAATAAAACCAACATTACCACATCTAAAATAGAACTACTAAGTTCATGGAACACATTAAATATTATTAATTTTTTTTCGTTTAATAATTATGTAATACGGAATGGAATATATACTGATATGATTTTTATTTTATTTTATTATTTTTTTTTAGTATTTATTATAGTTTTAGAAATGGGTTAAAATTTAGAATGGAGCGTGTGACATTTTTTGCTTATGGATTAAATATATGATATCATTAGACATGCACACGCACGCACGCATACAAACACACATCATATAAATAGTGATATCCAGCTAATTTGGTAATAACTAGAGATCTCTGAAAATCGTAAAGAAAGAACGCTCGCATATCACGTATGAATGAATATTCTAAATCAATGAATGTTACTTTAAACCGTAATAATAATAAAAATATAATTTTTATTTAGATTCAATAAATCAAGTATGACGCCGGAGCATTGATTGCAGATTTCAGAAATTGTGCGAAACAAAAATTAAAACGTTTCTCAAAAAAAGGTTCAATACGGTCGATACTTTGGTTCAATTTCAATTGATTTAATAATTCATAAAATCTGCAAACGATCCTGCTTTGATCAACATGGTAAGCTAAAATATAATACCGCTATTATTAATATTGTAGATCTAAAGAAATTTTATTGTATTTAAAAATTAAATAAATAATATATGATGTGTTCAGATCCTCGTTTAGATACAATCTATCAGAGTAAAAAAAAAACATTAAAAAGTAACAATGCACTATTGCATGTACAGCAGAAATCACATAGAAATAGTGATGTTGAACACATTGATTTTCATGCGGATAGATATATTCAATATAACAATAAAATAATCCAACGGCAACATTTTGTACACAATTGAAATTATACAGAAACCTAAACTGCACTATCTAACCGCATACTGATTCATAATAAAAAATTGATCTCCACTGTACATACATATATATGTTAACCAATAAAATACAAAACGGATATGAATTATTTTAGACTTCCAAATTATTATTCCGAATCCTTAAGTGCGGACCGATGACGATAGTATATGAAGACCGATGACCGTAGATGAGAACAGTCCGCAGTGGTCATTTAGAAATGGTCATCGATCGGCAGAAGAGTCCGTCATTTGGAAGCTGGAGGTCTCAGACGAGGAGGTGGTGGAGGCGCAAGGGGCGCAGGAAGGGCGCCCACTGCTTGATGTCACGCCATATCTACTACAGCACGACGGCACGAATTAGCTCCTGCCGAAGGTTCCTCTCCAGACCATTCAGATGTTTCTATATGATATAACGTAACTGACGCTATGTAGTTGTTCGGCATTACCTGAAAAATCATTATTATAAAAATAAATAAACACGTTTAAAGTCAAATTTTATGCAAATATTGATAATTTATTTTAAATAAATAATTAAATTTCTTGTTACCTCAAATATAATATCTTGATATCCATAACAGAAAGTTGATCCAAATGGATTAGTGGTATTGGTTGAAGATGCTCGATTCAATACTACTGGTCTTTCAGCAGGACGAAGAACTCCAGCTACTTGTTCCCATCGACTATAGGCTGAAATGACCACTGGAGGTGGACTAACATCGATTAATTTATCCGAAGCAGTCCTAAAATATATTAAAAAATAATAGTTTAAAGAAAGTCGAACAAAATCAAATGACAAATAATCGAACCTTTCTGGAGGTATAGGAAGATGAAATTCACATCGATGATACATATTAAAATTATAATGCCCTGGATAATTCGTATGTAGAACTAATTTTTTAACTTTTTGCGTACGAGCATCAAACAAAACATCCTAGATTACAAAAAAAAATAAATAAATAATATGTATACGAATTTATAGCAATAATTAAAATAATAACTTACTAATCCTAAAGTAAAATAATTAAAAAAATAATCGCTCTTTGCCGCATAATGTCTCCTGCGAGCTTGAGGACTATGAATTCTCATCTTATCCTCGGCTTTATAGAATACTCTAGAAGGTGCACCAATAGCCCGTGCCACATCTTGACAATGTTCACCAAAGACGATACTACGTATTAAACTTTTACGAGTTGGTTCTAGAGTGCGAGTTGAGCCTAAAAGCAATAATTAGATAAAAATAAATATTTATAAATTAAACTTCAAATGAAACTTTAATAAAATATATAAATAGAATAGACGTTTTTATAGAACATATATATTGATCATAATAAATCTTCAAAAAGCCTAAGAAAATAAATAAATTATATTGAGAATATCCATTTGGCCAAAATAGTTTCATTTCAAAATATATTTACCTTCCGTGTATAAATGAAGACGAACACCTATGGTACGATGACGATCTCGCAGAACATCACAACGGCTAAGGTAAAGATGATTATAATAACAACTCAACGGAAGCTCAGGAGCAGTTATACCAATCACAGCACCATCACTACTGTTTGTCTAAAAAATAATAATTATAACATGAAACAATATAATACATTATTTTAAGCTAGCTTGCTGATTTTCCTTTAAATTATAATTATAATATATCTTCTATATTCTAACATTTTATAATTCTTTAATTGTTATTATTTTCTCGCAGCTATAGAATTGTCAATAAAATATCATTTACATGAAAATGATAACATAGTCTTACTAATAATTTTAATGTTGAAAAATGATCAATTGTTAATAATATATATAACCAAAATTATTATGAAAAAAAAAATAAGATTAAAAAAGATAACCTGAGAATGGTGCGCTCCATGATATATCGTCGTTCTAGACACAACTGGCGAAGCACCATTGGGAAACTGTAATGAACCCAATCCGTGTGCATAGCCAGGCTGAACATAAAACATTGTTATTTAAATATTTCATCGATATTTATTAATACAATAGATATTTCATAGAAAAAAAATAAAACGTTTACCTCAAATTTACTTTCTATAGGAAAATAAAAAGATAATCCTCTGAAATTCAGTGCAAACATTTGCCTCTCGGAATCATATAGACCGGGATGCGTAGCTCCAAAAGAATGTTCCACCTGTTCAATGGACGGAGGCACTTCTGGTGAATTAAACCATGCACCGCTGAAATATAAACAATTTTTATTGTTTATGTATAATCTAATTATTTTAATAAACACAAATCAATCTTATTTACCAATATTTAAGCTTAACAAGCTTCATATTATAAACTTCAATAATCTTTAAGCGTTGCGCAATGGGATCGAATATTAGCCGTATCCCATCTTGGGGCATATTAATTACAATATCTACTGCTAATGGATTCTGAAAAAGGAGAAAAAACAATTATTTCACGTGAATAAAATAAGAAAATTATTAAACCCGAAATTTTCAATAAAAATTTAAATATTGTTAAGTTAGAAATTATAATAAAACTAGGTTGATTTATAAAAAAAAAACTCTCAATCGTTTTTAATCAATATAAAGATCAATCTTGTATAATGATATATTGTAAAATATAATTTTTAAACAATATAGCATAATAACAGCAATATATAGATTATTTATATTGTACAAAGACTATATGCATTTTTAATAAATTACAAGCAAATATTTATTAAATTAAATATCATATAATTTCAAACTTCAGCTTCAAATTGAAAATATTATATTTATAATATCTTTTGTTGTAGATATTGTAAGAAGTATATGGGGGGATGAATAATAAGGATTATCTATTTTAAATAAATTAATTACGGCGATAAAATGCAACAGATATGTATTTAAAAGATCAATAAAATAGTCGAACAAATAAATTTCCTACGCAAATATACTCAATATGAAACGCAAAAAATAAAAGATATTTTAATTACGAGCGATAAGAATTTATGGCCTCATTAACATTAAATAATATAAAATTACACATTTATATATATGTAGGCAAAATAAAAAAATCCGTCAAATAAATAAATAAAATTTATTTGTTCGTATAAAAATATTAAATAATAACGTGTGAAAAAAAAACTATTATCATTATTTACCACATCACTATAAAGTACTTGCACTCCTCTTATCACACCAACTTGCGACTGAATAATAGCCACTGATTGCGAAAAGTGCATACCTGAAATAAAAATTATATATATATATATATATATATATATATATATATATATTAAATTAAACAGATTTGAATAGTAATTACAATTATACAAATCTATTTTACTTGTTAATGACAATATTTATTGAGATAAAAACACAATAATAATAATAATAATAATGAGCGTTCGATTTACATAAAAAAGTGTATATTTCTGTCGTATTTATATTACAGAATTAGAAATTCATTATACATCATATTTTACACAGGAAAAATAAACATTTATAAAATAAGAATTTTAGAAGAGACTTCCGGAATAGAGATATTCATTCCTTAAATTAATCGTATAATAAATAACTATACTTTTTGGCAACATGCACAACTGCAAATTTTTATATTGAAAAAAAAACCATGTCAACAAACAATGTTACAGAAAAAACAATGTCAACAAACAAGAATAGAAAGTAGAATAATTAAATTATGAATTTGATATTGTTAAAAAAGAAATCCTTATATTAAATTATAATTAATTATAAATAATTTTAGATTTTTTTCAGTAACGTTGTAGATTAAGATTTTACACATAATATTTATTTTAATGTATATTTAATTTTAATAAGCTTAATTTAATTGAATTGCATCACAAATAATTGCTTGACGTTTTGATCATTAGACATTGAACTAAAGTAAAACACAATATTAAATATAAAATTAGGGTAATTCATGACAAAGAAAAATTTATATAAAAACTTGAGATTGAACGGTGTATAACTAAACAAGCAATCGATATCAATAAAATTAGGATTTATCAATATTTTTTTGGAAAATAAATAACGTAAAAATAATATTACAACATTACAATCGACATTCACAAATAAACAAAAAAGCGTGTTACCACTGGATATAATTATATTAAAAATCCTTTTTATTAAGAAATAATAAAATGTAAATAATACGAATATTAATTGCTAATACTAAAATCAAATTTAAAATTTATAAAAATTAAATTGAAAAACAATATTTTAACGACTGATAACTCAATAGTTTTCTTGTATAATCTAGTGTTTAAATACAACATGTGTTGTTTTTATTTCTGTAAATTGTATATTTCATCATAAAACATGCTGGTTTAATATAAATAGTGGACCACTGCAAAGTTTCTCAAATCTAAATTTAGATATGTAAAACCCTTGAAATTAATTTTATAACAGAAAAGTCATTATTGATTATATAATCATAAAATCTTTTATATATACAATCATTGTCTTGTTGCGAAAACTATTTAATAAATCTCATTACTAAAATAAAAATTTTGAAATAGCTTTTTCATAGAATTTACCGCATAATATTCAAAATATATCAATCAGAAGGTCATTACAAAGTACTCGGTAATATTAATATTGATGTAATAAGCGAAATATTAATAGTATTACGCGTAATTATAGATACTGGCGAGTGTTTACAAATTATTATTACATTTTAATGTCAAGTTCAAGTTTTAACTAGAAGTAAAACTATCGATAAAATGAAAGTTACAATTGATAAACTGTAATATTCGACATAAATAATTATATGAAGTGTTGCATCATTTCAATATTGAGAACATCAATAGGAATACTGTGATGCAATCGGAAAAACAAATAATCAATTTGACCATTCCTCCTTCATACATAATGTAAATTGTTGGTTTTTCCTTATCATCACTAAATTCCATATTCCATCTGATTTATTATTTGATATGTACCTAAAACATCTGAATAAATATTTTTCTATATACTACAATGTATTACATTTTAATTTTTACATATATAAACGTCGTACAACTGACTGTTAATGTAAATATAAAAACAGATAAAATCCGATAATACAAAAACAAGTAAATGATATAAATTTATTGTAAAACGGTTTATGCGCATTTTTTTTTAAATTATTATGCATTTATTCTTGGCAACGGTTCTAAATTATCATTTCACTATTTAAGAAAATATTATTAACGAAAATAGGAGATTGTTTTTTATTTATATAATAGCAAGAATACGAAAGTACTAAAAATTGTTTCGTAAGAAGTAAAATTATTTATATATTTAACCTTGTACATAACAAAAGAGTACAAGGATATATATATATATATATATATATATATATATATATATATATATATATATAATCTATTATATTTAACAGGTACCCAAGGAAGACAAAGGAATAGAAAAAAAACTGGGGTTGAAAAGATATTGAAATCTTATTGAAATGATGTTGAGCTGATATTTTTCTAACATGCGGTATGTGCAAACTATAAAAATATTTTGGTAAAATAGCGATTGTAAACATTTTTAATGTGAAGTAAATGAATAAGTAATGAACGGGGAAGACATTACATATATATGAAGATATTTCTTATTGATATTTTTTATATAAAAATATTATATATATATATATATATATATATAATATTTTTATATAAATATATATATATATATATATATATATATATATATATATATATATATATATATATATATATATATATATATTGTCAAATGATAACAAAAGGTATCATTTGACAATATATATATTTCTAGAAAAAATTGGGAAAGACAATTTTAAATTATCATTTGCATATTATGCTGACATATAAATATGTATGTGTATAGTTTGTTTGTCCGTGTGTGCATAACGCTGAAATATTAATCGTACTACGCATTTGCATTAATTACATCATAGATATATATCAAACATTATTGGAGATAGTTTTATGCGTCTTGAAGACGCAATGAAGTTTCGTATACATCGAGGTACGACAGGTATGAACTCGTGCGACAAAACATTTATTAACGCGTATATATTATATATGAATATGATGTGGGCGCGCGTGCGGGCGTAACGGCACGCGTAAAATAGTGCGTAAATATCGTTACGAAAAAAAAATTGAAATAAATAAATAAATAAAGGAACGAGATCGCAACAACAATAACAACAGAAGCGATCGCGGCTCCGAAAGAATATAAACAGATCGGAACGACGAGCGAGAAGAGGACGCAAGATACGAAGGTTGGGCGCGCCAGAAAGAGACGGCACACACCGCGACGAGGGAGAGGGGGTGCGGGGCGCGCGGGACGAGGGGGCGCAGCCTCCACTATGACGTCGCAGAAGACGTAGAAAATGCGAAAAGAATCGAATCGCGTCGCAATAGAAGCGCAGAAGGACGAATGTCGCGTTCGAAGGAGACAAAGGGCGGCGTCGTTCCGAGTGTGGCGAGTTCATTGTGCGGATCGCGACGGACGTCCGGAGGGCGATTCGAGACAGGGGGGCGTAGTCTTACGATCGGATCGCTTACCGAGCACGAATTCCCAATTGTCGGTGCCGAGCGACCGCTCGGGCACCAGTTCCAGTTCCAGCATGTCGTCCCTTCTTTGTGCTGCGGCTGTCAGCGGCTGTCATTAAAACAGCTGATCGCAGCCGCGCAATACACTCGTACACAGACGAACGCACACACTTTAGCGAAAACGCAGTGGTGCATTCGCTCTTTTGCCTATGAAAAAATAAATAGATATATATTTATACAATGAAATATTGTGTTATTTGTTGAAAAGAATAGAATGTTAATTATAAAATTACATATATAGCGTAAACGATTTAATAAAATTTATTGCTAATAAATAATATATATTGCTCTTTGCTTTTATTCTGATCATCGTAACATTGATGTATCTTATTTATTAGTTAGTCGATTTATTGCAAATTAATTAAAAGTAAATAAATATATCAAAACATTTTTTTCATCCTTTGATATAACTAATTTTATGTTTCGTAGTTTATTTTCAATTAAATTTGACAAATAGAAAATAACGCTTATGTACTTGAATAAATTAATTTTTACCAGACTATTAAAAATATCTTAATAAAATTATGAAATTACTTTAATTTCGATATTATACACTTAAATTTTATTACTTTGAAATAAGTCGAAAAGAATTTTAAAATTAATAATGTCGTTAAAAATCACAGAATTTAACATAATAATATTTTGAAATATTTTAGAAAAAAAATAAATATAAATTAATAGTATTTTGAATGTAAAAATAATCAAATACGCCACTGTGTATAAAATATTGCGCATGCGCTTTCGCACTTAAATCGGCTAACAACGAGCGGGTTTCGTTCGAAGCTGCGAAAGCGCAAAGGCCTTGCCGTTCGTACGAAACGAATTATTTTTTTGCCAGTATTGCTGGCGATTTCGCAGCTTCGAACGGATCGCGTTCCGCTAACGACGCATCATGTTTTGACGCACGAAAACAAAACGCAACACCGAAACGGAAAAGACGAGAAGAGGAGACGCGCGCGGAGTGAAAAACAAAAAAATAAATACACGCACGCGAAGAACGTTGCGCAAATATTTGGCTCCGGTGCCGTTTTGTCACACCTTTTTATTTATTTTTTGTTCGTAAACGGCCGATTGATAATCTCTGACGATGACGAAAATGAACGAACGCAAAATAAAAACACAACAACGCCCGTTAAGACGCAGTTGCGGGAAATTCGTATTTTGGCGCGTGCCGTGTGTGACCCCAAAAACGATCTCAATGTCGACCATGAACGTATCTTTTCTAGGATTCTTTCCCCCGTTTTTACAATGTTTAACATCATCGCTTCATATATCGAGCGTAAAATGGTAATTTGCGTAATTTTAATTTTCAAAATTGGGTCACGAAGAACCAGTTTCCACTCTTCTAAAGCAACAAGTCATATCTCAACCTTTTTTTTTGTATTTTCTTACATTAATGATAACTTTTTTACGACGCGATGATAACGAGAAATGTCATCGTCTTGCGCACTGATAGTGAGATGAGTCACTAATAAAAAGAAATTTTAGGTCATTCAACCAAAACAGTTATTTCTTTTATTTAACTTTATTACATCTAGCGTTAACAAAATTCTGCTGACTTTTTAATAAAAATATATTTATACGCATAATCTATTTAGTACATATATATTTTTTTTATGAAATATAGTACGTCTTGAAATGGAAACTTAAAATTTGGATTAAACTTTAAAGCAGACTTTCTGTTGCTGT
Source organism: Leptonema lineaticorne (assembly GCA_024500535.1). Classification (NCBI taxonomy): domain Eukaryota; kingdom Metazoa; phylum Arthropoda; class Insecta; order Trichoptera; family Hydropsychidae; genus Leptonema; species Leptonema lineaticorne. Next base: position 2,519,187 of record JANIJI010000001.1, read on the forward strand.
GTAAATTACTAATTAAAAAAAAAAACAATTTGATGATTTTTTTTAGCATTTTTAAAATGCTTTAGAAGAAAAGTAGATCTTCTATAATTGTAACACTGCAGATAGCTACTTTACTATTGCTCTATGAAATATAAAATCAAAATAAAAGTCAAGGAGAGTAAGGAATGTGATCTTACAAAAACATGGAAGGAATATGGCAAACTTCAATAGTAAATAATATCTGCTATAATTATGTATTCCACGGCTCCAAATTAAAATATAACATGAATATATCAAAAATCAACTTTTATTGAATCAAAATCTGTTACGTATATGTTTTTCACATATGCATGTTTATTTATTTTCAAATATCAACTTAAAACTAATCTCTTAATTTGTCAAAATATAAATAAATGAAAATGCGTAATTCTACAATTTTTTTTTCACATGAAAACAATTGTGCTTACTTAAATATACAAATAAACGTTATCGATTAATAACACTATATTTTACTTACTTCATATACTTTTTTTTTATTATTTCATTCTAAATTCATAATTATCACATCTTTGTAATTTCCCACATGCATTTGCTCGCTTCATTTTTTAGAAGCTGGACAGCTCCTAGCAACCATAATAATTCAGTTCATTATTCATGATAGATCCATCTCTCTACATTTATACAAAAATAGTCTGAATGGAAAATGCATCATTCCAGTTTATACAGAATGAAACACGTAAGATATATTTTGCGAAAAAAAACAATAATACTCACAGTGGCAACTAATATTATAAACAAATGAAAGTAAAGTGTTTACTCAACATATCACATATGACCTTCGAATCCTAAATTATAGATAGTTTATAAAAAGAATTGTTATTGTTAGAAAGTAAAAATATTTAAAAAAATACTATCATAAAAAAATTAATATAAAATTAACTTACTGGTGGGCGCGTATTTTCTATATATTATCAATATGCATGTGATTTACAATGAAAATGTAAGATTCAATTACAAGCATTATATAAATAATTCAATAAACATCGAACTACGCAACCAAAATAAAATAGGACTGAAAATAAAACGATAAATTGAAAAAAACCTGAACGAAAAGCAATTTCATAAAACTATTTACAAAAAATAGTATAAGCAATGAGCAAAATAAATTTAAATACAATAGTATTACAAGTCCATATAAAATTATTTCATTTGTGGAAGTTATCATTCGTCAATCCTATGTTGAACTTCTAAATATTTTTTCTCGAATGGAAAGTAATAACATGTAATACTCAAAAGATATGTTAGCAATTAACTTATAGGAATAAAAATTAAAAAAATAAGAGTTTTATATTAATACAAAAAATATACACCCACTAGATGGTTAAAGAAAAAAAATATTGATAAGTTTATAAAAGCATTTTCACGAAACATAATGAACCAAGTTTCAAAATATTACAAATGGAAAGGAAAAGAATTATTAAAATATAACGTGATAACCATATTTATAAGGTTTATACATTTTATGTAGTGTAATTTTATTGAAACGAGAGTGAGTTGCTTACATACAAAAATAAATCTTGTAAAATGATCAAAATGTACTGAATATAAAAAGGGTAAATTAGGAGATAATTAAAGCTTTAAATATTCCACATACAATAAAAATAGTCTTTTTCATATTATTTTATGTATAAAAATATAATGGAGAGTATTTTCTAAGTAAGTAAAACCATTAATTAACCTACTTGCTCATAATAATACATATAACATATAAACATAAAAAAATTAGGCTTTAAACGCCAAGCCTCAATTATAATTTATAGAACGGCAGATGATTGTCCTTTAAATACATACAATGTTCACAATATATATATATATATATATATATATATATATATATATATATATATATATATATATATATATATATATATATATATATAGTAGATAAACAACCACATTTAAAATGATAAAATGGCAAACCGAATATTACCAAGTTCTATTAAACAATCGATAAGCTGCCATTCTTTTAAATTCTTTCTATGGAGTTCTTCAAAGAAAATTATCTATTCTAACATGAAAGATGAAATAATAATACTTATAAAGAGTTTACATACAAAAAAATGGTATGAAATAATCGTTGAATACAGATAAATAAATTGATGTTGAAAAACTAATAATTTATGTATAAAAAATAGTGAACATTTTAAATTGTTTGTTTAAAGTAATAAATTTCACAAAAACATACAACAGAATACTTAATACTTGATAAAAAAAATTACATGAAATTTCAACACAATGTTGCTATTAGTTGTATTGAAAAAAAACTGAAATTCATAATTTATTGTCAAAAATTAAGACATAAAGAAAAAGTTTTTTAAAAATAAGCATAAATTATAAATATATTCTTATCGTCGTGTCATAAACTTTCAATATTATTTGAACGATTATATATTTCATTTAGATTAAATTATTCCCAGCACAATATTAGGCCAATCATTGATGTTAAAAAAACAGAAATTGATTTGTATTGAATAGTGACATACATTAAAAAAAAAACAAAAATATAAATATTTTTGTATAAATAAAACTAAAAAAAGAGCAAAAACTACACTATTATGCAAAATATCAAATACTAAGAAGAAATAAATTTATTTCTTTTTAATTAATCAACATAATGTATAGGTATATTTACAATTATATTTACAAACTTAAAAATCCAAAACTGTTTTTAGATCTTCGGTACAAAAATAACATTGTTTTTTTTTCTGTAATTTTGTGAAATTTCATGTCAAAAACTTTTACTTTATGCATTCAATATTCCAATAAAAGTAAATTTATAATTAAATATATAAATTACATTTTAAATCTCGAAAAGTTTGTGCATATGGCACTTCTGTAGAGACGTATGTGACGATTAAATAAAAATCTATACAAGCCATTCTGAAAAAAGAAAATGATATAAAATTTCGACATAATAATATGCAAAAAAAATAGTAATTAAGCATTATTGTTGACGAACCATTAATGTCTTAAAATAGATTAATGATAATGATCAGTAAACTAAAATATTCTAAGTAAATAATTTGTATATCATCAAAAGCTTCTTCGTATAGTTTCTCTTGAGTTTCACTGAAATAATATTTTATTTTCGCGTGTGAAACTCTTCGAGACATAGTTTGCAAGACCACGATCCCTCAGGAGGAGTAGCCAATGGAGGGTCCAAACAATACATGTGATATCCGCGATCACAATCATCACAGAAGAGAAGTTGATCCTGAAATTCAAAAAACACATAATATACTTAGTAAATTAACAAATTAAAAAATAAATTTATTAAAAGGTATTTATTGATGAAAATAATAATATTAAATCTTAAGAGTCAAGATCACACTGACAGGTTTAGTTAGATTTCAATATTTTAACAGGTATAAGTCAATATAGAAGATATTTGAGACAATTATATATAATTTACATTAAGTAAAAGATTTTAAAGGAACAATTATCGAGAAACAAAAGAACTAGAAATGTCAATACCTAGAAAAAACATCGTACAAATATTAAATATTCAAGTTTAATATATATTTAATATACATACATCATTGTCACTCGTTCCGCAGACAGAGCAGCATTTGCATTCTATGCATTGCCAACGGTACTTCCGAACTGACACTATCATGTTGTCGGTAAACTGCAGACACGTAGGGTGACCTGATAAAAATTAAAACACATTTCAGACTAAATTATGTTTTAATGTATTTTCTTTATTTATTTATTATATCAGTGTAAATTCTAATATTCGATAATATAGTTCATCTTTATATGATGATCATTTTTTTTATTAAATGAAAATTTTTATGAAAATACTATATACTTATCATATATATAGTATGAATCTCTTTTAACATTCATATCATTCATCGTGCAACTCGTGTATAATAAAATTGTTTGTGATTGATTCACTATTGTTGGCAAAAATAAATTTCAACATACCTTTTTAATTCTGCAAGCAGCACACATTGTAACGTTTCCAAAATGAGGCAACATAGGAAGATACGTAAGGATAGAAGGGATTATTACTTTAATGATATTTGATATTTTTATAGATTGTTATTAATCTTATTGAATATGATTTAAAAAAGTGTAAAAAATATCAATATTATATATTTAAAAATTGATAAATTAAGAATAAAATTCAATAAACAAATTCCCTAAAATGAAGCAAATGATTATTATAAAATATTTAATTGTTTATAAATAATTTTATGAAATGAAGAAATGGCTGCCATGGAAGTTTAGGATTTCTTTTTATTATTTGTGCCAAACAATAGTGAATCACATATTTATATAAGTTATTTAAGCTAATATTCATTAATAATACTTACATAAAAAATAAAGAAAAAGAAAAATATCAAAATAAAAAAACATAACGTAACCACCATTTAGAAAAAAATAGACTACAGGTAAAATTATAAATCATAAAAAAGAAATATATATTTATATATGTATACAAACTATTTATAAAAATATATATATTTATTTATAAAAGTAATATTAAAAAATGCTTTCAAGTGGAAGTGCATTCACTATTCTTCAGCACAAAAAAATAATGGATACATGGATAAATTTCTTTATATCAAATAAAAGAAGGACAAGAAAAATACATATATATAAATAATAATAAAAAATATAGAAAATAAAATAAAAACAAAAATAATCTTAAAAAGCACTTCTTTGTTTTACATAAAACGTCACTTTATTCATCATTAATTATATTATATGCATATTATCATTATTTATATGTATATATGCCAATCGCTATTTTCATCTAAATTTTAAACAAAGATCAAAGTATACAATTTAATTACTAAAAAATAATAACGGACAACAAAATGACGCTAAGATTTGTGTATAAATTATTTAAAATCAAAACTAAATGATTCGTAGATTTAACATATTTTCATATTACAACATGTAATATAATGGATAAGAAGACAAATATATAATTTTACAAATTCCTTATAAACTTCAAAAAAAAAATGATAAGATTGCACTTCCATTGTAAACATTCTTTGATAATATTTAAAATAAACGTAAATCTCAATGTTTTTCAATTATAAACGTACATTCATTTAAATAAAATAATTACGTTGAATTAAAAATGATTTAATATCAATTACAACATACAAAGGATGGAAAAGCATAAAGAAAATTATAATTAAAAATTGGCCTGTAAAAAAATATGTGAATCATTGTGAAAGACATGAATAAGTAAAACATTGAGATTATTTAATGTTTTTATGATTATATAAATTTAATTTGCAATTTGGCAAAAATTGTATTTGGCACAGCAAAATTGCTGTAAATTATATATATATATATATATATATATATATATATATATATATATATATATATATATATATATATATATATTTCAATATACAGTTCTTACAGAATATATTTATATTTTATCTTTGTGGAATGTTAACTTTTTAACAATGAATATTTGATCTAACGCTATTCATGGGTAATAAAAATTTAAATAAAAATTAACAATAAAATAAAATAAAACAAGGATGGGTTTCCTATCCTATTCTCGTATAAAGAACAATACGATAAATACAATTTAAATTGTTAAAAACTTTGGAATTCACTATATAAAAGTAAATATATTTTTCTTTTCGTATATTTACTTAACTTTAATAAAAAATTTCTTTGGACTGTATAAAAAAGATCAATATCAACAACAGCTTTTTGTATAATACTCTAAAGAATTGATGATTTTATTAGAGCAACTATATAATTCTGTTCATGACATAATAAAAAATTGTAAAAGCTTATATTATACTTTTTTTTGAAATATCATAGAATACGACAAAGAATGATATCAACGACAAATCCAGTGCTGAAAATAAAATATAACAATACATTTCATTTACTACTTATTTCTGAAATTATTAACATTGTATACTTTCAGTAGAATATTTAATATTTTATCAATAAAACTTATTTACTTCAGAAAATCATATTAATTATTTTATTTGATCGTCGTAACCATTTGTTTTGTCGTATTTTTATGCATTTTTTTAAATAACAATATTATAATATATATATTTAGTAAACTCGCCAAAATATTAAGAATCAAATTTCCATAGTATAGAAACATAAAATGTGTATTATAAGAATTTTTGAAAAAATGAATTTAAAAGAAACACTAAAAACACTTACATACTAAAAAACATTTGAAAAATAATTATAACAAACAAATCACCACATATATATATATATATATATATATATATATATATATATATATATATATATATATATAAACGATATAATCAGTGCATTAAACAATTTTTATACCCTTTTAAATAAAACATCTACAATAAAATGCTAATTAGCAATGTATTTCAAAACATTGCAAATTTTTGTAAATTATTCATATATATATATATATATATATATATATATATATATATATATATATATATATATATATATATATATATATATATATATATCACGATTATACACACAATAATAATAAAATATATTATCAACGATATATGACTTACACTTAAATAATAAAGGTGATGGTGCATATCGCCCAAATTTTTTATTAAAATGGAAAAATATCTTTAGTAAAATATGAATGAGAACTGCAAAAATTTTTGATATAATTTTTGGAATGAATTTTGACTAGGCAATATATAAATATATATTGTTTACTTTTTCTTCCATAATTTCCTATAGGAAATCTTCAAACAGCCTCTACGTTTTTATCCTAGAATAGGGATAAAAGCCATACACTGATATGAAAGTCACATCGTACACGATACATATTTGGATTTAGAACTTTGGAACACTCGATATGCTTATTTAATACATAATTATTAAAATTATTCGGTGAGTTTATGTTTGTATATTTCCACTAATTTTAAAATGCTGGATATATAACATTTTGGTTAAATACATAACTTTTGTTTTCACGAATTTATAGTGTTACTTTTTTTTAATTAATTAAAATCAATTATTTTGGTAACTATAGTAAATATCCATATTTTTTATTTGTAAATTTATCCGGTACATAATACTGGATTAATTTATTTTGTATATATATTTATATCAAGGCACAATTTAATACAGGTTTGTTTTAATATGAAATATGGACCCAATATATAATTTGGAGAAATTTGAGTCATATATCTACTAAAGGCCTGAAAGCTCATTTCCTTTTCAATATAAAAAATAAGTGCACTTAAAACCAAACCAACAAATTACAATTCTACGTATAATATTTATACACACGCATAAAGAAAAAATATTTATAATAAAAATATAACAAAATTTCATATCTTTGAAGAATAAAAAACAGACTTTGGGATATTTTAAAATGATAATTTATGCATATTTATGCACACATGTGCTTTGCACAAAGATTTATAAAATATGTTAATTATTTGGCAAAATAAAACAATTTTTATGAAGATAATTTTCAATGCAAAAAACAATTTTCTAAAATAGTTTTAAGATTTGTTATTATAAGTATTTTGATGTTAATAATGAAAAAAACTTTTAAAGCTTCTAACAACCTTTCTAAAAAGGATAATAAAGAATAACTAACCATGTTCTCATTTTAATACGAAATTGTTCAAAGAAGTAAAAGAATAATAATCAATTTTATGTATTGAATCAATAATGGTTAAATTTATCGTGACGAATATAAACCATTCTTAATATGTATAAACATTACAAATCCATGAAATTACATGTCATCGTTAAAGGTATAAACAGTGGTTTAAAATTCATACCAGTCGAATAACAGCGATGATTACATGAAGTCCATAGAGTCTTAATATACTTATGACACATTGATTGACTGCACTTAACAAAAATAAGTAAATGCAAAACAAAAATTTGGCACATTTCTATCAAAATCTCAAACAGCATCATACAATAAGCGTCAACAGTACAGAATAGAAAAAAGTTATATATATATATATATATATATATATATATATATATATATATATATATATATATATTCAGAGAGCTCAAAATTGCAGAAAAATAATAATAGTAACGATAAAGATCAGTCGTGACTTACATACTATTTTAATAATTTCACATTTGCATACAAACGCATAAACCATCATATCTCCAGAATTACATATACTATGAATCATAAACCATACCAAAATAAATATGAAAAAAATAATAATTTTCATATTTTTGGATTTACAGAATCATTCTTTGTAAAATGTTAAGTTAATATATATATATATATATATATATATATATATATATATATATATATATATATATATATATTTATATAGAGAAATACTTATACACATGATAACTATTTTCAAGTTTTACCTCACTATTTTCAAAAAGCAATGCGTTAAACACATACAAATAATGAACTAACCGAATTCTTGAGAATGTAATTTTTATTACACTATACTAAATAGCAAAATGAATGCTTCATATGTAAGCCATTCTTTCAAAAAATATAAAAAAAATACGTGCAAATTAAAAAATTATTGAAGCAATTACAATTTCTGGTACTTATAAAATATATTTTATTACGTATATTAGTTAACAAAAAAATATTAACTGGTAAAATGGTTAACCAGTACTTTTTATTCATGTTAATATTAAATATTAACTCGAATATTTTTTTTTTATTTTATACAATTACAAATTCGGCATTATAAAAAAGAAATTGGTGCTATTACTCCATTGAGGTTGCTAAATTTTAATTAAATTAACAATTGTTGACGTAAACCTTTTTGGTATGCTCAAGAAACAAATATGCAAGTCTAAAGAATGATTACAAATTAATGAACGATTTTTTCATGAAAATTTCTGTAACTATATTCAAAACAATAGATATTCATTATATAAAAGATTCATCTTCAAATTAATAAATTTTGTTAACTTTTATATAAAACCAATTGTTTCAGTATTCCAAAATTTAAAAGATTTAATATAAAAAAATAGATTAATATACTGAAAAGAAATAGTATATTAATCGAGATCTAACTTGTTAATATAAAAAAATGGTTTAATTTTTTCATTATACCATTATTATTGTAATAAAGTTGTAATTTTATTTTTTTCAGCTTCAAAATACTTTGTTTATAAGTTAACAATATTCGATTGAAGATAAATCAAAGAAAATATATTAAAAAATGTGCAAATGAATTATTCACATCATAAAAAGTATAGTTTTTAAGGTTACCATATATCTTGATTTTTACAAAATGGTCCCAATATTTAATAGATTGATAATTTGGTATACTCATAACTCGCGAGAAAACTAATTATAATTTAAAGAAAATCTTTCTACATGGTAACCCAACTATATACGTGTAATTTATGTAACCTTAATAATATTTGCACTTTATTGGTACAACTAACAAATAACTACCACATTGGCCCCTATTTAAATGAAAGTTACTTCAAAATTCTAATTAAATATACTATTTATTTTCTAAATATGTGACATTAAAATTAGATAAGTATTGAACAACTTTTTCTACTCCTTTCTGATACAATATATAAGTTTTCTAACATGTAAAATATATAACGTGACGTAGAATTTTGGTAAAGATTGTAAATAAAACTATGCATAATAAAAACAAAATTTGTCTAAAAGTAAATAATGCAAAAAATTACTGGCACTTGATTTGTGAAAATTAAAAATATTTTTTTTTGCCAAATATAAAACTCACTGTTGCACAATGGTGCACTTTTTACGATATTGACGCTTATGAACGATAGGAGTTCTGTAAACTTTACGTGTGCTCTTACGTACTGTAGAATTTGAAGACTCTAAGGACTTATGTGATGATGGCGAAACTACAGTGGACATTTCGTAAGTAAAATCTTCTTCATCTCCCTCCTGTGTTTGATCTTCGACATGTTCCATTAGACGTAAATTTTTAACGAATGTATCGAATTCATCCTCAGAATATGTTTTATTATGTATTAAAGATTCACAATTATTTAAATAGCTTTCATTGTGTCCATTTAATTTGTGATTGTTTATATCTATGCAGTTTTGGCTGTCTTTAAACTCACCTGAACGTCCGCAATCCGAACAACTGACGAGTTCTTCGGGTACACCCGTTTTCTTATTTTCCCTTTGATCGCCTAGACAAAAATCACAATATGGCGATGGTGAAGGTTTAACAGCACCACTTGGAAGACGCGATACAGAAGGACTTAGTGGAGGTTCACTGGAGCGACTCGTATCGTCATCAACCCTTGAAGGAGGAGAAGTTGGCGCAGGAGATGATGGCAGGCCAGAGGCAGAATTCTCATCTCCCGTTGCAGTAGGAATGGTTGGAGGTCGAATACGGCGAGGAGCACCTAAAAAAATGTATATGTTAAAAACTACATATTTTTTTAAAAAATTTTAATTTTTTTTTAAGTTTTTCTCCCTAAATATGGATTTTTTTCTAAACAATCAAAGAAAAAAATGGTTTTCGTGGTTAGGCCTATAAGACGATATCGTATATATAAAGCAATGGGAAAAACTAAAATATTTATTATAATAGGTAGCTCAATTTATTTTATATGCCATCTCCCCTGCATTTAAGAGAATGTAGATCGATATATCAATAAAAAAAAAGTTTATATCACCGCATAAACGATAACTCGTATTTCAAACCTTCAAAAAGATCATTATATTTTCTTGAACAGAAACTAAGAATTTCTGTATATTATTAAATATAATTGCATCTCTAAATTTTCTTTAACATTTATTTCGCGCATACGAGATATAAACGAACCTGAAGGATTATTTAGGAATGTAACGTAACTGTCTTGATATTCAATGGGCTGTGCTGCAGGGGCTGCGGCTGCATCTATCGGCGGAGCAACATTGGGAGTGATGACGGGACGAGCTGGACTATCGCGCGAATCACCATCACTGCCCGCAGAACCTCCAGCTTCTTTGTGTGAATGAGTATAATGATAATTTAGGCCTGGACGCGTTTTGTATCTTGCCCCGCACACTAAAATTGAAATTTAATTCATTAAGGGCCTAACGACAAGATTACGCTACGTAAATGAGACGTCAAATTTTGGCTGCATTCTTTCAATTCAATTATACAAAACGTAGTCGAATTTACTTACAAATGAAAAGTGTCCCATATGCGTCTCTTAAACAATCTGAGAAGCTTTGCATAACAAAACTCAAATTTTATCGATTAGATTTACTTAAACTAATAATTTATGAATATAAAAATTAAAATATATCTAAAAATCCATATATACATAAATTGAAATTTTGACGTGAAAACAAATAACTTATAGTTAAATAAATAAAGAATTGTATATATGAAAAATTACTAAATACCTAAGGATCAATGAATGTACTATCACTTTGATATTGATCTCAAAGAAAACGGATAAACATACTAGTTTTTTTTATTTTAAATGCGAGCGATAGTACACTCAAACTGTCACTTACGTATATTCGAGTGAAGTAACAAAAGGAACACGTACACTTACATTCGCAGCCGTAGGGTTTGTCTGCATCGCCCGGTACTTCATAAGGTAAAGCGGTTTGTGGCGTTTTTTTTCTTCCTCTTCCCTAAAAACGGAAAAATAGAGTTGTAATCGTTTTAGTTAATCTCGAAATGCTGCATTCTCCAATGCAACAAGCATACTTGGTACTTTACAGAGTTTGATAAACACAAACATGTGGAGTAATACCAAAGGAATTTACCGCTCCTCTGCCACGTTTAGGAACTGGACTATCACTTGCATCATTTGCTCCACCCGAGCGCGAAGAATCGTTTCCGCCGCCGCGCGAAGATCGCTTTCCTTTAGCACCGCCGCCCGCTCCTCCGGCTCCGCCGCTTCTACCGCCCCCGCCACCACCGCGTCTTCTTCTGCTCGAATAATTCTCATCGCAGTAGTCTTCGTCGGATTCGGGCTCGGGCTCATCGTAAGCGTCAAGTTCTTCCATACCCATATCGTCATAAAACCATTCCTATAAAAGTACAATTTACTAAGTAAGTAGAGTTAAAAATGTGTCAAGCGTTAATAAAAACTATAATAAAACTATAAACAAATGATATTTCTCATTATCATTATCCTGGCTGCACTACAAAACATTTTAACATCGATAATAGCACATTTTCCCCTAATTTCAGCTGTAAAATTTATACGTATGCGTATTAAATTTCAAACGAATTTTAATACCTCATTTGGTTCAAAACTAAAACTAAACTGTTGTGCGGAGTGACGAAAATTCTGCGGCAGGATGAGCAATGAGGCTAAATCCTGAAGGAAGCCGATCGCGGGGTCGTTCAAAAATGCGATATTTGGACAGGATTAATGCCACATCAAATGATGCCTTGGACCGATCCGAGTGGGCAAAAATTAGCAGAATAGCGGACCCTGCAATTACGCGGGGAAAACGCTAAGAGATGATGATGATTTGGTTCAAAACTAAATAATGATAAATCAATAATTTATTATTCGCAGTATTTATAGCGCAAGTAGCGAATTCGAGTGCGAATTAGTGCGTCATTAAAGATATATATATTTTTATGATACGAGTCATACAAAATATTATAAGAAACTCGGAAGAAATTATATACCTTTTACGGCACAAGTCTTCGGAATACATATCTCGTAAAAAAAAAAAAATCAGATATATAATATAAAATGCGGGGAATTCTTTATAATATTGCATTCAAAACAAGTTTATCAATAACCATTATAATATCTCGTTCGTTAGCTTAATAATTTACAATAGAGTAAAAAATACTTACTTTAGGATCGTCTTTAATTTGAGTATCTCTTTGGTGACTGTCTTTACTGTCGGTATCGTGAGCGTCCAAGGAAGTTCCGTCGCCGGTCACTTCGACTCCGGGGCCGTCCGGACCGTCGGGACCGCCGAGTCCGAGACCGGAACTCCAAGCGTTTCCGCCCCATCTTCCCGATCTGTTGTACGATAAATACTGCCGGCGCGCTTTCCTCCATCTAAACAATCGACGACCGATCAAACGACGCCCGACATTTTTGATTATCGGAAGTGCAAATATAAGGAAAAATACCTGGCGGCCGGGTACGTGTACACTTGACCCTCTCGAGCGCCGGGCATTCTTTGATGTTTACTCATAAACAGACTGCAGTTATTCTGAGCGACGCCTAACGATACAAATAAAAAATAAAGCAAAATATACGACATAAACGCATCTAAAGAACTAATCGATTAAGTTACCGGTTTGAGGGTCCAAGAACGGCATCCTGAGCCTTCTGTCCGCGCACAATCTGGTATTATAATTTGCGGAGTTTTCGATCGCCTCTCTGTACAACGAATCGTTGAGAAATCTGAGAACAAAACGCGTACGATTTTAATTTTTTTTATTGGGGGCGGACATTTCGCGGGCGGATCGATCGTCGCTTCGCAGAAAAGCGGTCCGACTCACGTTTCGATGTTGTGCAGATTGGCCTGGCTGACGACGATCGGCTGCACGTCGGCGGCCGCCATTTCGCTCGCCTTCGAAGCCACGACGATCGGCCGAAAGCGCGCCGCCGCCCCGAAGTCAAGATGGACGCCGACACCCGCGACGCGACGACGACGCGACGACGACGACGACGCGCGGCGCTCGCGTCGGCGTCTCTGCGCACGCGCTTTTCGGTTAAAACGAAAAACTATATATAAAATATTATTTTCATTTTTAAATTTGTCAAAATAGAGTAAAACGAAAGTAATCACAATTTTAACCGACGGCTCTAGTAATATCTACCGCCCGGTCGACCGATGGTAATCCACGAGAAGGTAGGGATTACCATTTTTTACTTTGAACGTTTAAAAATAAACCGTTTTGTGCTTCCGTTTTCGAATGAACGTTTGTTCTACAAAGAAAAAGATATTCCAAGGCAAAAATATTTTTATTAACGTCGCGGCATCATACGCGAGGGATTTACTGTGCGACGTATCATTTTTCGCGGAACAAATTCAACGAATTTCGTCCACTAATCTTAAAAACCGGCATTTTTTCCTTTTTTTCTTGTTTAAATTGATTATATTTAACTTATTTGTAAGTATTCTTTTTTAAACAATTTCATCGTTATAATTATTCTTTTTGCGACCCGTAGATTGAAAACCTCCGATTAGGTAATTTTAACATATGTACCGATACTATTCGGAAAATTTGTTTAATTTTCGCTTTCTAAATTCGTTCAATTCAAGAGTTATCGAAATTTTTATTTTAACTTTTACGTTGTGCGAAATCCGCGCGAAACACCCCCCTCGTCACGGCGCACGCTGCGAAAGCGAGGACCCGTCTTTAAAAATTTTATAATTTGTAAATTATAAAATTTTTCATCCGAAAAGTTTTTTGCGAAATTTATTTACGTCAACGAAAAAACGTTCGAACGTAATTGAACGTTTACGAAAAGAATCCTACTCTCTGAAATTATTTTTTCGACATCGATCGAGCGTCCGCGCGGGTCGCGCAGGTTGGCAGCCCCGTCGGGCCGTCCGTGAGTGGCGAAGTTCGGACGAATCGCGACCGCTGAGAGCGTTGATTGGCGACGAACGATCACGCCGATTGGGCGGCCGACGAAACTCGTTTGAAACGGACCTCAACCCTCGAGCGACCCGTCCGAATCGATCCGCGATCCGTTTTCGCCCCGTCCGCCGAAAGCGAACCGGATAAGCGCCGTTCGCGTCGAAGCGGCGTCTACGTCGGCCGCCATGTGAGTCGACCGCAGCTCGTTCCGAAACTTCCGCTCGTTCCGCTCCGCGACTCGGCAGCCGCTCCTCGTCGGCCCGTTTCCGGCGCGCGTCGTCGTCGGAGCGAAGGTTCGCCCCGTTTCGAACGAGACTCGTCTCGAACGAGCGTTCGTCGCGGTTTACCGCGAACGTTCCTCGATGACGTCGCGCGCCTCGTTTGACGTTTCGACGCGTCGTTGGCAACACTGATCTCCCGTTTCAAACTTCGAGTCGCTTAGATTTTTTGTTGTTTCGCATCGAACGCAATTTTAAAGTCGACGTAAAATCTAACGCGATTCGAAAGCGGCGCGCCGATAACTTTTAATCGTACGATATAACTTCATAGCGAAAGCGAAAAAAGAAGCAACAATTCATAAATATCTTCGCGTTTACCTTTCGTTTAAAACGTCTCCAAACATAACGAATACGCGTTGACCTTTCTTTTAATCGTTTGAAAAATATATTGGAATATTATATGAATCGGAAATAAGTATTATATATTTATTTTTTAGGGAGACCATAGTACCCGACCAAGAATCCGGTGATAATTATCAAGCCGAAGACGAAAGTCAGGTGGAAAATTCGATAGCCCATATTGCGTTGACTCAGTTTTGGAAGAAAGTTATGGACGACATGCACAGATTAACTATAGTTAGCGACGTTTTTATTTTTTGAAAGATTTCAAATAAAGTCGAAAAGAATTATATATATTTTTTGTTACGATAGGACGATTTCAAACAGCAGGTGTTGCCGTTGGCGAGAATAAAAAAAATCATGAAATTAGACGAAGAAGTTAAAATGATTTCCGCCGAAGCGCCCTTGTTATTTGCCAAGGCCGCTGAAATTTTTATTCACGAATTGACTTTGAGAGCGTGGATTCACACGGAAGAAAATAAAAGGAGAACTTTACAGGTTTGTCACGTCGTAAAGGTATATATATTATATTCGCAATTCGAAAAAGTAATATTTGTTCTTTATTTAGAAAAGTGATGTCGGTTCGGCCGCGTCAAAATCTGATCAATACGATTTTCTTATTGATATTTTGCCTCCTGATGAATTGAAGCACACTAAAACTAGAGATGAAGCTAGTGCAAAAACTAATGTTACTCAAGATCAAGTATGAATATATAAATATTATATTAATATATATATATATATATATATATATATATATATATATATATGTGTGTGTGTGTGTGTGTGTGTGTATATATAATTATTATTATTAATATACGTAATTATTTGAATTCTGTGTAGGTTCAATATTATCTTCAACTAGCTCAACAACATCAAGCTGCATTACAACAGCCGCAACAAGTTGCCACACAACAAATACAAACTCAAGTATAATTCTTTTTCAACTATCGAATCGTTTAATTTAATGATTTATAATTGCATTACAATCTTTTTGAAGCAGCAACAAGTAAATCAAACATCTCCATCACCTCTAATTGTTCAAGTAGCTAGCGCGTCAACAACTCAACAGCAAGCAGCCGTTCAAATTGTTCAACAAGTGGTAACACCTAATGGAGAAATTCAGCAAATACCCGTAAGAAATTTCGCTTTTTCTAAATACATGATAATCAAACTTAAATTTTTATAACTGTAACTGTGATCGTTCGTAAATTTTAAGTAGTTGATGTTTTATTTATCTTTTTACTTTTGAAATATTGTAAATCGAAATATTTCATCCATTATGAATCAATTGTTTGTGATTTCCTTTATATTCAGCTGATTTATAATATAGTACATTTATATTTATTACATTTATATGTTTTTTTATTATTATTTTATATTTATTACATTTTATATGTTTTTACAAAAACATTTTTTAATTTAGTTTACTTCTATAAAATTTGATATTGAAAAATAAATTTTAATAATTCGTGATTTTTTTAAACTATTGAAATGAGAATTGTAAAAATTTATTATAGATTCAACTTACTCAAAGTCAATTGAATTTAATACGAATGCAAATGGATGGTGGAACTCAACCGATTATAATACAAACAACACCCGTTGCACCCGGACAGGCTCAGGCTTTACAAGTAAGATTTTTATTAATATAAATATGATTTATAGATTTTATTTTATTTCATGCCTTATATGATTTTAGGTTTCACAGCAACAGCAACCGCATCCTGTTTATTTGACACAAGTATTAACATCGCGCGAAGGAGAAATGACTTCTTAGGAAAATCTTTAAATAAATATTATTATTATTCGTCATATAAAAGAAGTCTGATTTTGAAAGTAATATATTTATAATCCATATTAGTGTCGAGGCTCTCGAATTATTACGTAACATTTAGTTATAATTGTTGCCAAATTAAGTAACGCGAGTAATTCCTTAATCATTAAAAAAAAATGTATTTTTTATGTTTTACAGATTTTCATAAATTATATTTATTTTCATTGCATATAATATTACTTTTTACTATTTTTACTATAGCTAAATGGAGTATTTACTAGAACACAACATATTTAATGGTCTTTTTTATTCAATTTTCAATTAAAACAATATGGGTTATGAAAATCGCGTTAATTAATATAACTAATTTGATAGCCTTAACGAGCACTAACAATAAGTCTGAGGTTTTCTTGGCCTTGTAATAATTCCTTCGATGAAGAATTTGACTTTTATTTAATTATTTTTATTTAACATATATTTATATGACAGGTGCCTTGTTGATTATTTTCTTAGTTTTGAGTCAGGAAAGCATAATTTTTAAACAGTACTAGTTAATTTATTTTATTGAATCACAGCTGAAAAAAGCGTTCAAGTATTAACTTGTTTATCTATTATTAATTATCAAAGAATTAAGAGTGATAATATTTTTTATTATTCAAATATATATATATATATATATATATATATATATATATATATAAATATATATATATATATATATATAAATATATATATATATATAAATATATATATATATATATATATATATATATATATATAAATATATATATATATATATATATATATATATATATATATATATATATATATATATATAGTAATAAAATGTACATACGTAATGTATATTTTTTTATTTGTACATTTACTTAGAATAATTTCGTATTAAATTAGGCTAAAAAAGATGTATGAATTAAATTTTACGCTCAAATAAAATAATAATCGGACATTTATTGTCTCTGCCAAAGAAAAGGCATCCAAAATAGCAATTTTTACTTCTATTCGTGTATATAATTAATTATATATTTATATTATGTTTATACTGAATATATTTATTCCCGGTTAATTACGTATTAATTTGTAAGTATGTAATTACGATTTCGACTTCATTTAATACGTCCGCCTTTTCTTTTAATACGCATATTGTACACGTTATTTTTCTTTGTTGCAATTTCACCGAAGATTTCTTTTTGGGAGTTCTTGCAAGTTTTGTTAAAAAAAAAACATTTTTTGAGGAACGATTGAACGTAAACGTGTGATATTTTCACGGTAATAGATATTAAGAAATAAAAGATGCGATTGTAGAAACTTTTAGTAGTTTTGTCTTTTGTACTTGTTACGTTGATAAATCACAATAAATATTTTAGATTAATAAAAAACATCTTTTATTGAGAATTTTGTACGCGACAAGCGTTTCTTCAGCGGTAAAATCTTTCTACGGCTTACATCGTTCGAATCGGTTCGAGCGCATTAATAAAAAATATTATCTTCGTTTATAAATATAAATAATAGCGATCGAAGTATCTTTTTACTCGAAAATTATTTATGCGAGCGTGTACCGGTTTAATCGGATTTAAAATAAACATATATTTGAGAATAATAAAAAAAAAATAGAGTTCTTTTTAGCGAGTCGTCGCGGCGCGCGTTATGGCCGCGAGCGAAACGTCAAAGTGTGAGGCGGCGACGGAGCGTGCGGACCGCGGATCGCGGGCTGCGGGCGTCCGAGTCGTCGTCGGTCGCGCGTCGAACTTCGCCCGGCCGGGGCTCGTCGAAAGCGACGCGGGCGACGAAGGCGGCGAAAGCGGCGAACGTCAAGGAACGGAATGTGGCGTCGCGATGGCGACTCAGCCCCAACGAGACGCCGACTCGTGCCCCCATCTCGACGACGCGCCCTCCGACCTCCGCCGTCTGCACAAACAAGTACTTTAAAAAGCGCGCAAATCGATTTCCGAACGATTCGACCGCTCGCGTTTTAGCGCCGAATCGATTTTCTTTACTATTTATTTGAAAACTATCGAGCGGTCGGCAATAAGTTATATTTGTATCGAGGCCCTCGTTATTTAATTTTTTTTGTAAATATTTATAATTAAATAATAACAACCGAGTTTTTTACATGTTACAAACCGTAGTGATATTTACATTATATTTTATGTATACCTTATCGTTGAAAATGCTAATAAATCGGCGGTTTTATTATAGCACTATTTTATTTATATCGTAATGTTCTATAGTATTTGAAAACTTTGAAAATTTTACTGTATTCAATTTATACGAATTTGTCTGTTGTAAAACGATTAGTTTCTTTTAAAATTAAATATATTCGTTAACGTTCGAGGAACTAGTTATTTAATTTACGCTACTAACGCGCGATGAAAGTTTTATTTTTATTATTTCTGTCCCTTTTATATAATTGGAATGATTTGGAATGCTAATGAATATTTCAATTTATTGAAATTATTCACGGGGAATTTCGATTATGTATGTCATAAAATTAATTTTTAAATAGTTTATTAATATAATCGACGTATAGTAGAAAATGCATTTAATTTTATTTTTATTTTTAACGCTATTTATTATACAAAATATATATATATATATATATATATATATATATATATATATATATATATATATATATATATATATATATATACACGCTCACACTTATATATATTAATAACGGTCGTAATTGAAATAACGTACTATATATTTTTCAAATATCTGTAAACGGTTTATTGCGATTAACGTTGGTTTTTTAATTCAATTTGCTAATTATGCACGAATAAAATTTATCATTTTAAATATTAAAATACAATATGTATTCAGTTTTTTGTTTTCCTTTGCGCTTTATATTATAATCGAGCGATGTATAATTCCGTAATGGTGGTCCACATAAATATTTCTATTGATCATCGAATTCCCTTACCACAATTCATTTATTATTCATTTTTCTATTCAGTTTAGTAAATTAAAATTGAATATATTTTTCTTTTTCATCGATAGACACATGTAGCGATCGTTCAATTTGAATAATTAATCAATTAATTGAAAACTACATAATTGTGTTCGAACTGTAAAAATTAAGTCTATGCGTTACTCGTAAAATTGTATGGAGGTTAATCGAAATATTTCCATAGTTCAATCACTACTAAAAAGAAATTTACGTATAATTTTTGTTAAATTACCTTGCTATTTAATCGATGCGAAATAATAACACTTACAATCGATTAAATTAATATTCACAATTGGATAATTTTTTCTTTTATATCTTTTATAATGAAATACTTAAAAAATAATTATTGTGGTTATTTAGTTTTATCTAACTATAATACACATATTCAACTTATAATTTTGCAAACTAAAAGTGACCCTCCAATTAAAGTAATTCATAAAATGAAAGAATAAAAAAGATGTTTTGAAAATCCAAAAAAAAAAAAAATAGTAAAACGGTTTAAACATAAATATAAATTGAATTTATTAGAAATATAGATTTATATATTTCTTATATAAATGAAATATTTCAAAACTATTGCTTATTTGTATTTATAATGAATTTACATATAAAATTATTTTATAGAAAAATACGTAATTGTTTTTTTACGTAACTCATATAATAAGATATTATATTACAGTATTTTATATTATTTATGTCAATTAAAACAAATTAAAAAAAAATCTATTGAAATATTCAAAATTAGTCTCATTAAACTGATATTATATATATTTTGAATTATATTTATTGTTGCAAATTTGGTTTAAGCTACTATTTAATTTATTATTTAACATTTTTTAAGACATAGTAAGGTTTTAAACTATTTACAACATGTATATTCAATTTATAATCTACAATTTGACATAACACAATTAAAACACATAATTCTCTTAATTAGCGAGCGATTTTATAAAATGTTCAATATTTCTGGTTTAAATTAATATTTTAAATCAACTTATTGATACTTAGTTCAAGTAAAACTGTGGACGTATTTTAATATTTGAGTTATGATTAAAATTTATAATTTTAAACCGATCTTTTATTTTTTGGAAACAATTTTGTGGTTTTGTCGCTATTATTTTATGCAATTATATTTTTAAGTACAAAAGTCAAAACACACATATAACTAAACTATTACATTAGACACAACAGTGTATAATTTGTTGTTTTTCTTTATTTTATTGTACGAACTCAACCTTTGAACTGATTGTATGTAAACACATACTGAAATATTGTATGTAACTAATCTACATCAGATTTTAAAATTTGAAGTACTTTTTTGCGTTCTTCGTGTATTTTTTTTTATTATTTCTAACATATTTGTTTCAGGATAATATATATGTGTGTAAAATTATATCACCATAATAATTTACAGAAACTTTTGCTCCACATTTTTATTATATTATATTCATATTATAGATTGATTTTTTTGTATTAAATAATGCACAGTTAATAAATAATAATATTATAAGGATTTTTATTAATATAAATATTGTTTTCGTCAAATATTTTTAAGTATCAGGTGAATGGTGTATAATAAATATATTTGCACCAAGATGATGTCACTTCTAAAGTACGATCGCTTTTTTGCTCATCTTATATTTTATTATCGTATTATTATGAAAAAAAAAGGCAAAATATTTTATATAATATGTAATATAATATAATATTTATGTATTGTGTCAAAAAATACTCACTTATTTGAACTTTAAACTTTTTCTTTTTTTTCTTCTTATTTAAATATGTTTTTATGTTAATATTTTTTATATTACAGGATCCGAGTTGCTTAGACTGCAAATGTAAAGGACCCGATCTTTGGATATGTTTACAAAGAGAATGTTTGCATGTTGGATGTTCGGAAAATCACAATGATCATAGCACCCTTCATTATAAAGTAAGGAATGAATACATTTTTTCTTCGCTTTTGCTTCCGAATTAGTCTTTTATTATTTATCTTTTGTGTACCATATCTGTCTGGATGAATATTTTTGGGCATTGCTCCAAACCTTTGTCTGTACTCATAAGGAACAAAAGTAGAATTTGAAATTATATATTCTTTAGTATTTATTTTAGTTTGTTCAGTATGATTTCTGCGTACGTTTCGATTGGGTTTACTAATTTTATTAATATTTCAGGAAAATCCCCTTCATCGTGTACAGATGAATATTACTAATCGACATGTTTGGTGCTATGAATGTCATCGTGAAGTTTTTCCGTTTACTGAATTTTCAATTGTCTCTCAACTTTCTGATGCTTTGGGAAACATAAATCAGGTAAGATACTATTTAAATAGATTTATTAGTTAATAATATGGATATGAGTTTTTTAAACATTTGAGTCTATAATGCAGTTTAACATTTGTTTGGTGACATTTTATTTACTTTTTTACGTCAATTTTCAACCACAAGATGTTATTTAATTTAAAATAACTTTTGTGGTTTAATAAATTTAAATATTTTAGAATGAATCTCGTAATTAAAAGTCAATATAATACTGTTGTTAAAATTTTAGTATAAAACAATGCAAACATTTTCTTGCGAAATATATTTTTAATTTAATAGTTTTTTTATTTCTTCTTTTCTATTTTAAAGTGTTATATTTTTTAATTTCAAATTCTAGAATGTGGTTCAAAACTTTATTAATAAAATTAATACAGAAATGTTAAAGATAACCATGTACTAAATTTATAAAATTGTCATCAATTATTTTATAAAATGTAAAACGGTAGTTTGCAGCTTTTTTAAATTATATATATATATATATATATATATATATATATATATATATGGCTTAAAATATAACTTAAAAGTGATCATCAATTTACTTAATAGTTTAGTTTATTAAAAAAACAGCTATTAAAAAGCTTTATTGAATAATTTTTATATGAATGCATGTTATATTCATTACTTTAATTTTTTATAACTAATATATGTTACAAAAAATAATATTTAAATAAAAAAATGTATAGCTACTACAGGTAAAATATACAAAAAAAAACGAAATTTAGTTTTTTAATTACATTATATTTATTTCATTTAAAAGATTATGAATATTGACAGTATGATTTGAATTACAAATTTTAAACATATTCTTAAAGTTTTTTAAAAACGATATGAAGTATATAAGATTACTACTAACATAATTATGACATAATTTCTTGCTTTTTCATATAAATTTTAATATTCATATATTGAAATTCAATTATTATTATTAATATGCTAAAAATATGTACATACTAAAACCTTATTTTATTTTTATTATTATAGATAGGTAATAATGGGGGTGGTGGGTTAAAAGGTGCTGGGGAAAGGTTGCGCACGATGACAAGCATTGGCTTAGATCGCGGTCCCGGTCTTAATGTTTCGGGTGCTGGAGATTCTCAAGAGTCTAGCGAAGCTGATGATGAAGATGCCTTAGATTATAATTATAATGGGAAACCAAGAGGTGCTTTAATACTCCATAATTATTTGATTTACCATTATATCGATAAAATCATTTATTTTTTTACTCTTATTATTTTTTATTCAGGTTTGGTTGGATTGCAAAATATTGGCAATACATGTTATATGAATTCTGCAATTCAAGCTCTTAGCAATACTCCTCCTTTAACGCAATATTTTTTAGATTGTAATGCCTTTGTAGATTTTCTTACGGACAGTAAAAAACCCAGTGTAGCAGTTAGCAGGTACATTTTTATATTTATAATTATTATGTCCTATAATTAAATTCTATTATATCACTTATTTCAATTGTAGATCATATCAAAAACTAGTCAGAGAAATATGGAATAAGAACACACGTGGATATGTCGTTCCTAATACCATACTATATGGTATTAGAAATGTAAGTTTTCTTTTATTAATATAATTAAAGATTACAATGAAATTTTGTTTTTATTTAATTTTAATATATTTAGGTACATCCAATGTTTCGTGGCTATCATCAACACGATACCCAAGAGTTTCTTCGATGCTTTATGGACCAATTGCACGAAGAACTTAAAGAGCCAGTACGAGAAAATAAAGAAGTAAAGAAGATGCAATCAGAAATTAAATATATTACAAAGCAACCAGTTCAACAAAACTCCTTAGTCAATCATACATCATCAGGATCTTATCAGACAATACGTAATAAATTTATTTTTATGTGGAAACTATATCGTATTTTATATTTAATATTTTTGTATGATTTTTAGTTACAAGAACAAGCGAGTTTGACGAAAATATTAAAGATATTAAACGGCGGCAGAGGTCTCCTGCTAGATCATTCGATAACATTCCTTCTGCAACTTCTAATCGATTGTACAGGTTTTGTGTACAATTTGAACATTTTACATATTTAATTAAAAAAATCATATAAATATTAACACCGTCGATTTATGTTTTAGGGTAAATACTCAAATAGATAGCAGTGAAGTTAGTTCAAACAATATAGGCACTTTTGGACACCGTCGTTCTGCTAGTTATTGTGATCCATGTGGTTATTCACAAATACCACAAGATGTCAAAAGTGCGTTATTTTTATTTCAATTCAGATAAAAATTTACAATATACTTACAAGTTATTATTTTTATTATAGGTGATTCACAAAATTCTTCACGTCCTGTATCGCCTGTAGATTTAATGGATCAGGAAAGTTCCGAAAAAGAACTGGATGATGACGACGAAGAAACATATGAAACATGTGATTCTGGTGCCAGTGATACTGCTTCAATTAATGGCGAAGATAATTTTTCTCATTCGAATGTAGGATTTAAAAGAAAGTAAGTTTTTTTTATGTAAATAAATAATATATTTAATATACTTTATTTAATTCATTTTTTTAACAGACATGAAAATGCTGAGAAGCGAGTCAGTGAATCAGAAACATCAGATACATCATCGAACGCTGCAAAATATAGAAGTGTAATATCAGACATTTTTGATGGACGACTTCTTTCATCAGTACAATGTTTAACATGTGATAGGGTATGTACACGCTAACGTGCGCGCTTGCAAATATTTATATTTATATATATATATATATATATATATATATATATATATATATATATATATATATATATATATATATATATATATATATATGTATAAATATATTCTATTTTTATTTTTTTTTATTTATTTTACAGATATCGACTAGGGTAGAAACATTTAAAGATTTATCTTTACCTATTCCTTCGAGAGATCACATGGCAGTTCTTCATAATAGTGCCTCTAACACTAATGGAAATAATAGTACAACAAATACTGGAGGTCGCAGTACAGCATGTTCAGATGCTGTATATTCAGCTACTTCCAGTCAAGAAGGATGGGTAAATATCTGTTTCTTATTTTATAGTATTTTCTTTGTATTTTTATCATATATTTATATTTTTTTCAGGTGTGGTGGTTGCTAGGTTGGCTTCGTTCATGGTTTTATGGTCCAACTGTAACACTTCACGATTGTTTAGCAGCATTTTTTAGTGCAGATGAATTAAAAGGTGAAAATATGTATAGGTGAGTGTATTTTTAAATCAACAATTTTTAAATATTTAGTGGAGGAACACACACACACACAGACATATATATATATATATATATATATATATATATATATATATATATATATATATATATGTATATATATATATATATATATGTATATATATATATATATATATATATGTATATATATATATATATATATATATATATATATATATATATAATTTTAGTAAATAACAAAAATAAGATATTCCTAAAAAAATCGAAAATGAATGATATTAAAAAAAATTAAACTTTAAAAGCCATTAATTATTTTTATTTATATTTTCATGTAATAGCTGTGAAAAATGTAATAAATTAAGAAATGGAGTGAAGTTTTCCAAAGTTTTAAGTTTGCCAGAAGTTCTATGTGTACATTTAAAACGGTTTCGTCACGAACTAATGTCAAGTACCAAAATAGGAGCCAAAGTTTCATTTCCATTATCAGGACTCGATATGCGACCTTATTTACATAAAGGTAATAACAAATTCATCTTTAAAGCCGTACTTTTTATTATATTTTAATATAAGAACATATAACATTTTATTATTATTAATAAATATTTGTAGATTGTACCTCAACAGTATCCACATATGATTTAGTAGCTATAATATGTCATACGGGAACTGCAGGGGCTGGTCACTATACGTGTGTAGCTCGTAATCGTCAGGTTGGTCGTTGGTTTGAATTTGACGATCAATATGTTACAGGTTTCACACCAGA
Source organism: Leptonema lineaticorne (assembly GCA_024500535.1). NCBI lineage: Eukaryota > Metazoa > Arthropoda > Insecta > Trichoptera > Hydropsychidae > Leptonema > Leptonema lineaticorne. The sequence continues at coordinate 2,545,368 of JANIJI010000001.1, forward strand.
ACAAGTAGCCGCCAGTGAAGCATATGTACTTTTCTACAAGTAAGTTTTATTATTCAGAATTTTATCAATACATGAAAAGTAAGAAATTTATAATCATATATATATATATATATATATATATATATATATATATATATATATATATATCTTTTAGGAAAGTTAATCCTCGTATGGCTGCAGTACGTCAAAAAGCAATGGATGTACTAGAAAACGCAAAAGATACAAACGATATTAAGTATTATATTTCCAAACAATGGATTAACAGGTTATTTTTTTTTTCATATTTTAATATTTTAATGAGTATAATGATAATATTAATATATTGTATTTTTAATATTAGATTTAACACACATGCAGAACCTGGTCCTATCGATAATTCTGATTTCTTATGTTGTCATGGAGGATTATCACCTGATCGTATTGGAATTGTAGATCGTTTAACTACTGATATTTCTCAAAGTCTTTGGGATTATTTATATCAAAAGTAAATGAAACTTTTAATGTTACATATATTTTTTTTCAATTGTACAATAAACTTACAATTCATTGCAGTTTTGGTGGTGGTCCTATATGTAATCATCTACACGTTTGTGTTGTTTGTCAATCTGAAGTGGAAAAACTGCAGAAACGTCAAAAAGCAGAATTACAACAATATCTCAAACTACATCATCAATTTATGGTATTATTTATTTTATATTCAATTAAAACATATAATTAATTGTATGAATAAATAGAATCGTGTATCACCTGTCATTTATCGTCAGATAAAAAAGGAAATCGCAAAATCACTTATCATTCTCATTTAAAAATTTTACAATTTATTATTAATTTTACTTTTATTATAATTTAGTTTATAGTTTATCAATTACTAGATACATTTTACAAAAGCAAGTTATTATCTGTTTTTTTAAATGAAGTGTAACATTTTTATTTTAAAATTTAACTATAGACAAAAATACATAGAATGATCATATTATTTTTAGATGGAAATAGAGCAAGAAATTCAAACATCATTGTATGCCATTAATATGAATTGGATAAAATTATGGTTGACGTTTGCTCGAAATAAATCTCAAGAAATACCACCGCCAATCGATAACAATGGGATTATTTTGAAATCGCCTGCTCAAGTATTTTAAATATTTTTCTGTTAATTTGTTATAATCTTTGTTTTTGTTATTATATATTTACTTATATATTATTTTCAGGATAACGCATTGAATTTAGCTGCACCTACTGTTATTTCAAACTGTGATTACGCTCAGATCAACGAAGATCTTTGGAAGTTTTTTTATGGTATATATGGTGGTGGTCCTGAAGTAAAACTTAAGTCGGTGCCTAATGTTATACCATCAGATCATTCTAAGTATACAATATCCGATAACAATTTTACTGATCAACCAACTTATAATTCTACGACATCACTTCAAATTTCAAAACCTTCCGATCCGCCAGTGAATAATTTTGAATTGTCTCGTAGAAAAATATCAGATAGCGAAGGAAATTGTAACATTGATGTGCCTCAAACTAAATCTTTATCTAATGTTGATTTATTCACGACAGAACAAAGAAATGATAATAACGTTTATAAGACTTCAGTTAAGAGCACGCAATCGCTGCAAGATGTATCGGTACGACAACACAAAATGAATCAGAATCATCTGAATCAAAATAATGTCCACCGTTTACAATACAATAATGAATCAGAAAACAATATGTATTTAGAAATGAATGGTACGAATGAGGATCAAAATGAACATAAAACAATCATAAATAGAAAAATTGACGACGATTCCATAGAACATTTATCGAAAAGTAAAGAGAAATCAAAAAAAGGGAAAGCGCCGAAAAAAACACAACATAATAACAACAATTCATTAGTAAAGAAAACTACGAATAAAGATTTAGTTGATCAAAAGCTTCAAAATTCCTCTGATAATTCCTATAGCAATAAAAATAGTAATAACACAATTATTTCTAATCATGTACATGATGAAAATATTGATTCAGATACGGAAAAAACTGAGTTTCAAAAGTATAACACTGTGAAAAATAATAATCACACAGGCGATATTCACATATCTGATTCAGACTGTTATATGGAATCTGCTGATTTGGAAACGGTCTCCATAAAATCAAAATTTGAACCGAGTCCTGGAGTACATAACAATGTGAAATCTGGTAGTGGAAAACATAAAAAATCATCGAATAGAAAAACGAAACGGCAACAGCAGAGTAATGGAAATCAAAAGAAGGTTGGTTCAGTTAGCGCGAAACATGAGGAATCTGTGCCCGTAATGAACGGAAGTGAAAAAGTTGCCAAATGATTCCTTATAGCCATCACGTTTGTGCAGAGACTTACGAAACTAGTATCCACCAGATCACTAGTTGTTCGGAAAAAGTGATTGTCAAATTGATACATTTGTTTTAAGGGGGGAAACAAAAGTTTGCTTAATTTGACTATTGTTAAAGTTTTAAACATGGTTAATATTCAATATAAGTAAAATTAACGAGTAAATTATAGATAAATAATTTATATTATTATTCAGTGAGTTTTAAAGAGCTATATATATATATATATATATATATATATATATATATATATATATATACATATACATATACATATATATATATATATATATATATATATACATATATATATATATATACATATATATATATATATATACATATATATATATATATACACACACACACATATATATATATATATATATATATATATATATATATATATGTATATATATATAATTTTAGCAATATATACTGTTTTATTTATACATTTCCATTGTGCGGCTCGTCAATGCTGTGAAGTGAACCAAAGGTTGCCAATAAAATCGAAATGTATTCCCATTTATATATTTTCCATTTGTTATTTGCATTATTAATAATTGTAGTAATTTTACTTTTAATTATTTATTAATTAATTATGTATGAAAAATATTAAAACAACAAATTTTTGGTGATGGTGATTCGACTTATTTTATCTGACATATGGTATACGTGATAAATCTGTGTTGCTACATTATCTACATCATTATAAACTTGGTTTAGGAAATTCTGAGAACGAATCAGATATACCATATTTAACGTGATTTTAATATATGGAAGTTTGTTCTTTAATATATAACATACTTGAATGTACATTAATATATGATACACATATGTTTAAAAAATGGCACGTTTTTTCGTTCAAAATCGATATCCAAAAATATATTTACGTTTTTCTTGAATTTCCGTTCATCACTTTCAAAATTTTGTTACAACAAAGATTTGACCATCTATTATGTACAGTAGTATTTTATTCTTATTTTTTTTACAATGTAATTTTTTTCAAAATGTATTTTATTTTTTGCTCTTTTCCAATTCCGATTTATACCTAATTTTATTTTTAAATATATTATTATTTTAATCCATTACAAGTTTTATAAACTCTTTCATAATTTTAATTGACATATGTAACGTATGTGGATGTTAAGCTCACAGATTTTTCCTGTATGGTTGTTTTCCAATAAATAATGTAGAAAATATATATTTGGTTTGTGTGCAAATGAAATAACACATATTTTTCTCGTATTTATAAAATGTTATAGTTTTAAAACGTCACGTTTACATTTTCTTTACATTGTTTTTTTGGAATAAACTATACGTGTCGTTCTTTTCAATTTTTCAAAAATATATCTAAATATTTATTTGTATATAGAATTTTGAAAATTTATCACATTTAAGGAATCAATAAAACATATTTTTGTTCAAAAGTATATATATATATATATATATATATATATATATATATATATATATATATATATATAATGCTGATTTTTTGCCTAAAATTATGTATATGATAAAATATTGTGGAAAAGTTGTATAGATATTTTTCGCTTTTTCAATTTAGATACGTGGCCAAAATGCACTGTAAATGTTGATTAGTTATAATTGAGAAAAATGTTTATCATTAAATTATATTAAAAAATGATAATAATTACAACAATAATGATAGTCTGTAAAGCTGAAAAAAAATGTATTTGTATAAAACTGTAAAGTACACAAAACCGATACTGTTATTTTCGCCTATATTATCATTATTATTGTCATTATTTGAGACACTTATTTATGCAGTGAAAAAAAAGTGCACGTTTGTCGTATATTTATATATATATATTTTTTTTTAAATTTCGTCGATAAGTCAATTAAAAAATAATAATTATTAAAATATATCGATGGTGGGAAAAATGAATATATATATATATATATATATATATATATATATATATATATATATGTCATTTGTATAAATATATATTTTATTTTTTAAATTGATTAAAAAATATGTCTTGTGTACGTATGAGTTTTGCTGTGTGTAATCGGGGGTGTGTTTATGTATATATTTGTGTGATTGTTTGCGTACACATTCTGATATTTGGGTGAATTAAAAATATATACAATCTAGAAAAATAAATACTTCAATGAAATGAAATGATATATAAGTTGATGTATGATTTTAATGGTATTTACAGCGACAACGTTACAGTATTGCTCTTAATCAGATAGAAGTATATATGTTATGGAAACTACTTTAAAAATTAAAACAATTACCATAAATATCATTTATTTATTTACATTGAACATATTTTTCCAATATATTAATGATACTGATTTATTTTTAAGTTATATTAAAATAATATATGAACGGCTAAATCCATAAAATCATAAATCACTTTTAAAACAATCGATGAAAGTCTAACTAATTAAACTATAAATGTTATTTTCAAGGATAGCTTTTTTAAAATTATCCAATGATCACTAGTTAAATTATCTATTTATTACATAGATTTTTTCTTCTCTTTTTTTTGCTATATTTTGATTTAATCATTTGCATTTATTTCTCTACAATTCCAATTTTCATTATTTTTCCGTTGATGTTTGTGTATTTGATGTATTTTTTTTTATCACAATGGGAAGGGTAATACTTTTTATTTTCAATTGTTGCAATTATTACTGTGATATTATTTTAATGATTATATTAAAAAAAAGATAGAGCGAAAAGGAACGTATCTTCACAAACATTAAAATTGAATAATGAGAATAATTATTTAGAATATTGAATTTTTATTCTTTTAAAAACACCATCAGGACGAATTATATCTTTTGTGAAAACATTTTTTTTCATATATATTCTTAAACTTAAATTTTACAGTCTTATTTGTGAAGTGCGATTTCGATTTATTTTTATATGGTCTTGAATATGAATATTACAAATCAGTAAAATTATTACTGCTGATTTTTGCTCAGTCTGAATACATGGAGCGTATAAAATAATATATATATATATATATATATATATATATATATATATATATATATATATATATATATATATATATCTGTCTTTTTACGATATTATTATAAATATCATATTATAATAATGTAACCAAAAATATGATTGTTGTATTTTTTATAGCAGAAATTGTTTGTACTGTTTTTGGTTTCAAAATTTTTGTAATTATTAATTAGCATTTTATATGTTAATTCTAATATCTTAAAGTCAACGTTGAAATAATTAGTATTCGTTTGTATTATATACTTTAAATCTCAGCATTTTTTATTATTATTTTTGAGAAGTTTGCATTAGTTTGCAATAACACAAAGAAGATTTAAATAAATATAGTAGAGTTCTTTCAGTATGTTATCTTTTTTTCTATCAGTATTTCTGTCATTTATACGCTCGTGTATAATCATTCTGAGGGATATATTTCATTTTGCTACCAATATCAAAACGATTTATTTAATAAAATAGTTACCAAAAAAACAACTATATAAGAAAATTCATTGTTGTTATTCGTATATAATTTGGGTGAAAATTGTTTTAAAATATTCATCTACTGATTATTATTATTATTATTATGCATAATTAAAGGTTTGTGGTTTTTTTACATATATAATTTGTGTATTGGTGGTATTTGTTACAAATTATTATTATTATTGTAATTAATTGTTTAATATTATCATTTATTAATTAGTTGAATTTTCGGAGGATTGTGTCGTTTTATGTGTAATTTATACGTTAATACAATATTTTTATTTCTTTTTATCTTATTAATAATCTGTAGTGATTCTGTTTTTGTTTCGTATCATACAATTAGATATTAGACACTATTTATTAGTCATTATATATAATTATATTTTTATTCATTATCAGCGATGAAGAAATAGAAATATATATATATATATATATATATATATATATATATATATATATAATGGTTGGGTTCAACGCTGAATATTTATCGCGTATTTTTTTCTCTTCTTCACATTATAAAAAATATTTATTAAGAAATAACCATTAAAAAGTTTGATGAGGATTTTTTCCATTTAATGTAATTGTATTATGTATATTATATATATATATATATATATATATATATATATATATATATATATATATATATATATATATATATATATATATATATATATATATATATATATGAAGAATGATCGCAAATTGGGAAATAAATTAAAAAAAAAATAACGACTGATGAATTGAAGACTCGCATTGTTCTGGTTAAAAATGTATTTAATAATTAATTATAATATCCAGCTGTATTTTTATATCTTTATGCATGTTCGCTTTGATTTTTTTTTGTTATTTTCTCTGTTTAATATAATTGGAATCAATTTGAGCATAATTATTTTTTTTATTTGGATAAATTGTTATTCGTGTATATATATATATATATATATATATATATATATATATATATATATATATATATATATGTTATATTGCGAGGTATTTCTTTTGTCCTAAACAGGCTTATTGTTGTTCATGTACTTTTTGTCAATAATGTTGAGTTTACTCCGCAATTGACGACTGTTTATTTTTTGTTAATAAACTTTGAATAATAAGAGTTTCTTTTTATTTTTTGTAGTAGAACTTAATTACACATATATTTTTTTTCTTTTATATTGTTCATTCTAAAAAGATGTTGGACTCTACAGAAACGAGTCTACTAATATATATTTATGGAAAAATAAAATGCGGATAATAGATACGAACAGATTATATAAGAAATATGTAGCGATTTCACAATTTGGTATTTGTTTTTTAATATCAGTTATAATACGCGTTGAATTTTATAGGTAAATTATATTAAAAAATAAGTAAAAGTGGTTTTCACAACTAATATAAAAAAAAACATTTGTATATAATATAATTGGTAAAATGATATTTATCAAAATCAATTTATTCAAATTTGTGGTAAATCGAATTTATCTTTTATTTGTGGTAAATCGAATTTATTTTTAATATAGCAAATTTCAAAGATATTGTATTCATGAACGATTTACAAGTTGTCCATCTGTGAGCATCATAATTTTAATTAAAACTCTTTTCAATATGTGTTTTAACATTCTTGTTCTTCTTCGATAATGAAAATAAGAAAAAAAATACACCTTCTGAAGCAAATTTTATTTACATCATTTAATAATCAGTATTTAAACTAAATGATATAGTAATGGAAATATTAAATATACTATTACAATGAATACAAAATAATACTTAAAAAAGAAACATATTTTAATATTGTTTTGTTTTAATTTAATGTATTATGAAAAAAACATTACCACGAAAAAAATTGAACAACAAACCATCAGTTAGAATGTTTATTTTAATTTTTTGTTTATTAAACGTGCATGTTCCTTATCACTTACTTTTTAATTTAATACATATTTATACTTAATATGATCTGTTATTATTAAAATGTTGCTGTCTTCTCATCAGAGGCGGAGGAGGCATTCTATTCGGTGGTGTGATTGAAATATCAATATAGTCACCAATACAAAACTTGGCTTGCGATAGCGTTTTATCATCGTCAGTTCCTTTTTGGCCCGAACAAGTTATACCGATTTCTCTCATTCGATAAGCGGGCGTTCTTGAATCGGGATACACCAGTGCAAAATCAAAGTACGTGCCTTTTCGTCGAGTTTCCGGATTCACTTCTTTAACGAGCGACGTCAACTCTCTTAATGTGGCATCTTGCCACGTGTAAATTTGCAATTCGTTCTGTGGCACATTACCTCGGGCGTATTCGGCCGTGGAATTGTGTCTGCCCGTCGAACAGAACACTCTCAATAATAAGGGACACGTCTGAAAAAGTTCCAAGTTAAATAAATAACCGAACATATACAAATAATAATAATAATAAGTATGGTTATTTTTCAAAGCTATAATAAATACAACGCAACGTTTTAATTTTGTGGTTATGATCAGACGCGCAAACGAATTACATGTAGCAAAACCGAGAAAATTCAATATTACCTTTTCTCTATCGACCGGTTTTTCTGCTGGTTTGGTATCCTCAACGACCATCGACTCAACTGCGGCCATTTTATACGAAAATATGAGAAAAAACAGATATAAAAGTCAAAGTGGCCAAAAACCGACGCCGCCGACAATGTGACAGCGGTCTAAACAACTAAAATAGAATTAAAGAAAAATCAAAAAATAAATTATTTTTCTTTATATATTTTAATATCAATAATTTCATCTATATTCAATATCTAATTTTATTAATTATTTTTATGGTCAACATTTAATTGTACAAAAGTATCGTTAATTTTTTTTCCAAATATTCACATATATTATGTATAACTCTTAATTTTATTTTTTAAAATAACTAATTAAATATTAAATTTTCTTTTTAACGCATTTTAATTTATTTATAATTATATATTATTTTCCTTATGTATTTGAAAATAAATTTTACAGCATATTTTAATGTTTTTAATATAAAAAGAAAAATAAAATTATCATATTATTAAAAATATATTATTCTAAAATAATTTTGAAATAAAATATTATTATAACTCTAATATTCCAATACGTTAATTTAATAAAAAAAGTTTTATTTATTTTATTTTCGGTATAAAAATATGGTTGATGTAAAATATAATAATTTTACACATATATCCCATTAGTTGCATTTGTACAAAAATTAGATACATAAAAGAAGATAAGCAAACGTTATCTAAATATATCTGGTATATGAAATATTTGAATAACGATTTTCTATATATGGTTACTAAGATACCATTTCTTATTGAATTTATGCTTTAGTAAATCAAACACGCGTTCACGACTTCTAAATTACAGTTTTAATTTGCAATTATAAAAATGGTTTTATTTAAATATTTATCAATGTATCGTTAAATATAGATGATGATTGTAATTTCTCGATTTTTTTGCTTTTTTCAGCCTCCAAAAAAAGCAAAACAAGGGAGCGGTATGTTATTTATGTTCTTAAAATATTATATATTTGTATATATAATACATCCTTATATTACATTTTTAAATATAATACATTACATAAAATATTTAATTCCATTGCAGCTTTAATAATCGACGGCGTAGATACATCAGAAATGACCAGAGATCAATTAGAACAATTTACGATACGCATAAAAGAAGAACTCGATAAGGAAAGAGAAGACAGGAATTTATTTCAATTAGAACGCGATAAAATACGAACGTTTTGGGAAATTGCAAGAAACGAGCTCGACGAACTGGGCGCGATTATTCGGTTTCTGATTTTTTTTTTTAAATTATATAACATATTATTGTAACAGTTAAATATTATACGAATTTACGTTATACAATATATTTTAGAAATAAAGACAGAGAAATCGAAGAGTGTTCCGAAACAAACGAAGCCGCAACTAAAACTCATAATCAGAGTATAAAACATTTGGCATACGAACAAATGGCTGAAAAATGTGCACTTCAAGCGGATTCTCAAGCCGCTTTAAGAAATGCATATGCGGAATACGCTTCCCGCGAATCCGAACTTCTTCGCGATAAAAGAGAACTGAGAGCTAAACTTCGGGAAAACGAGCTAATCACTCAAGAGCAACTTAGAAAAATTAAAATGGTAATTAATTTTTATATTAATTATATTATATACGAATATAAACGATCGTTAACTCAACAATCCACTTTGAAATATGACAGAAAACGGAATCTTTACATTTATCAAATATATTAATTTTAAACGTTGCACGAGTTTTTTTTAAGATACATCAAGAGGAAATTAGTAAGTTGCGTTCCGAGTTTGAAGAAAAAATCGAAGAAATCGAAACGTTCAACGAGACGAGACTTCAAAAAGCGGTCGAAGACTTAAAAATATCGAGCAAAACCGATCTAGCCGAATTGGAAGAGAGAAAAAACAAACAATTCGACGAACTGGTCAAGTCTCACGACGGAGCGTTTTCAGATTTAAAAAATTACTACAACGACATTATTTTAAACAACCTCGGTCTCGTTAGCGCGTTGAAGGTAAGCGACGAAAGATATCGTCGAATAACATCTATCCTTCGATTTACACCGGAGAAAAGTTCACGACAATACCGTGTACAATGAAATCTCCGATTTTGCTATGTAAAATCATGTAAAACGAAATAAACTCCCAACATTTGCTCTATTTATTTATTTAGGTAAAACATCTTTTAAAAATAACCTCTCTATTGGATTAATTATAAATTAGGAACAAAAATAAAACAAAGAAACGTTCAATAAGTTTATTCGCCGTTATCACTTTCGAGAACTGTCAATCTTTTTTTCCTACCTAAGTCATTGTCGGCAAGTTTTTCAAAATTCGATACTTTATAAACCGCGTAAATAGAGGGATAGATGTATGCAAACCGTCGCTAAAATATATACGCACGTTTATTAGACGCAAACGGAAGAGATAACGAAAAGTAAAGAGCGAGCGGAAAAAGCCGCCGCGGACGCCGTCGCGGAAGGCAAAAAATTGGCCGAACCCTTAAGGCGCTCGCAAGCGGAAACGGTCGAATTGAGGAAACGCTTTCGGCACCACGAACGCGATAGAGCGGCTCTCGCGGTATTCTTTCTTATTAAACAAATATAATCGATCAAATATAGTAAGTTATAAAACGCGTTAAACGTTTCAGAATAAAACGAAAATTTTAAGCGCCCTCGAGAAACGACTGTCGTCGTTGAAATGGAAATACGACATTTTAAGTCAGAGATTCGACCAAGTAAATCGCTTCATCGTTCGAATACGGCGAACGTTACGAGTAATATTTAATAACAAATCGAAAACGCGTTTCAGGCGGTCGCCGAACGGGACGAGCTGAAGGACAAGTTCGCGATGGCCGTCGTCGAATCGCAACGGCGGGCGGCTTTGAGGGGCGCAATTTTGGAACGGAAACTGCGGGCTTCGAACGGAGTCGAAGACGTCGACGGTCCTTAGAAAATAACGCATAATATGTAATACGTCGCGCGCGATGCGCGTCTCACAATAAAGATCGATAATTTAATACACTGTAAAAAAAATGCGTCGTATTTATTTAAAAAATCGTCAAAAAGAACGCGACAAACGGATCGAATCGGATCCGAATTTTGGAAGGGGAGCGAGTTTCGAATTTGTAATCGGAGCGGTTAAAGGTCGGCGATCGCGGCGCCGAGACCGCCGTCGCGCGCGGTCCGCGAGTCCGGGCCCCGTTTCGCTCCGGGTCGTCGGATCGTCGGATCGTCGGATCGTCGGTTCGCGATGGCGGCGTCGGCGGAGGACGGGCGGCCCGACGACGAGCCCGAGACGGAGCCGCCGTTCATCAACCGACCGGACGGCCTGCCGAACCTGCCGCCGCACCTGCTGCGGCTGGCGGCGCTGCGCCGCTCCCCGGACCGCTCCCCCGACCCGGACGCGGACTTCGAGCCGGACGCGGACGACGACCTGCCGCGCTCGCTGATCGTCACGAACGTGGACGCGGACGCGTTCGGCGACGACGCGCTCAAGGCCGACCTGGAGGCGCTCTTCCGCGAGATCCACCCCGAAGTGACGTTCCAGTGGCTGCGCAGCTTCCGGCGGCTGCGCGTCAACTTCCGCACCGCGGCGGCGGCGGCCACGGCGCGCGTCCGCCTGCACCAGACGCCGTTCCGCCGCGCGCGCCTCAACTGCTACTTCGCGCAGGCCGCGTCGCCGTGCGCCAGCGCCAGTCTGCAGCCGCCGCGGCCGCTCAAGCAGTTCCTCATCTCGCCGCCCTCGAGCCCGCCGCTCGGCTGGGAGCCGCGGCCCGAGCACGAGCCGCTCGTCAACCACGAGCTGCTCGCCGCGCTGGCCGCGCTCGCGCCCGGCGACTGCCACCAGCTGGTGCCCCCGCACGGGGAGCACCCGGCGATCGTCGTGCACGCGGCCGCGCTGCCCCCCGCCGGCGCCTCCGCCCCCGCCGACTGCCAGTGACTCTTGCGCCCCCTTCTCAAAACGAAAAAGTCGGCCGTTTCCCCGCGACGAGCGGAGATCTAAATAATTTTTAAAGCGCTAAATCAAGTTACCGATTCGAAATCTCGTCGTCGACGCGTTCGTAGATTTCGCAAAAGCCGCAGCGGAGTTAGCCAAATATTATCGTTCCGGTTTTATATTGTTTCGTTCGCTCGGCGAAAACGTAGTATTATTTTTTCGTTTCGTTCTCGACGCGGGTTTTCGGCGCGTTATCTTTTTGACGTCAATTATATTAAGGCTCGATATTTTTCTATCGTCTTCGACGGACGACTTCTTCGCGCATAAAACCGACGTTATTCCGGTAAATTTACTTTCGTCGCGTTACCGCGGACCGAAAAATTTTCGCATCTAAAATGTTCAATTTTAAATATGTCTTAAAGAATTATTTCGGCGCCGATGCGTTTAAAAACGCTCCTCCGTTTATAAAAATACCGTGTCGTTTCGGTTTTCTTTCTTATATTTTACGGATTAACGTCAAAGTATGTTATTTTGATACGCACATTTTTGCAATCGTTTAAGACCGTTTTCGTTATTATTTTTTTTTTATAAATTTCTAAGACGCAAATGTTACAATTGTCTTTTAATATCTACAATAATGAGTGTAAATTTATAATCTCATATAAAAATAATTATATATATGTATTCGCGCCGAGTAAGTTTTAAATAAAACGTAAAATAGTATAGATATGTATAATATACGGAGGGATCTAAAACCCGCATTCTTTTACTTTGAAAAGAAATTATCTTAAAAGAAAAATAATTGTGTACAATTTTCTTTATTGAAATCGGAGAATAGATCTAAATTGTATCCAGTTTTTACCATCGCTTTATATTAAAAAATGAAATAGTCAATATTATCATTTTACGTTTTAATAAATTCCGCTAATAAAAAAATATCGATCGCGTTTTTTCGGATACTAGTTTCTGAATATTATCGACAACAATTGATACGTCTAATTCGCTTTTTATAATTTGTATAATTATTTTTTAACGTTTATATAAATTCAATGATAAAATTACATACTTATTACACTAAAGCATATGTATATTTGTTATTCCCTCTGTATAATATATCGACATAATTCACTACGTTGCTCTGATATAAATATTGTAAGTTTTTTTTTATATTTTGATCTAAAAAAAACATTCTTTAAAAATTAACTAAGAAAACTCTTAATATGCTTTTTAAATAATCTCAATGTAGTTACCAATAGTCTTATATGATAAATTGAAGACTATAAAAACTTAACAGTGAATAAAATAAAAAAATGTACATATTGGGATATATATATATATATATATATATATATATATATATATATATATATATATATATATATATATATAAAACCAAAAAAAACCATTTGAGATTACAAGCATTTTAAAGGTTCATTAAATCGGCGAGAGTCTACCTCCTCGTTTTAAAAGAAATATATTTTACAGAATTAGTATTTATCAGAATATGCTTGTAGACTTAAAATGGCTAGTGTTTATATATACATATGATATAATTAAGCTGTTGAATTATGCTTTTACAAAAAAGTAAAAAAAAACATTAAAAAAAGCGCAAGCACCTGTCGAGTTGAAGGGCTGTGGGCTTTGATTTGAACCCACTTTGTGATTACTTGTTAATTGTGAGAGATAATATATATGTATAGAATATATTATATAAAAGATAGATTTGTTACCTTTAGAAATAAAAAATATATTTTTTGCCAATTTGCTGAAAGTTGATTGAGTTTATATATATTTGCAATATAAAAGAAATATTTTAAAACTAGTGAGTATTTTTTGTAAAAGTGAAAAAGAAAATAACACGCTTTTATAGTTTATTGTTGGTAGGTGAAGCTGATTTTTTCCTCCCTAAACTTTTAATTTGATAGTTAATATAGTTGTAAATAAAAAAATATATAGCTTATAATAATACATGTTATATTCAAAACAAACAAAAAAATAAAAAACATCGAGATATAACTTAAAAACTATATTTTGTTGTGAGTGTAAATTAAATTATGTATGTTGAATGTAAATACAATAATAATATATATTAGATATGTTATGATATAATGGAATTTTTTTTAACGCATCGCTTTTGCCATTCACTACCGTTGTACACCTTCTAATGGGATCATCACCTCTGGTGTAGGATCTGGTATAGAATGTGTCTTATTCTTTTTACCTAAACACGTTGTAAAGCATGTGTCTCCAATGCCGAATCTTTCACCATCAGCGATAGATTGCGGCATTGGTTGACCGTTCGTTTCTGGTAGGAATAAAGTTAATAATCCGGAAACAATCGACACAACACCAAAGATTATAGCGGGTATTGTAGGATTTAAACTATCCAAAAGTGTTATCATAGGTGTTAAAGCGCCGGACAATCTAGCACTCATCGATCCTAAGCCTAAAGCGGTATTTCTTACGACTGTTGGAAATAGTTCAGCAGAGTAATTATAAATAATAGCGAATGATCCGGCAATAAAGAATTTTCCTAACATTACAACTGTAGTGGCTACGGTACTTCCTTGAGTAAGATTTGCTGCAATTATACAACAAAGTCCACCAGCTAACATCAAAGAACTTGTTAATGATCTTCTGCCGAGTCTATCCAATAAATATACTATTGCTATATAACTTGGAAATTCTACTAATCCTGTAATACACAGCATCAGGAAAGGATTTCCGTACAGTTTTCCTGCGTTTAATGATAAACCATAATATACTAAAGAGTTTGCAAACCAACAGAAGCAAACGTTCAGAGTCTTCTTTCTGAGATTTGGAGTTTTGAATAAATCTGCGGTTCCTGCTGATGGTTCATTTTTGTTTGCAGATGCTTTACCCCTTGATAAGAATTGTGTAGTTTCTATAGTGCCTCTATTGTTTACACGTAGTGCCTTTTGTACGATAGCGATAGCTTCTTTAGTTCTGCCCTGCGACCACAACCATCTTGGAGATTCATCCATTACCCATAAATGAGGTATGAGAATTAATCCATGTAGACCGTATATTACTTGTAATAGCATTCTATCTTTAATCAGCGCTCCCCAGCCTGCAACTAACATAATACCACCGGCGAATGCTGCTTGAAATGCCACTCCACAGGCTGTTCTTTTACTTGCTCCAACAATTTCCATTGTAAGTACAAAACCGGTAATATATGAACCGGCTGAGCCGAATATTCCATAGCAAAATCGTACTATTACAAACGACCAATATTCAGGGATGAACGCCACGACAACGCCCAATATTAATTGCGCAACAGCTGATATACAGAAAATTTTCTTTCTTCCAACTTTATCAGCTAATCCACCTAATACAACTGCTCCTGTGAATACACCAAGCATATACATGCATTGAGCCAGAGCACCCATCCAACGTCTATCGCATACAAAATTCCATTCTACTGCTCTTGATGAAGGATGATAAGTTTTGTCGTAAACCCACGCATTACAATATACCGCATTGTGATCTTCATCATATATTAAACATGATTCTAATTTTCCATTAGCAGCTAGTGGTATAGCATTTAATATTTCTGTAGAGTTCCACGGGGCTGTTCCATTCATATCAATCTCAGGCACAGCACATCTGTAAAATTAATAATTTTTAAATAGTACTACAATTTAAGATAATGTGATTAGTTTAAGATTATATAATTCATCTGAAGAATAAATAGCATTCATAATATAATATAAATATAGATTTTCTTATTTTTATATGCTTATAAATGGTTTAATATTTCATTTAATATAAATATTATAAATAATACAAATACAACTTATAAAGTTTAATTTAATTAATATTTCCATCCGAATATATTCAACTGAATATCCACTCAACATCAGGATTTAGTATTAAATTTAATTTAAATATTTAACAGAAATCTTAATATATGTGAATGAATAAAAATTGTTTATGTTGTTGTTGGGGGTTTTAAAAATATAAAAGTTAGTACTTTGAAAATCTAATTTACAACATATTCTTTTTTCCAGATTTCAAAATATAATATTATCATTATAAACTGGTCACAAATCTGTTTAATTACTAAACAGTAAAAACAAATAATTAAAATTATATTATATATACATATAAATACATAGCATACTATTGTAGTAGCAATTTATATGTAAAAATAATACAATAATTTTCTTTTAACTCATAAATGCACATATACATAAACAATACATTAAATTATTACTATTTTATAGTTATGATATATAATGACACCTGTGTTCGGGTACTGCTGCAACAGTGGTCAATGATAGCATATGCATTCCAGCTGTGACTGCAGCAAGAATGTGTAGTATAAATTGAAAACATTGGTACTTTCCAAACTCCCCTGAAAATAATAGAAAAATGTTGAGTAAAATTAAGAATATTTGTATATTATTATGAAATGTAGGATTATATATATTTATGTTAAACACATAAAATTTATATAGAAGGTAAATATAATGTATAACTATTACTTGGTATCTATATATAACAAAGATCAAAGTGGTATCACATAATGTTTAATTGTTTGCAAAATTTAATTCCATATTAAGCATATTAATTAACATAAAAGTATTAATATTCCGTTGAAATATTAGCACTGATATATTAAATTCAATAATAAAAATATCTGAAGGTTGGATTCAAAGTCATCAACTCATCTTAAAAGTCACCGATTAATTTAGTAACGCTTTTATTTACTGTTTATATTTTTAATATATCAAAGTGTTTACATTTTTTTTTGGAAACTATACTTATATGCACATTTTTATATAAGTAAACCAATTAATGGAATTTGTGGATGACGAAGATGTCATAGTATAATAATTATTAATGGATCTGTTATTGACGTATAATAAAAAAGATATATTGCCCAATCTAAACAATTCGAGTGCTGGGTTCCAATACAAATATATATCAATTATGATGATTATTGAAATATTTTATTTGGTACACGTTTCAGTTGAGAACACATTGGTGTCCTCATTTTTTTCAGTTTGAAACAATTCGGATGTTCTTAATGAATGCGTCATCTGGAATCGATCATAGGAATTTTATATATAAATATGTAAACTATTTGGTGATAACGTGATATTTAAGGTTATCAAAGGCATCTTTAAAAATTTCCACTTATCAGTTTTATGGGTCAAAGATTTTACAATAAAAACTTTGATCGTACTGAAAACGTACTTTTAATATTTATTTATGATAAAATAATAATATATAAAACATTAAAAAAAATAAAAGTTTTATTATAAAATATTAAGTTACAAATAATATACACCTATTCCCCGATTTACACGGTAAATACGTTCCTGAGAAAAAAGTGTAAATCGAAAATTAAAAATTTTCAAGTCAAAACCGTGTAAATCGAAAAGCTTGCAGAAAATGCATAATTTTGCTATTTAACAGTTGTGATTTTTTTCAATATTTTTAGGTGTACACAGAAATAAAAATAAAATGCATTGACAGGTTAAAATATGTAATATATTACGGAAACAGTGTTTTTTTATTTAATTACAATACATTAAACAGAAGAACGAAAAATAAAACCAAAGGTGTTTTATTATCTATATACTATCTGCGAATATTCATCATTTAACGTTGAAATGAAATGTTCATTTTTGACTACATTTAGCCACAATTTTTTCCAATTTAGTAGCATTTAGTAGAGTGCGATAAAAACAAAAAAAACTTATTTGAAAAACCGTGTAAAAATGTAAACGTGTAAAACAAGTACCGTGTAAATCGGAGGATAGGTGTATAGTAAATATATTTATATATTTTTTTTAGTATCAATAGATGTCATTAATATTTATTAGATAGGTAGTTATTTATAGATGTAAACTTGAGCATTAACCAAAAAAGAGAAAAGTGAATTAACAATCTTAGGAAAAATAATTATCAGAAAATAATAAATATATAAAATACGTTTATATTTTAAGCTGGAGAGGTTCGTTTTTAGAGAAAATAGTATCATATCGTGTTTAAGATCCACAATCTGAGGAAGGTCAGATTTGTGGATAGAATGTCAATCACAAAATTAATTTTATTACTTAGAAGTATGAGATGTGGACTCAAAAAGAATGGTTGATTATGCACATAAGGATTTTGAAGTGTTTAGATAAAGAAAGTATCTGAATAAAAACAGCTAAAGAATATAGGTTATGTAAAATCAAATTATAATTGATAAGCCACACAATGATGATTATGAGACATTGTTAATAAATTTTAAACATTTAAATTTTTCCAAGATTATTTTAAAAGAGAAACTTTTAAATTATTTGTTGTTACTTTGTTACTTGTGTTCATTTTATTTAACATAGTAAAGTGAAGTTAGAAGATAGAATGCCTTTGATAATTTTACAAATAAACTTGGAATATAATTCTTAAAATTTATAAGAATTATTTTCTGTATTGTGATAATCAGACGTACTTAAATATTTGGTTTATAAAATGTTGAACAAAAATAAACTTTTAGTAATATTAATGTTGTGTACTCTTTCAACAACGTTCAGAACATATTTAGATATATTCTGTTAAATGTGCTAAACAGATATATATATATATATATATATATATATATATATATATATATATATATATATATATATATATATATATATATATATATATATATATATATATATATATATATATATATTAGTACAATACGATTAGAACATTAACATGTAATAATGCAACAGTAATAATTACCTTTTGTAACTATACCATTGCATTACAATTTATGTAAATGTCAAATCTATTGTTTTCCTTGTTGACGTGACTCCCATTCGTATTTATATATACAAATAATATGTAAAAAAGTTTGAAACACTACGAAATGGTAAAACAAATCCAACTTTAACCCAACAGCCGATGTGATGTTAAGCGGTTATAAATTCACAGTTTTATGCCTTAATTATTTATTATTTGTCACACAATCTGCAACGATAATTAAAGTAGACATTTCAGCATTAATAAGTCTGAAATAGAAACTAAAGCTGGCTCTCATGCTTCTATTATTATATGACATCAAAATCGTCTAAAATTTTATAAATTATTTTAAAACAATTGTTTTAAAAAACTACTAATAAGATTTGATAATTATCAAATCCCATTAGTGGTTTTTTTTAATTAACTAAAATAGATATCTATTGTTAAACATTTATATATGTATCATGAATATTGTGAATTTGTAATTTAATATGTGTTTAAATTCTTTCGCATTTGTATATATCGTTATCAACATCAGTTTGCTGATGTAAAATATAATATTAATTAGATAGATATTGAAGTATATAATAACAATGATTGACCTACATATGGATTTTTTTTGTTTCGTATAAATTTCGCTATGTGGGTGAAAGTATCTTGTTTTCTTGAAGTAAACTAAGTTATTAGAATTTATACTACAAAGAAATGCAAGACATTTTTTTTGTAATATAAATAAAATATGAGTATTACATGCATCTTATAATAATTGGTAAAACCGGTTCACAAATCCCCAATATTGTAAAAATGTAACTTCATAAATAATATATTAATTTATTTGAATAAAAAATATCAAATGCTTTTTAAAATATTCAAGTTATGAATTCTATTAATCCTTCAAATATTTATTTCCAATGGAGAATTATACATATAATATAAATTATTTACATTATATATATATATATATATATATATATATATATATATATATATATATATATATATACTTATATACATACATAAATATAGAATTTTTCTATTCTAAATTTTTGATATTCATATTCCAGATATAAATTAACTATATTTTTATTTTAATCAACAAAATTTTATTAAAATTTATTCAACAAATAGATTACACATATATTTTTTTAAACACCCTTTGAATTTAACGGAATTCCGTAAAAGAACCGCTGATTTAGAACATTTAGAGCGTGACGATCGTTGAAAACGAATACAAAGCATGATTTAAATTACTTTTCTTCGACTCTAATAAAAATTAAAGTCCAAAAATTTCAATAGATTCAAGATCAAATACGATAGAAAATTGGCAACACTCGAAAGTTTCTCTTTACCGTGAAGGTAGTTCACTGAAGCACAGAAGAAAAGAATATTGTTTGGATGAAGATACCCATAGTTAAATTTGAACTGTCTGAGATATTTTTGAATAAATGCCAAAGTTTCCAGTTCTAATTGCCATTCTCTATATTTGAATTGTTTACTTTTCTGACATTTTTCCATAATTCTATTATTAATATTTTTAATTATTTTTTTAGGTAATGGAAAAGATATAACCAATTATTCATTCCCAATATATTTTCATATATTCACTTTCAGTTACTTTAGATTCAGAGCATGTCTTAGAATACACCATGATAACGATTTATATATATGTTTTGTGGTATTAATTCAAAGTTTTATTAATGAAACACTTTCTCTTCTCATATTTCTTTTCAGAAGAGATAATCAATCAACCAACTATTTAAAGACGTTTTTATCTAATAACATTTGCATCAATACGTTATATTTCTGATATACTTTTATTAATATAAAAATAATTTCTTTGATTCCACAACTGTGATATGTTCTTCTTTCTTTCAATGTTTCTCTTCAAATGTGACCAAAATGGGTTAGTTTTTGTCGATACCCATTAATTAGTACGTGGAATAATAGATATCAACCAAATAAATTATATCTCATACGCTTATATTTTTCGCATTATTATTATTTTGAACATATAAGATTTTATTTTACATAATACTCAGCAAAGTGCCAACTTTGCATACGTCTGTTAAAAAAGATTTTTTTTAATTTATTAAAAACACCACCAACTGTTTGAAATTGAATTTAATTTCGTTTATAGTATTTAAATTGATTGATATTTTGAATTGAGTTTTTTTAATAAAATGTAAAAAATGAAATTTAAATGCAAAGAAAATTGAAATATTACAACTTTATAAAATATGAAACACAAAAATATCTTCCACATAAATATGAAAATTAATAATATTTATAGAAATTATTTTTATACAAATGTTTGATATCGTTTATATATTTTAATTAAAATCGAACCACAATAACAATGTTGAATAAAAATTAAATTTAAAACAATTTTATTTAGTTGTTATAATTCAAATAAAAGTAATTATAATTTATATATACAATTTCTCATTCATAAATAATAGTATGCAATTAAGGATTGTTATTTATTAGATGGCAATTCAGAAAAAAATGCATAGATTGTGTAAGATTAATAAAAATATCAGTTTATTTTCAAAATTTATCATTCAAAACAATTTGACACATAAAACAAGCGTATCTAAATTGTTAAAAGTTTTATCAATTATGTACAAAAAAAGTAGAAGCAGTATAATTAAATGGTGTGACACGATTTCATTGTTCAAAAGAGCTTTGTGTTGTTAATTTGGAACAACATATATCTCTGGGTATAAAATTACATAATTATGATGTCAGCACATGATTAAATAACACTATCAATTCATTTTGAAATAACCATCAAAGAGAACACAATAGCGTTAATTAAGATCAGAATCAATGAACCGAAAGAAGAGCATTTTACTATACTAGTTGAATTAGAAAAAATATATGATTAACATATATTAAATAACATTTGTCATTAATATATATTATAAATAATTCTTTTCAAATAATATACATATATCATTTTAACTCGTTAACAAATATTTATTGAGCGATTCTTTTTTAATAATTTTTCTTAATATATATATATATATATATATATATATATATATATATATATATATATATATATGTTTGTATGTATGTATGTATTGAAAAATGTTGTTTTAATGAAAAAGTGATAATTTTGAATTTTCATAGGTTCTAATTAGATGTTTATCACATTAATAACGTATAAATCAGACGAATTTTTCTGCAAAAATGAATTTTTTCAGGTTTTGATATTTACCATATATGGATTAAGTCAAACAAGCAGGGTGCATTCAATATAATTTTAAACGTCGTTACGTGAATTTTTATTAACATCATATAATTTTATGGTTGAAATGTAACCTGTAGTTGTATTTATCCAATTAGTATAGAAAGTAAGTATAATATCCTAAATTATTTTATAGTTCAAAAATCGCTATAATAGAACTATCAGAAAATAAATTTAAATAGTTGATTTTATTTTTTATGGTGTTCATTCGCTAGTTTTATATTTATTCTTCAAATTAGAATTCCCTTTGTAGAAGAACTTTGATAAAAAAATATTTAAAAACAACTTGTGCATTTACTTTTTATATACATATTTGTAAAATAAAATAACTAAAAATAATTGAATTAAAACAATGAATAATAACTCCCACTCCATAAAATCTTAATTAATTGTTGTAAGAGTTTTAAAATGATGCTGTGAATATTATTTTTAGGAGAGCATTTATTTTATAAAAAAGCAATATATATATATATATATATATATATATATATATATATATATTATAATTTTGACTCTAATTCAATTTTCTTACTTTTATTGCAAAAAATCCAATGAATTAAATACAATTACGAAAACAAATAATAAAATCGGATGACGATTTAATTACTCATTACTGGTGAAATCAAAATACTATCAGAATATTCAGGGTCATAAGACAACATATTAATTATATTTATTAAAAATGCAAGGTTGATCAAATGATATGTATATCAAATTTATCTCAATTTATTAAAAATGAAAAAAAAATCAGTCACAATTCATATCATCAAGTAAGTTGGCATTATTTTTTACAGGGGCGATATTTAATGAGATTTCTATTTGAGAAATATTAGATATGTTCTTAGACAGGAATAAACTGTAAAATTTGTAGACAAATGTCAAAAGCCTTATTAATTTGAAATATAAATCACTATATGTTTTTGCGCTTAAAGCATATTAAATGATTTATTTTTAAAACCATTGAATGCAAATTAATGTTTAGTTCAATCAAAAAAAATACAAATATTAGAATGGGTACTTTGTAATCATTTTAAAGTATAAATATTAAAGTATATAAATAGTTAAAAGACTAAAAGACGAATATTTTGTTTTATTCATAATAGACATTGGTTAAAATAACTTATATTATTATATTGGACAATATGTAAAACAAGATCAGTAAAATCGAAATACAGTTATCATGCTAACGAACCCAAAGTTCAATAACAGCTTGCTTACCAATGTAATGAGATATGATGTTTCGATATATACGTCATATTAGTTATATATAGAAAAATATGTAGACATAAAATCAAAATAATTTAAATATAATCATTTTATAAACATTGGAGTTTAGGTTGCAACTTTTATCTTTGAAAAATATTAAAAAATATATGTAAATCAGTTGTGAAACATGCAAAAAATATACGCACAAAAATAAGTCAGTAAAAAAATGCTCTAATTAATATGATCGCAACGAAGAATATGAAAAATGATCTCAGAGCAAGTTTAACCTTAAGCTAAAAAGAATAACCGGTTTTTACCATTTACTGGTACGATGTCGATGAAAGTATTAAGTCTTTTTTTATGACATTAAAGACAACATATTGGATTCGTTATATGTATATTTTTATGGAGAGATAGTTATATGAGTCATTCCAAGAATAAAAATAGTTTAAAATCGAAACTAACAAACATGCTTTTGTCTATTATATAATATAAGAAATTGTTAAGAATCATTATAAGATAGAAATTATTAAGCGCAATGTAAATCAATTTATCAAAAATATAATAAAAACTCTTATTTTAAATACTTTTAATAAACCTTTTTATGTTTCATCAACGTTATTGGGGTAAATGATAACGCTTTAATTCCACAAAATGCTCTAGTATTTTACAGTTTACCACTAAATTACCGTTCTTAACCGATAAAATATTATTTCGTCAACATATAATTAATAATGTTTAAAACATATAACAATATTAAATAAAACAAATACAAAAGTGTGACTGAAATACTGATTCAAAATCTGTAGTATTATTTTGTTATCGCATTATAAAGACTACTAAATACAAAATACATTAAAAAATCACATCAATTTAGATAGTATTTTTTTTTCTGATTTCGCGTTCTGAATTTTATTAATAATTAAAGTAGATATTATAAAGAAAAGTCTTATAATAAATCATATAAAAATTAATTAAACTAAATCATAACATTCATATTTTATTATATAGCTTTATTATATTATGTATTTATATTATACTGAAATTTAACTTAATTTAATTAATTGCGCACTAATTCTGAAGTTTATGTTGAATAAATATATGAACGAGATTTTAACAAATTTAATATTACACAAATATACGAACTTGAATTATATGTTAAACACACATGTTTAGATGTTGTTGCGTCAATTTGTTTTATTTTCGTTCACTGATTGATCATTTTGTTGGCCGACTGCGTAATTTGGATAACTTGAAAACTAATATTCTTCAGTCGACTGAAAGGCACGCGTTCGTCTGAAATGCGACTTCAGAATATTTTTATCAAATAACATATCTCACATAAAAAATGAAAAAAAATACGATTCGATCGCTCTTTAAAATTTAAACGATATAACAACGTGATCTTCAGCTGAAACTTTTTCAGTAATGATTGATCACTATAACCGGCGAACGTCGTGCATGTTTCTACGAACAGATGCCAATAAATAAATATTTGTATATACAATTTATAAAAAAAAAAACATAATTACATATAGTAACAGATGTTCGACGGGGAAATTTCATTGTTAATTTTTTTTTCTTATCAACCATAACGTTAAAAATGATAAAATAACGTGAATATAATAATTATCCTACGTAACGAGATCACGTATTTAATGCAATTGTGATAATGAAAAAAAAAGATTTTTAATAGTAAAAGAGAGAAAATTCAAATAGAAGATAATAAATACAGATATATATGATAATAAATACGAATTATATTATATTTTAAAATGATATATATATATATATATATATATATATATATATATATATATATATATATATATATATATATATATATATATATATAATGTTAAAACAAGTTTTATACATTAATATTCTTTTCAAATTCCGTATTTTTTTAGTATATATATTTGATATTTACCGATTCTGCCCATCATCTCTTCGAGCGCGTGGTCAACGTCCATTTTGGTAGCGTTTTTCTATCGTTTCTTTTGTCGTAACGTTATTTTTTATCGATATATAATATTTATAATACTTTTAAAAATATACTTTATGTTATGATCGTTCGCTGTGGCGCAACACGTGTCCGGTCGGCGCTTTCGAAGGCAAACGTAGCGCACAACCGTACCAAACGTGAAGCTCGACTCGAATGGCGAAATCGCCAACTCGGATCTGAATCCAATAGCAGCGTTATAAAAAAAAACTCGTATAACACGAACGCCGAATTATCGAACATCTCCACGTTTACGCTGCGAATGGCGGTGAAAGCGCACTATAAGAATACGAAGTATACAGAAGGATGAAAAATGCACAGACGACGTTTCAACCATGTTTCTGATCTTATAAGTGGACTTTCCCTTTTGATCATCACTTTTTTTTCACAAATGCATTTCTTTTGTTTATATATATATATATATATATATATATATATATATATATATATATATATATATATATATATATATATATTGATTTAAACTTTTTTAATTTCAATTTAAATCATGCAATTTTTATGTATCAATTTGTACTATCTTATATATCATAGTATTCTTTTGTTTTTAATTATATTTTCTATGAGATATATTGTTTGAAAAAAGTTGAATTCAAAATATAAAAAGATGTTCTTTTTTTTCAATTTTAAATTGTTTTTTTTTCACATGTGACAGTTAAAAGAATTATTTTAAAGTAGAAAAAATACATTTCAATTGCGTTTATTCTATATTTAAATTATTTTTTACTTTCAATAAGAATTTATATCAATCGATTTCATATATAAACATTTATCTTTAAAAATTAGATTGATTAAATTTAAAGAAAATTATTTATGAAAAGACGAAAATGATCTTTAGCAAACTTTTATTAAGGCATGTTTCATAAATGATATTATAATGTAAATATTAATAAATGATTCTAAGTACAAATTCGTCATATGATAATATTTATTTAAAAATTCATTAGTTTGTTTATATATTTTTAATTCAGTATTATAATTATATAATAATATGACATATGATAGTTATCTTGAGATTATAATGTGGTTTCTGGTTGCCTTCCATATTTTTTTGCCAATATATAGATTATAATATAATTTGATATTTAGATTATCAATTTAAATGTATTAATACTACATAAAATTTAATTAAAACAATCTGAAAATACTGATTACTGATTTTATTATATAAGTATCTTTAATTTGATATCATGTTTTTATACATACATACATACACACACACACACACACACACACACACACACACACACACACACACACACATATAAATATATATATATATATATATATATATATATATATATATATATATATATATATATATATATATATATATATATATATATATATTAGTCTTTAATTAATACTTTTACAAAAATATTGGACAATTACAGATGAACACAAAAAAACTTTCTTCATCTGATTACTGGTAACTTTATAAATTTATTTTATGCTATTTTTTAATTAATTCCATAGACTGTTTTTGAAACAAAAAGTATTATTTTGAAACCATGTACTAAGTTCAATAAAAATAAAATTTTCATTTGATTTTATACGTTTTATTTTTTGGGCTCATATTTGTTAAAAAAAAGACGTTGAATTCAATGTAGAATAAGATGTAAGTTATTCAATGTAGTAAGATCATTATAAATTTAAATCTATAAATTTTGATTGAATATACATAAACTAATAATAATAAAATTACTTTATTTACAATCACATTTGCTTGCGAATTCGAACAAGGGTTCACTCACTTTTAATAGCATTTTTATTTATAATAATAATAAAAAAACAATATGTTAAACAATATAATCCGATTTGCGCCAATTTAATCACATTTCAGTACCGAATATCAGTTTGTAAAATTAACCTTAACCCAACCAATCAATACTGATACTCATTTTCTCATCAGTGAATATCGTAAAACAGATAACAGGATTATATATTGCATAATACATTCAACTGCAACTGCAGTTATTTTGTTCACAGCGAGACCTCTTCACACTAAAAAAAATAATGCATAAAAATATAAATTTCAATCATAATACAAATTATAAGTGATATCACTGAATATTCCGTAATATAAATATTATAGTTAAACATCAAAAATTATAAATATTATATGATAACTTTTCAGATAGAGTTCAAGCACTATTAAATATTTTGTGTGTAAACAAAGTTTATCACGTCATAATTATTCCATATGTCGTAATATATCATCATAAATTTCTTACTTGACAAATTAAAATTGTTTTAAATTTAGCAAACGTTTAGTACTTGACGAGTACTAAGTAATGTGTTAAGTACTAATAAAATGTGTTGATAAATGTACGTTTTGCTTTACAGAACATAATTAATTAATGCTTCATCACATGTAATAAAATTATAAAGCGATAAAATAAATTGACTCTTCATTTTAATATTTTAGTATTAGTTTTCTAGTTTTTTTTGCAATTATTTTAAAAATAATATAATAAGTTAAAATGGATTTATCTTTTTTAAACTGCTTTGAAATTAATTCAATATTATAAATTATAACGTTTATATTAAGGAATAAAACAGTGATATAATATGATAATTATAATTATTAATGATAATATTTTTTCTATATAAAAATATAAGATTCTTTTTACTAATATTTCAGCATTAAAAAGAAATAGAAACAGAAAAACATCACAAAATTTAAAAAATAATTTAATTCTCTTCAAATATTAAACATTTATAAAAGAATAATACTTTGAATGGAAAAATAAGATTTTTTTCAATTAACTTGTTTAACTAAGAAACTATGTAGTACCATATATATGTAAATATTCTCTTAAAATATTTACATTTAACTATAATTTATATTAGATAAAATAAATTATAATGGCTTGACACTATTTCTGTGTTTCATCTTTATTTTAAAAACTAATTTTTGACTCTATAAAGAGATAATAAGAATATTACTATAAAATATAAATATTTTTGAATTTAAATATCTTTCATAATCTAAAAAATATAAATAAAATACATGCATATATATATATATATATATATATATATATATATATATATATATATATATATATATATATGCATTGTGTGTGTGTGTTAATATTAAAATATTGTATTTCAATGAAAAATAGTTATAAATTGTAAAATAAATAAATAAATAAAAATCATTTATTAACAATGAAATTTCATTACTATTAATTTGCCATTGATTTATCGTTTTTCCTGTTAATGTTGTAAAATAACATTTGATAAAATTTATTATGACATAATCGATTAATTTTACCGTTTTATTCTAATATTTTTTTTCAAAATACGTTTTTATGTAATATTTTTCTATATAAAATCGACAATCTCAATATAACTATCCATATTTCAAAAAGAAATCAAACTTTTTTGTAAATATTTACCATATGTAGTAAGTGATAAGATAAAATTGAACTGCTTCATAATCAATATTATCAGATTATTGACACGAAATTCTTATTGTAAATATGTTATTCTTCATATGTAATGCAATATGGGAATATACATTCAGTAAATTCTTAAATTTATTATTTATGGTATAATTTAATATATTTGCCATATAACAGGATAGATTAATTCATATTTATATGACAAAATTATCAGATTTGTTTATTTCAAATTGAAATCTATAAAAGAAATAATGCTAGAGAATTATAAATTCGACTAAAGTGATACGTGAAAAAATACATAGTAATTAAAAAAATACACATAACATACATACTTCAGTTACATGATATTTTATAGACTATTGCATATTTAATAAGAACTGCTGAGTGTTTAGTGTTATATAATATAATCAGATATTCATGAGTGCAAGTAAAATGTCGTCAGAATGAATTTTAAAATGAATTAATTAAAATACATTTTACAAAAATTTTATCAGAAAATTAATTCCTAGAAATAGTGATGATGTAATAATTATTATTAACCAATATGTGACCTGAATTAAGACTAATTGCTTTCGACAATCAATTAATTGGAAGCACCTCCAATTATCTCATCAAAATTGCAATTTTGCGTATTTCAACTGTTTATTATTTATTCGAAGATCAATTGTAACTTATAATTACAAATCATAAAATATAAGTCGTAGATATATAATAAAGATGAAATTTTACAATCATATTGAATTATTTTTTTTTATATATATGATAAGCTATGTTTTGACTTAAAAACATTGGTTATCGTATAACTAAAAGAAAATAATTCAATTTTAATAGATTTCGAAATATCAAGCATATAATATATTTTTGTTAAGATTACATTAACATAATTAATCTCATAATATTATTACAATGAGTTATGTAAACATTTTCAATGAAGCAAATTAAACGTTGTTTATTTATTAATTATTTCTGATAATAAATTTATTTATACCGTATATATATTCAATATTAAAAAAAAACGGAAATACTATATGAATATGTCATATTAAGAAAAACGGTAATAGTGCACATTTAAAATTTATTTACAAAGAGATTTGAAAACTGTGCCATGCGTTTAAATTACCAGTAGAAAAATATATACGATTGTAGAATTGTCGCTGATATGGCAACATATTTTAAAAATGTTTGTGCAAATACTTTTATAACTTTTTTCATGAAAAAAATTGAATAGCAAAAAAAAAAATATATTTAATGAAAATCAAATATATTCTGAATTTTTCGACATTAATTAATTAATAGTAAAGTTAAAAATATGAATATATATATATATATATATATATATATATTTATATATATATATATATATATATATATATATATATATTTATATATATATATATATATATATATATATATATATATATATATATATATATATATATATATATATATATATATATATATATATATATTTAAGTGAAACAAAAATATTTCATAAAAGAAATATAACTAATAAAATATAAGCGATAATGATTAGAAAAGATTATAAAAAAATATAATTTTTGTACAGAAATAAAATATAGCGAAGTAAAATTTTCTACTATAATTCAAAGAGAAAACAAAATTCTAATTCTTTCGTATATTTTATAATCGAATAAGTATATTATATAGGTATATAATCTGTATTATGATTCAATATGCGACACGGTCATTTATGTAAATAACGAAAGCGAAAAAGGGAGAGAAAAAGAAAGAGACAAAAAAAAGGTAAAAACAAAACAAGAGTGTGCGCGAACAGGCTAAAAATCGTATCGAGGTCACGTCGTTTATGTGTGCGCGCGAATCTATTTTCGTCCTTGTAAATAGGAAGGCGCGTTCGCGAATCCTCGAGAGGCCCGCGTTGTTTTGGTTTCCCTTCCCCTCCCGTATTCCGCATCCGCTCCCCTCCGTCCTTGTCAAACAAACCAAACAAACCCCCCCTCTTTTCCGTGACCGTCTCGTGTTTTGACATATTATTGTTGAGAGTCATTTCGGCTATATTTTTCTTCGGTTCCTCGTCGATTCTCAAACTTTTTTGATATATAAAAAAATCCGTCGGTCCGTCGCATCGTTTTCGTAAACGGATCGCGACTCTCGATCGTCAAATTGTCATTCGAAATTCGAACGTCAAAATGGAAATTCGCGTCGTTCGCACTTTCGAGTTATCGTTCGATTCGACCCTACAAATCTTCAAGTCGTCGAAACGAAATCGTAAATTATTATATTTCGTTCGTCGTAATTGTTACAAACGATACGTGACTTCCATATTAAAAAAAAAAATAATGATTCAAATTAATATGCGTTCGATTTGGAAAGAGACTTGGACAAAATAATTTGCGATATTCGAATTCGACGATCAAAAAATATTTTATATTGCGTAGATCGAACATTGACAAAAAAAAAGGAAAAAAAAAGCGCAGTCGGAGAGATTTTAATTTTTTAAGATATTTTTCGAATGCGCGCCACAGTTTAGGAAGACGCGCGCGCACCGATCTCGGCGCGCATGCTCGTCGACTTCAGTGGTGCGTTGTTTTTCGACGGGAGCGGTGCGTTGCTCCGTCGTCGTTCGTTTCGTCCGATTTCGATCGAAAGTCGCCCCCGAAGAGGGGCCTCGCGTCGCTTTTCCGTTCTTTGGGGGGTCGCGTTCCGTCGTCCGAAGCGTTCGACGGCGGGCGTCGCTCGGCGCGTTCGACGCCGATCGGCATGCGAGCCGAAGGTCGTCGGCGGTAAACAAAGCGTCGCCATGTCGGCGTCCGAGTGGAGCGAGGCGGGCTGCCGCCGCGACGGGGTTCCGATTCCCCGATGCCGCGATCATCACAACGCGTTCTGTCTCGAGCTGGAGCTCGGCGACGGCGACGGCGACTCTTCGCATCCGCTGCCGTTGGTCGAGCTCAGTCCGGATCTCGACGCGGAACCCGAACTCGCGCGAGACAAGTGCGACGCCTATCGCATGGACGACGACGACATCTTCCAGGTCCGTATCGATCGTTCTTTCCGCCTCTATTGCGTAATCTTTCCGATCCTCGGCTCGGACGTCGAGCGTCGTCGAATTCGACACGCGTTGCGAATCGTAGCGATTTAAAACGAGCGGACCGCGTCGACCGGTTATTTGCGCGAATTACGGATCGCGTCCTTTACTATTTTTACGAGAAATCGCCTTAGACTTTTTGAACGCGTTCGTTAATCTTTGTAAAGCGCGAAACCGCTCTCGCGACGATTTCTTTCGATTTAACTTTGAATCGATTTTGTACAATGTAATACTGTGCGAAGTCGAACGAGAGCGTTTCCAAATTTCCAAGTCGATTACGTAATCGTTAACGTGAAACGCGAGCGACGCTCGATCTTTGGTTCCGTCGACGGCGGGGCAATAATTACGTTTAGCAGATTAAGCGTTCGAACAGTTTAAAAGTCGTCGAAAATATTGTTTCGCGCGAAATCGACGTCGGATCGCGGCGTCGATTTCGAACCGAGACCGAAAGCCAGTCCCTCTTTGTTATTGTTTGCATGTTTTGACAGCCCTGATGCGTGCGCGATCGACAATGGCGTCAATGCTGCCAATCGCGCGGCCCTCTTCGCCGATGGTGCAATATTTATGAGACGTTTTCGCTTCCGATTTCGGTGTTAAAATCGCCAAATCGATCGCGCGAACGTCGGAAAGCCGCATTTTTAATCGTAAGCGAATCGGTATTCGCGCAAACGTCGATATCGAGCGCTCGAATCGTCGACGGCGATTGGCAACACTGTTCCGTACATGCGTTACGTATCGTGTTATGATACGTGAACGGGAGTGCGCGTGCGCGCTTCTCGTTTGTTTATTTGTGTGTGCGGTAGCACGTGTGCAATTATTATTATTTTTTTTATTTTATTTGTTTTTTTGTTTACGTTCCGCCGCGTATTAACTTGTATACGTGTATACGTATGTTGTTATCGTTCGCGAAAAATAATATTACGAGTAATATTTTCCATGTAATAAATATTGTATTTTTCGAGTATTTTAATTTTTTTATTTAAAATTCGATATTTTTTTTGGGATTGCGTCAACAAATAAATAATTACAAAAAACACAATTTTTGGTTCGAAAATGTGCTTTTTACTTTAATAGTTTTTTTCTACATAGTTTAATAAAACGTTCCGATTCAATAATGAATAAAAATTATTACTGTGATAGTTTAAAGTAGGGCGTAAAGCTCCAGCGTTATAGAGTTGCCGGATCCTAAAAATATAGGAAATAATAAAATTTCTTTCATCAATGAAAAATATTAACTTTATTACGATATGTAGTTCAATATTTTCAGTTTCGTTAGATTTCATTTCTTTGTCTAAGAACATGCGATTAAATTGTTCATTTTTATCAGATTTTTATTTATTTTATAAATATAGTATTATGTTGAAATTTTATTTTTAAAGACATCATTAGTAACAATTTTTAAATAATTTACTTTGTTAGATAAAAATCCATTTATATAAATGTATATATCACATCACTTAGTAGTTAAGGCTTAATTATATTTAATATTTGTCATTTTGCTTAAATTTTATCGTTTCTCTTACAAATTGTTCTGTATTTTTGATGAATTAAATTAATCGCGGCTTTGAAATTATGGGAAACGGATACAAATTTTTATATTATTTGAAACGGAAACAGTATTAATTTTTTTTTATGATATAAAATTGATAATTATTTACACGTGCAAGTTTATAACGCTTGGCGTGTAACCAAATTGACTACGAAATGTATGCCAAATAATTAAATAACAATTATTGAATATCGTTACAATATATGAATTGTTACTAAATAGACACAAATGTCTTTTTTTTTTCAAATGTAATTTATTAGTTTGAAATTGATTTCTAAACGTCAAACTATATATTGAATCATTTTTGGAATAAAAGTTTTCAGCAAACTATTTTCTGGGAAATAATATTTATCCACTTATTATAATTGTTTTTTTTAATATTATTCATTTTTTTTTCAAAAAATAAGCAGTCTATTCGGCTTTTTTCCATTTATCTATCTTATCTTGAAACTAGTTAAGAAGCAACACGCACACTCCTGTATGCTTGTAAAATATAAAATATTATATTAAAATTAAATTAAAATGTATTTAAAGTGTTTCATAGATATAAATATTTAAATTGTTGAAAGCATGATTCATAGATATAAATATTTTACAACATATACACTCATTCATTTTATATATGTATAAACTCATCCTGAATTATCAAAATATGTCTAAAATCATTAAGTACTAATATGTGAATGTAATTGCAAGTTAATTTTTGTTATGTTGAAATTGTAATTAAAATAAAATGCGTTGACAAACATTTTTTTTTATTTTGCAGGTCGATAAAGCAGATCTTATTCAGGGACCCACACTTGCTGAATTAAACGCTAGTGATGACACGTTACTTGACAATTTAAATTTTGATGATCTGCTTCTACCGGATGAGAACAATATTTATCTTCATATTGGAGACTCAATATCTCAAGCTTTCAAAACGAGTGCACCTTTACTGGAAGTGCATCCTCCTATTGCTTCGCAAACGTCGCCTCCACAATTTGGACATTATTATAATGAAAGTATTGATAGAGACGTTTATTCGCGTGGTCGTATCGGTGCCTTCTCACCAGGCAGTGGTCAAAGTAGCCAACCGAGTAGTGTTCATAGCAGTGTGCATGGCTCTCCTTGTCTTGGACTACAAGAATTATTAACGGCAAAGCAAACGCATCCTCCGCCATTACCTACAGCTCCACTTCAACCGAAACATGTTGCAGCTGCTCGTCTTTCTTCTTCAGCACCAACTCATCTTAGTCTTGAACAGGTAATATTTTTTTTGTTTATTTGTAAATACATTTATGGGAATTTGTATGTAAATATGTACATTTTAACCCTTTAATGCGCGAGTAGACTCGTTAAATAATTTAAATAACTAAACACTAATGTTTGTTTTATTCTCATTGGATTTATAATATCCCCAATGGTTGATGTTCGATGTAGAAACATAAGATCCTTACATTAATCATTCATACGTAATTATTTTTGTATATATAATAATATTTTTTTATTCATTCGTCATTTTAGATAAGGAATGAATTTATCAGATAAAAGGTTGAACCAAAAACATTAAAATGTAAATGTTTAAATTTACTATTTAAAAATTATTGAATGCTTTTGTATTCCTTATTACTAAATATAATGTATCAATTGACATTTTTTTATTGATGAAAAATAATTCCAACTATTATTTAATGTAATAATAACAAAGATTTGTTTTAGCGTGGACAAATTATAAAAAATGTTTTTCAATTTCTTTTATAGCGCATAAACGTTCATCGATTAACTTCTATTTAAATATTGACTGAAAAGAGTTTAAGTATATTTATTTTTTTATTTATACAAATTGAATTGTGTTGACACTTTTCATAATAAAATATTAATCTTGATAACAAATTGTTTGTTTTCATATTTATTATTTTCATTATTATTATTCGTAGTTAGGGATTGTTGTAATTTTAAAGAAAAACATATAATATTTATTGTTGAATAACCGTAGATTAACCCTATTGTTTAAGTTTATTTATTATGCAACGTATATACAATTGATAAAGTGAAATTAATTTATAATATTTTAGGTATAATTTAAATTTGAAATGGCGAAAGAAACGAAGAATTAAATTATATTTGAAATCTTTAGTTGTTTTATATATAAAGTTAAAGCTATTTTAATTTTTTAAATAAATAACGTTATTTTATTGAATCTGTTAGTTTTTTAACCTTTTTAATAATTTTAATATTTTTTTTAGCTGATAAAAAATAATTTATAAATCTTTACTTTAATTATGTGAAATGATAGGCTAATAAAATAAATATACATTGATTTAGAATAATTTATATGAATATTTTAAATTTAGCAAAAAATAAAGTACATGATTGATAATATATATATATATATATATATATATATATATATATATATATATATATATATATATATATATATATAATATTAGTTTCTTTTATCATATATTTTCATAGTTTTAAGCAATGGAGTATGTATTTTGTTTTGATTTTTATTTGGAAAAATGTAGCTTTCACGGCATATTGTATACATATCAAAAAGCCTTTGAGTTTTAAATTTATTAAAAAAAAATGTTATTTATTTATACACATACGTTCATACATTTGGAGAATATTTTGCAAGACTTATTTTTTGCATATTGATTATACATTTCATATGAAAAAAAAACTATCTAGTGATACAGATTTTTTTCCAATTTCTTAATTGGTAATATTTCAAATTCATTGATATTTTTTTATTCATATATTAATAAAAAAAAATGAGTATACTCGTTTAAAATACATTAATTAATTACATCACTTGTGAATAAAATCTTTTTTTTTCTTTTATATTTTATTGCAGTTTTGAGTTATAAATTTCAATAAATTGTAGAAATATATATATATATATATATATATATATATATATATATATATGCACATACCATAAAAACAGTATGACGCGCATATGTCAAGTGTACTTACACGTGTACGTCAAATATACTACATTCTTATGATAATCTTATATATATATATATATATATATATATATATATATATATATATATATATATATATATATATATATGTGCTGATTAAGCATGATTCATGAGGAATTCCTGTATTTTTGTAATATCCGTGCTAAATTTCGTTCAGATTCCTCTTTCAAACGTCTATCATTGACAAAAAATAAAAATGCTATTGCACCACATATTTTCTTGGTAGATTATATTCAATTTTTTTTGTTTTTGTTAAGTAGGAAGTGTTTATGACTCGGCATTTGGCATTGGTTCAAAACACATTTCTTTTTTTTTATGTTTGTGTATGGTTTGTTTACGATTTTGATTTTTATTCATTATTTTTCTTAAATATTGTCATAAACAGTGTTTAATTATTAAATTCATATGCATTATTTTAGATAAATCTAAATCAAATATTACATTTTAACACAATTTTTACATAGGCGGCGAAATGGTGATGAATTTTATTCCGATTTCTATTTTTCTTAGAGTTATGTCAAATTTTTCAATATTAATTTTATAAAATAATAAATTAGATTTTTTTTTAAATTTTGAAATAAATTTAAAATTGTGATACAGTTGAACATCAGTTATGAGGTCTAATCGGTGGGACACAGTTTGAATTCTTATATAATCTCGTTAAAAGAATATTTTTCATTTTTATAATAATTTAATTTGATGTGTCAATTTTTACAATATATTTGTATATATTTTATTCTATAGATTTGGCAAAGACGAGAGCCAAGAAAACATCTTTTATCTACAGGTTCGTTGGCTGAAGCAGGATCAACATCATCATTATCAACTGGAGGTGTGTTAAGTCCTGGAGCTCAAGAAGATTTGTCTCAGGATGAAGATACAGATGAGGATAGCGATAGATATGAAGATTATTCATCAGATAATGGTATGTGTTATTATTGTGAACATACGTAATGTTTGGTAGATATTGCATCATAAATTTAATTTACACACTTTAATCTTTCTTCATAATTTTAATGTTTATGAAGCGTCTTTATCTAATATGATGAGTTATTATTTTATTTATATATTTTTATTTGATATCTGAAGATTTTTTTTATTTGCTTTTCTCTGAGTTTTATTTTTAATATGAGGTCTTAGTAAGTGGAAAGTTAGTGTAATCATATCTTATTTTCTATTTTGAAATTCAAGATTCTGATGCAGAAGAAACAGATCCAAAACAACGTAAAAAGACGTCGAATAAAGGTGAACGATATTTTTGGCAATATAATATTCAAGCTAAAGGTCCCAAAGGTCAACGTTTAGTTTTGAAAACTAAATTGGAAGATCCTCACGTTTTGAATGAAGTTACCGATCCGGTGTTTAGTCCTAATTGTAGTTTACGTGGCATAAAACATAGGTATGTTCAACCATTTATTATTTATATATATGCATAAAAGTTCTGACATTTAATTATTTTATTTTATTTGTAGTGGTAAAGCGAGAAAAGGCGATGGTAATGATCTAACTCCTAATCCCAAAAAATTGTTTACTATAGGAAGAGAACTGGATAATCTTGGTAAAATTATTAATGACATGACTCCTGTTAGTGAATTACCATTTAATGTTAGACCTAAAAGTAGAAAAGAGAAAAATAAATTAGCTTCAAGGGCATGTAGACTCAAAAAGAAAGCACAACATGAGGCAAATAAATTAAAATTATATGGTCTTGAGCATGAGCATAGTAAGTATTATAATTAATATGTTTAACATAATTCGATGGATTTATATTATTTGTTAACATTTGTTTTATTTTCACAGAGCAATTAATGAATGGTATTTCTTCTTTGAAAAAAATAATAACAAAGAAAATTACAGATTCTAAAATAACGTCGCCAGAGTACAACTCAGAAATAGATAAAATTTCTAGGAATGCCACAAGTGAGTTTATTTATTAGATTTTTTTTACCAATTTAAATTTATTTTATTATATTTAATCACAATATTGTTTCTTACAAATTGCTTTAAGATCTAAAATTAATTTTGCATATCTATTTAAAAAAAAGTTTTTAATTAATTTTGGTATCCAGTATTGAGAAGATAAAATGAACTTTCTAAACTAAATTTCTTTTTTTCTTGTAATATAATAAATCTTTTTCGTATTAATAAATTTTAATTATTGTTAATGTAAATAAATTTATTTATTTTTGTTCATATTGAATTACGTTTTGTTTATTTATTATATGCATAGATCTATAAAGATTAGAGAACCCTAATTTAATACGTACATTTCAATTTTATTTTTATTTATATAAATATTGTTAATTTTCAGAAGTAAAAATAGCAGGACTTTCGTCTGAATTTGTGAATAAAGTGTTGGATAAAGTGAAATCAGGCGTTTCGGATGGAGGTTTGGGTGAATTTTAATCTGATCAACATTTATGTAATTTTCATCAAAGCTTTAGAATACTTGTACTCATTAGCGGTACAACGTATATATTTATACAAGTTTTTACCATTATTCTTAGGTTGATTTTAATTGTGATATATAATTATGGAAGTATGTAATATTTCAATGGCTTTTTTTTTTGTAATTGTTTTTGGCTCAATCAAACTGCAAGTTTTCAATTTGTATTATCATTTTTAATTGCAAATAAGAGCACAAGCAAAATGTAATATTTTATATTGTGATATATTTAATAATTGTACGATTTTTTTTAAGTAGTTTTTACAATCCGCGTTGAGTCAGGGTTATAATTCCGCTGGATCGGTATAATGTTGTTTTAAGTGATTTATTATTAATTTATAATTTTAATTGATATATGTTTTTCTTTTATTTTTTGTTGTTGTAAACAATAATTGGTTACTGTTTAAAACGTTTCTGTTGTGTTTTTGGAGTTAGTTTTTATTAAAATTGAAGTATCATATGCTTTTTCTTCGTGTTTATGTATGTTTAATCGCATTTGTTATTATTATTATTATTTGATGATGAGTTATTATGTTTTAGAACATTCAGATGTGTAGGAAAATATCGATTTTTCATAATTAGTTTAGATTTTGTACTTAATTTTATTTTCATGATTACATTGTTTACAGTTCATATGTTAATGATAAGTGCGTAATTTTTAAATTTCGCATATATAATTCCATATTATAATAATAATGCTGATGTATAACAGTTTATTGGCCATATTAGTTCTTCAATAATTACAGTACAATATGAAATCCAGTTAAGCTTTAACTATATAATACGTTCTATATTAAGATTACGTATATTTCCGATATAAACAGCGACGTCACACAATATTATATTTGGAATATAGAAAGTTTGGTGTTAGTTTATATAATTTTAATATTAATTTTGATTAATTCTTTTTATTTAATATTTATATAAAAGTTTACTAGATATTTTACTATGTTTCAATCTAAAACACATTACATGGAAATAAAACATGATTTAATATTTAAAATTTTTGTAGTGACGTCCTGACATGAAATAAATATTTCTTTCCAAATTTGTAATGTTTAGCATTCTCATAAAATATTTTGATCAGCGAATTTATTAAAAATAATTAAGAAATATATTTAAATAAATTACTTATCGATATTTGGAATAGGGTGGTGCTTTTAATATGTTTACAATAAATTGAATACTCTTCATAATAATGAAAATCAAAGTAATATTTTTATATCAATTAAAGATTTTATATATATATATATATATATATATATATATATATATATATATACATATATATATACAATATTGGGATTTTGCAGTATTTTGTAACTATTTTTAATAAATATTTCAGCATATATTTATAATGAGTAAGGATAAAAGTTATATTCGAATGTTATCTCTCAAAAATTCTACATATTTGTATCACTTTAAAGTTTATTGCAAAAAGCATATGCACGGGTCATTTTTAATAACACTTTAATTTTATATAGTTTATTTTCTTCGTTAGAATTGTTAGTGTTTGATATCATGATAACAATTAAGATATGTTTTTAAGAATAAAACTGATAAAAATGAAAAAAAATGCTATATATTAAAGAAAATATAATTTGTAAAATTGTATATCTAAGTCAGTATATTTTATTACATTGTAAGCTTTCATGTAACAACATTTTAAACGAGTGTAAAATCCTCAATTATCATTTTTTTGATGTAGAATTCGATTCTAAAACTATCAGAAACTATAAAACCAAATATGTGGCGATGG
Source organism: Leptonema lineaticorne (assembly GCA_024500535.1). Classification (NCBI taxonomy): domain Eukaryota; kingdom Metazoa; phylum Arthropoda; class Insecta; order Trichoptera; family Hydropsychidae; genus Leptonema; species Leptonema lineaticorne. The sequence continues at coordinate 2,586,093 of JANIJI010000001.1, forward strand.
AAAATGAGGATTTTTTTCTATGATGTGTATCAATATCAGTGCACATAAATAATTTATAAGCTTTAAAAATATAATGGATTAAATGTGATGTTAATGTACCTTTGTTTTGTTATGGAAACGATATGATTCATATTTATTATATATAATAATAATAAAAATAATAGTACACAAATACGAATATATATATATATATATATATATATATATATATATATATATATATATATATATATATATATATATATATATGGTATATATATATGACATAAATTACTTCATTTATATTTTATACCTTAGTATATAATATAATATTGTCATTGAAACTTTTACATAATACATAAGGACTACACAGTAATTGTATTTTATATTAATTTAACTGTAAGAGTAATAATATTATTGATATTTTGAACATTTATATCATTCTAGTTTTAAGATTTTAGTATTATAAAGAATATCAATAGCTTCGTTGGATCTTCTTATGTTGTAATCTCAAATATATAATTCTTCATATACATATATCAGTAAACGTACAAATTTGTTTAAAGCGATATTCTATGCATATATAGACCCTCATAATTATTTTTTAATGGAAACCTGATATATATATATATATATATATATATATATATATATATATATATATATATCCTGCTTGCAATTATAATATTTAATCGTTTGTAAATTTAAGATTACACGTATTTATAATATTTTCTAAATTTGATTGAGCGATAGTATATTTTCTTCCAGATTTTGCAATTTTTTAATAATCATATTTTACTAACGTTATTATTATTATTATTAAATATCTTCTAAAGATTCATAATAAATATATAAATTTGAGCTTCACTAAAGATAAATTCTTATGTACAAGTAAATCTTTAGTGGTGACTTTTTTATGAGAGGGCTGTTAGACTTTTTGATAAAAAATTGAAATATTGTGTTTTGTAAGAATTTTAATATATTTATTTCAAAAGTGGAATGCAAAACACTGTTATGTCGCACGTGGAATTTGGATTTAAATATATAAAAGGAGTTGCATTCGACATACGTTAAGTTTCAGTTATGTCAGTTTGGATTAAATTACAATTGATAATTAAGGTATATATGCATTTTTTTTTTGTTGCATTCTCAACGCTACAAATTCTCACAAGTCGCCATTGCTAATATTATAATAAAATATTTATCGTTATATAAATAATTTCGCAAATATATCATATTGTGGTGGAGTCAAAACGGTCAATTATATAAAATATTGGTGAGCATCCGTTGTGTAAAATGGCTTGTGTCGTTTCATTCAATCCAGTGTATCGTCGAAAAAGCCCGTGACGAATCTGTCGGTTTAATTTTGACACGCAACTCTCTACGGTGCCCACGCTTAATGTAGAGCGCGCGTTTTGGAAGAAAAGTCTAGCATTTGCAATAGCAACAATAATAATCGCATATATTTATATGTTTTTTTTTTCATCGAATCGTATTATATTAAGAGTGATTAATATTTTTAAGGGATTGCATTGATCAATTTGCATATACAAATATTTCGTGTTGAGAATAAATCACATGTATAATTATATAATATTTTATACATTTAAGATCTTTAATGACGTTGGTAATGTAAAATTAAAAAAAAAATCTTCTCTTTAGAATTATTTCATTAATATTATTGTTTTATTTGTCTGCTTCGTTTTATCGCTATAAACGTATATCTGTAATACAATACAATGTTGATGAGTATTTTTACATTGTCTATTCTATATTATTTTCTAATGGCGTTTTGACATTGGCAACAAACAGTACCTGAAAGTAACATTTTTTTTTATGTAAGTTGGATAATGATTTAATACGTAGTTTTCTTGGCGGTTAATTTGACTTGTAAAGATTCGAGTATTAAAATTAGACGGTATGTCAAGTGAAAATATGTATTTCATGTTCAGTTTTATAATTTTATAATTTCAATTGATTATGATCTGTTATCTATTTAGATTATTATTTTCTGCATTATTCTGACGTTTTGACTAAAGCTACTCAAAGCTCTGCGCTTTTATATAATTTTAAATATTGATTAATAATAATCTTCAACCAAATTTATTTAATTTACGCACTCATTTTGCATTATATATATATATATATATATATATATATATATATATATATATATATATATATATATATATATATATATAAATAATTCTTAAAATTATTTCAGTGTGAAATATAATTTAAATGTTTGAAGGTTCGATGGCATAATTCATACGTTTATTAATTTAAAAAAATATAAACTAAATATCGATTTGTTACGTAGAGCGGTTGAGCAGTATTTTCTTTTTTATAAAATTATTGATTTTTTTTTCTAAATATACCTTTATTTTTTAACAGCTTTTCTTAAAAGTGTCTTTCAGAATTGAACTTGTTTTCAAAGCAAAAAACAATATTTTTTCTTATTCGGTAAAACTAAGAATTTGATACGTTTTATTTTCTTAGGTTATTTGGCTAGATATTGGTTACTATTACATATTTTTGGTTTTCTAATAAACATATTAAGAATCTATTGCTTTGGAATCTATTTCTGAACTATTATAATTATTTAGAATCAAAAAAAAAGATACACTTTTATTTCAATTCAGTTTACGAAATGGTGCTTTTTTTGTTACAAAATTACAACAAATATTGGATTACGGATTTAATATATGATTTTCGTAATTTTATTTTTCATAACGAAATGAGAATGTTAAATTTGAATGAGAGATGACAAAAAGCAGTTTTATTTTTATGCATCATTGGCACATAAAATGTCAAAATTCTATTACCTAGAATATTATTAAATTTAGATATTTTATATATGTATAACTAATATAAACACATTTATAATAAAACCAATTACCTTCGTATTTTAATCAGCAAAATTTAGTCAAGATTGCATTAAATGCCATATATATTGATTTTTGAGTCATATAAACTATTTTCGAGCGTAAGCTTTTGAAATCTTTTACTTTTAAAAATTTTGTTGGTTATGTAATATACATATATATATATTAATAGGATTTATATTTTTCATTATTAATTAGATTTATTTGTGAGTGCAGTGTTATTATATTGGTTATAGTCATATGACAGACCAAATAATTCTAGTTTATTTATGTTTTTCGATCGTTTTATAAGATTTTATAAATGCGGGTTGGAAATCAGCAGATTTATGTTACATTCTAATAATAATGAAAAATCAGCGTTTTTATTTTGAAATTTTCTTATATAAATGTTTTTAGCCCTTTTGATGCTGAGTCTCTTCTATAATTATTTGTTATATCCATTATTTTTTTTAACTTTTTTTTTAAGTTATTAAACATACAAATATTCTAAAAATATATTAGAGTGCAAATTAATCACTAAAAAAAATACCTATATTTTTGAACTTATTAGAAGTTTGATTAAATATGATGGAATTGTATAGTTATTACTTAGTAACAAAAGGGTTAATATATATAAATGTTTTTAGCCCTTTTGATGCTGAGTCTCTTCTATAATTATTTGTTATATCCATTATTTTTTTTAACTTTTTTTTTAAGTTATTAAACATACAAATATTCTAAAAATATATTAGAGTGCAAATTAATCACTAAAAAAAATACCTATATTTTTGAACTTATTAGAAGTTTGATTAAATATGATGGAATTGTATAGTTATTACTTAGTAACAAAAGGGTTAATAATATATATACATAAAATTTTGAGAGTAATAATTATCAATATAAAAATGAAATCATCGTTTGGTAGATGGAGACGAAATTTTTGAAACAAAAATGGCCTAAATTTATATATATTTACAAATTATTTAACATATGAAACTATCCACATCGAATGCAAAAATCACGTTTTAACATGAATAATGTTTATAAACCTGAAAAAAAACAACTTTCGAATTATTATCATATCGAAATAGATTATTTCAATTTATTATATTGAAGTGTTAACATTCGGAAAATTATTACTTATATTATTTTTAATATGTTATTCATGTTGAAGTACGACAAAAAATTAAAATAATTGACGAATATCATTCCTACACTTTGATATGGAGCAAGTTTCAATATATTCATATATATATATATATATATATATATATATATATATATATATATATATATATATATATATATATATATATATATGTGTGTGTGTGTTACTTACATTTATATAATTTATGATATAAATATTTCTACAAACAAACCATGCAATATTTAATATATATTCCACTATTTTTTTTATATATGTATGTATGTATATAGATTATTTTTGTTTTGCCAAAACGAAATTTTAAAAGAAAAAAAAATAATAAAAAACTGTTCTGCGATGAAAATAGGCTGTGTAAGATGTATAGTTTTATAATGTTAACCATTTAATATATATATATATATATATATATATATATATATATATATATATATATATTTATATATCCATATGTATATGTGTGAAAACATAAATGACGCAGAATAAAGAAATACGGTTTGAGAAGCGATGTAAATTGTAAAACTGTATTGTATTATCAGAAATATACATATATTTTTATTGTAACTTTGAAGTTTGTATTTTATTTTTTACGAAATAAACAGTGAATTTAAAAATGCAAAATGATTTATTTTTTTTATTTCAGCGTTAATTTCACATCTTAATATTTCTACATGTTCTTGACTAGAAATAAGCAAATTTAAAATATGTCATATGAGGAAAAAGAGTAGAACAATGAGGGATGAAAAATTTATAAATCATGTCATTCTCTCTACAATATCATATTTTTTTTTTGTAAGAAAATAAAATAAATGAATAGAAATAATTTTAAACCTCATCCATATATTTATTTCAAATATACTACATGTTCAATAATGCAACTATTCGAGGTACAATATATATATAATATGAAGATAATATCTGGTATTCAATGAATTTAAAAAATATTATACAATAAATCAACAGCGCTACAATTATGTGTGGGCTGTGATTATAGTCTTCAAATCAATTTAAATCAAATTATAAATTTGAGTACACTAGAATAAAATGTATGCATAGTTTTTTTTTCTAAAATAAATTAAAATTCAATATAAATATAAATGAGAGCTTTGAATTAAAAATATTAAGATATAACTTAATAATAACAAGCCATTATTCAATTCCTGAGAAATATAAAATCTACTTCGTTTTTCATTCGTCATGGATGAGGTTCAAAATTTTCACATGTTATTTTTATAATACACACGATGATATAAAATAGTTGACAATTTCAACAACATTGTATTTTTTTTATATAAAGATTTAAATTCAAAGCGACGCTAAATTTATTACATCATTAATAAAAATGAAGGGAAGATGTTTTACAATATCTGTTGGTTAGTCCATCAGGCACATATTTATTATTTACACTTCGCTATATATTTGGTTTAAAATGTCTTTGTTTATATATATATATATATATATATATATATATATATATATATATATATATATATATATAAATATATATATATATATATATATATAAATATATATATATATATATATATATATATATATATATATATATATATATATATATATTTATAATCAACGACAAAAGCTATAATAATTATCGTTTAAGCGTGCATAATTATAGTTTTACTAACGCAAAATAAATGTTATACATTTGAGGAACATAAAGATTTTCCAATTTGTATGGCACTGTTGTATTGTAAAAAAAAAATCGATGGATATGTAAAGACTTATTATTAACAGTGCTTATTATTTTTATTTAATTCAATAAGTTAATATAAAATTTGTGTGATTGAAATATAATGTATTAGAGACATATATTAGATCAATAATTATTGAGTATTTATTATAATTATCATAAATTTATTAAGGTATATTCTGAATCAATATTATCAGTGTGTTAGATAAGTAATATTGTCAGCGTGGTCCAAATATTGACAATAAGCATTGATCTATAAAAGTCTCCGCGTCGACAGATTGAATAATGATTTTTTTTTTAAATTTAGAAATAATCACATGCTATTAAATAATTGTAAAACGATGAAAAGCGACTTTGTCTTTACAATATATAATGATTTAGTCAATACAAAAATACTGCAGAAAAATATACTTAACATCAATACGTTTTTAATATATGTCTTTGTACCTGTGCATTGCTATTTTTTTTGTTGCAAGCAACACAAAGATAATATTAAAATATAATAATTTCATAACATTGCATTTCATTATCCACATTTTGATATGACAATACTGGTTGACGTCAAAAATAGACTACCAAAATTATAGAAAGATTTTTAGATATGTTGGACAATTCTTCAATAAAAAAGTATAGTGATTATGCATTAAACATTATTGTAAAAATTCTATAATGATAAAAATAAATACAGAAGATATCCAAATGAAATTATGATTATATTATATATATGGAAGGAACACTTCTCGAACATGAAAAAAGTCTCCAGTAATAATAATAATAATAACCAGTTAATTCTTTTATAAATGAGATCTAAAGACGAACTGATTATTAAATTCAATTTCATATTATTTTTTCTCAATCAACAGTTTGTGTTAGCTGGTTCTCTAGATTAAAAAAAATACACTATTATGTTTTTAACAATTCTGCATTAAAAAATAAAAATATAAATAATGTAAGAGATTCTTCATAATAAATATATTATTATAAGTGTTCAAGGAATATTAGTAAAAAATACTGTGAAGTTCTTGTAGAAAAAGGTTTTTATCTTAAACAAAATTGGCAGTTTATTTTTGACGTTTACCAATTTAACCATTATTTTTATGAAGATAATAATTTTATAAAATCCAAATAAAAAATATGGATAACAAATTTGATACAAAAATAGGAAAAAAACAACGCGGACAATAAAAAATAATTAGAATCTAAAAATCATATATATATCACAGAATTCATAATTCCTTTCCTTTCCCTTCATGTTCACACTGTTTACTTCAATTTTAATAAATTTTACTAAATCATACACGTTTATGCAATATATATTTACACAAAAATGGTTAACAAATATGATCACATATTGTCATATGAAATTATTATACAACTATGAGAAAAAAATAATAAATTTATATGATAGGGACAAATCAAGAAAATTATTTGGACATGTAAATAAATAAAAAATATAAAAAAAAATAATTATTTCACAAATAATCTCTGTTAACACTTTAGCTGCTGGCTTATTTGAACGTGTGCTGTTCAATTATTACAACGAAAGCAGCACTGTAGAGATTTCTTAACGCACTTATGTTGTGGCCATCAGCGAAAGAGTTAAGACATATTTTAAATATGTAACAATAATAGCCACACCCAATCGGCAATTCGTTCAACAGTTTCACTTTTTTCACTACTATATATATGTATAAACTATGAACACAAACGAAATATAAATCAACAAATATAATCATATAGCAATAACGATAAATTGTCATGAATACTACTTGCACTTTGGAAAAGAAGAAACTATAACAATAGAATGCATTTTTATTTCATTGACATGTTCTGAATCCATGTACTTAGATCACTAGTATCGTTACATTCTAAGACCACTTCTTGTCCTTCGTCCGGCAATAACAATTGTTGCGCTGCCGTTCTTCCCGATAGATATGCACCATGAACGGTGGAATAAAAATTACTATGTGTATGTTCACCAGCAAATAACATAGTTGGCTGAAAATAAAATGAATTATTTGTATATTGAAACGATTTTTCATTATTCGTGTTAACTATTCGTATCACATATCACATATTTTTTTTTTTTTGTTTTAATATTTAATTAATATGAGAATACAACATCTTGTAACACGATGAAAACAAAATCTCTGTAATAAATACACTTGAATATTATATAAATAGTAATAGAAAAATATACATAATAATTACCTTTTTTTGTCGATTTACATATAAAGGTTGGGCAATTTGCTCAATGTCTATTTGAGAGGCCCCAACAGCGATAGCAGTATATGATCCTCTACTATATGGTTGTTTGTGCCAACTTGTGCTGTAATTACAGAAAAAAATTATATAATCAATGTAGGATAAAAAAAGTGAGTATTTAAGAAAATACACTTATGTAATGTGATCGCTAACCAAACACATTTTTGCGGTTCCGGAACTAGCGGATCGTTTAAAAACTTCTTTAAAATTTCAGTACATTTTGCTGCGACAATTTCACTGGGAAGCGTTTCCATATATTCGGCTTCTCTACCCGATATCCAACCTAATAATATCGTATCGGATACCTTAGAAAACGAATAAATTTTTTTATACCAGTTTTCCGTGATATTTTTGGGATCATCGCAATACGGTTCCCATAAAAGTAGAACCTCAGATATCGTGGGATTCAAAAAGGGCCTATCGTACTGTAGAAATATCTTGTCCACCGTACCATAAATCAGTCTATTGATAGATTCTACTTTATAATTTGGAAGAGGGGGAACAAACAATGTCGAAGCGCTTTCTTTGAGCACTCCCAAAGGTAACGCGCATATGATGTGATCGGCCTGAACGACGTCCCCGTTTTCGCACGTTATTTCCACGTTAGGTGCGTTCGGTTCCCGTTTAGTGGCGTCTAAAAATTCAGAGCGGTCTTCCATCGGAGTCGCGTTCGGACTGTCGTCTATAACGGTTCTATCCGAGTCGTCCGACTCGTTTCCGGGATCGTCTATTCCGGAATCGACTCCGGGACTGCTCATAGAACTCGACGGAGAACGCCATTTGATCGTTTTTACCGGACAATTTTTTACTATATTCTCAGTAGGGATTTTGGCGACGAGCGGTTCTAAAATCGAGCTGTAGCCAGATTTGAGAACAATATTGCCTCCTTGCAGTTCCGTATAACTGCCGAGCTCTAGTAGATCGATCTCGTTCATAGTGTGACATCCCGATATGCAGGTTTCCCGCTTGAGCAGACAGTCGAAGATGAGTCTCCGCATGCGCTTGTCTTCGGTGTCGGGTAAGTTACGCAAGTATATCTCAATTTCGAGATTTATGTGCTCTCCGACGCTATTGATATCGGCGGGAGGCAAATATTGACAGATGAAGTATTCCTCGCAGCGCCGCAAGAAGCAGACGTAAGCTTCGTAGATTTCTTGCAGTATATGAAACGGCACCTGTCTGCCGGCGGAGGTGGCCGCTATGACGCGATGCGGCTTCGGCGCGGAGACGATGTCGACGAGTCCGTTGGCCATCGCCAGTTCGAACATAGGATTGCCGAGCACTCCGTGGATCCAGTTGGCGCCCAGTTCGATCCTCTGGCCTCCGAGAGGAATCGCTACGATCCTGCCGCCGATCCTGTTTCTCGCTTCGACAACGACGAAATCCCTCTGGCCGTGGGCGGAGAGATGATCCGCAGCGGCCAGTCCGGCGACTCCGCCGCCCACGATCGCCACGCGACACCGACGTACACTCATTGCGGTGGCGCAGCCCTGACACCCTCCCCTCGAATCCTCCACCGCATTACCGCGAGCCCGCTTTGACAGCTGACGGCCCCCCCGCCTCTACGTTTTTATTACATATGCGGACGGCCTTGACCCCGTACGTTACGGCCATGAGCTTGAAAATAAATACGCTCATGAAATATTACTATTTCTTTTTATATTTATGATAAAAATAGTTGATAAATATTTATTTATGAAATTTGACTTAAAAAAATAAATATTTTATATACTCAGGTTGTATAAAAAAATAATTAATTTTATAAAAGATATTTGAAATTAAAATATAAAGACCGTAAATGCACAATATTATAATTTTGCACAACACTGTATATAAAAATATGTTTAGAATATTGCATTAGTAAAAGAAAATATGAATTTAAAAAGAAAAATACGGGCCATATATTATACGATTATGTTATCGGCGCAAGCGCAATAACGTTGACGTGTGTCATCTGTCAGAGGAAGCCGCAGCTGTCACTTAGGTATTGTCTTGTCGGATGTCGAGCGTTGTGTCCGGCGGCAAAAAGCTGCGATTTCGCGGCTCCGATGACACCGATGGACCCGTTTCGACGACGGAGGTTGCGGCGGCCGAAGATGCGGCCCGTAGGAAGAAAGGTACACATTTTATTTATTATTTAACCTATTTACCGATTGTTAGCACAATTAGAAACGATCGAACAATTATCTAGGCAATCTATAAATTAAAAAATATATTTTACAGAAATTGATTGAATTCGAATAGTTTAATATTGTTGATATTTTGTGTATTTATTTTTATAATTTTATTTTTATTGTCATTTCATATTTTATTATAAACTTGAAATATCAATTGTATAATTAAGGTAATATTATTCTTTATTCAATGCTATTTTTTCAGAAAGAAGTCCTTCTCTTTTGGCATTTCTGAGGGTCGAATTAACTAGAGGTTATTTATTGGAACATGATGAGGAAAGATTTTCAGCACGCAGAGAAAAAGTGTATTCTTTCATGAAAATACCACAAGAATTAGAAAAATTTATGGCATATGGTTTTTTTCAATGTGCCGATTCGTTTTTATTTGTATATACATTTTTACCGATACGTTTTCTAATGGCATTTTGGGCTTTGATAAGTAGGCCTTTTGTACGATGTTTTGGGTATATTTATTTATTTTTTAACTTTAAATATTTATTTATTTTTTGTGATTTTTAATTATTGTTTTGTTTCCGATTTAGATATCAAACTGGAAATTCGAGGAGATTTATATTAAAACCGGCAGAAGTGTGCGATTTATTAAAAGGATTTATATTGGTGATATGTAGCATTCTTATGTGTTATATGGACACCAACATGATGTATCATCTAGTTAAAAGCCAAAGCGTTATGAAATTATATATTTTTTATAATATGCTTGAGGTTGGAGATAGATTGTTTTCCGCATTTGGTCAAGATACAATTGATGCTTTATTTTGGACTGCTACAGAACCAAGGGATAGACGCAGGGAACATTTAGGAGTTATACCGCATTTATTATTCGCTTTGATATATGTCTGTATCCTTTTTCATAAAATTGTTTCCATGGTTTGTAATATATTTTGATATTTTTCCTGAATTTATATTCAGTTTTTCATAGCCTCTTAGTACTCTTTCAAGCCACGACTCTCAATGTTGCATTCAATTCTAATAACAAGTCACTTCTCATCATAGTTATGTCTAATAATGTGAGTATTCATTTTATATTATACTATAATTTTTTTTTATTTACATAGAAATTGTTCTATATTTTTTTTATTTCATTTTTTCCACTAATTTCTTTCTTTTTTTGTAATATGCTTTACTTTAATATATTTATTTATTATAGTTCGTAGAATTGAAAGGCAGCGTTTTTAAGAAGTTTGACAAAAATAATTTGTTCCAAGTATCGTGCAGCGATGTTAGGGAACGTCTTCATCTTTTCGTGTTATTATTTATCGTTGTATTACAAACGATGAAAGAATATTCTTGGAAAGAAGACAGATTTTGGGTGCTCGTACCAGATTGTATTTTGGTCCTAGGTTTTGAAGTAGTCATCGATTGGATTAAACACGCATTCATTACTAGGTATCAATAATTTGATATTGCTAATAGTTTTCTAATGAATGCATAAATAAATTTATCTTTATTTTAAAAATTTTCAGATTTAATGAAATACCATTTAGCGTATATAGAGAATATACAGTGAGTTTAGCTTATGATATGGCACAGACGAGGCAAAAGTATGCCTTTTCTGATCATTCCGATTTAGTGGCTCGTAGAATGGGATTCATACCGTTACCTTTAGGAGTTGTTATAACTCGAGTTATGATACAGGCTTTGAAATTAGATAGGTAAATTTTAATGACATTTTATTCATTGTTGTTATGAATTTTTAATATGTAATATTAATATTTTAGCGTTGCAGCAATCTTACTACTTGTATTAGCATACCTTTGTTTAATTGCTCTACGAATTTTAGTTTCGATAGTTATTTTAGGTAAGGCTTGTGATTTGATTACGCAACATCAAAGCGATAAACAAGCCAATATTAGTCCTAACGCGACGCCTAAAAAGTGAGTAATTGTAATTTACAAATTATATTTAATTTGATGTGAAAAATATTGTTAAACTCGTTTTGTGTTTTAGGGAGAATTCTAATAGTAAAGATTTTGCAACAAGTCCATCAAAACCGATAGAGTGGTCTGCAAAATCTACAATGGATACGTCTTCCGTTAAACAAAATTCTCAGCCTAAACAATTAATTAATGATGTAAAGCTTTTATTTGATTTTATTATTTTTATAATAACAATGAATTTTCATATTTATTTTCTATATTTTTAGGTTCCTTTACAAGAACCATATACAGGTGCTGCAGCAATATTCTCCAACAGCACAGTAGATTTGAATGGTGTGTGTTTAAACGAACAATTGCTGTCATCAAAGCAAATTAAAAGTGAGCCACTTGAACAGTCTGACGATGTTCAAGATCAGATTGTTGACGTCAGTAGAAGCGTACCTGATATAGAAAAAGCATGGAGGGAGCTTAAAGCCAACACTGGTGTTTGTAGTCCAACTGTGGCACCGATTGTAACTGAACCAATTGCTCAAGAGTGTCCCATAAAGAGACGATCGGAGTCAGAACCGAATTTAGCAAATGCAAGTGATGAAATGCAAGAAGACTGCTAGATTACGTGTAAATATTGTTACATTTGCGGTTTCCAAAATACAAAATGATAGACCGAAATATCTTTTATTAAATAGCCAGTGTCGATAGTACAAGTTGCAGATAATCGCAAAACAATTTAAACTAATTAACTCGTTACACTATAATGCACTCTATATTATACACTGAATTATAAAATATGCAAAATTTTCTGGAACATTTCAAACCGTTTTACTCATTATTTAAACGATTTTGAAACATTATTTCGATTCCAGAAAGTTTCAGAAGAGTTATGCAATTATTTTTAGGCTACGCTCGTCACACTGTCTCTTTCTAAAACACGCTTGTCTTGGGCGTTATTAGACTCATAGTATTGTGCCAATTGATCCACATTTATTATCTTGGTTCTCAATCCCAAGCTCTTTTGAAAACGATACGTGACATCATTGATTTTGCTCGCCATTCGGTATTGTCTGAGTACTGTATTGTGCAATTATACTAGAGAAATCTCTTCATAAATTGGACCATTCACAGTTATGAGTTTTTATCATCTTTGACATACGTCGGCCAGTTCGCCCGATATTCGTATCTGCCATTCGTGTTCTTACGGGTTAGTGGTCCCTTTGTCTTTTGTCTGCTACAACGTTAATAATTAACGTAGCAGGGTTTCGTTGATAATGCATCTGCATTATCATGATTTTCACTTAATTTACTCAGAAGTTTCACTTACTGTTATACTGCTACATGATACGTGACATCAATGATGTCATGTATCACGTGTCAGTGTGTGTAGTGCAGAGCGCAATGTAGTGTTAGCAATTAATTAGTTTGGCTTATTTTGCTATTATCTACAACTTGTACTATTGACTCGGGCTAATATAATAAAGTTCATTCTTTAATTTAATTCTGGTTTATCATTTGTATATCCTGGATAATCGCAGACATAGCAATATTTTATATTTTTTGCAAAGTCATGTAGTTATTTTTAAATCGGGCATTTGGTGGGGGGTATCCAATATTTTTTGTTCTTCAGTACATGTCTTACGGAGATATTGTGCATTATATCAATTATAAAACTATATTAATTTCTCACAAGAAAACTGTTATATATGCTATTTTGCCATAATCTTCTCTGATTTAGTGCCAAAATTTATATATCATATAAAGGTAAAAATTAATAATTTTTATTTATCATTAAAAAATATCATGTTGTAATAATTGTTATTTATATATATGAGATTTGGTCATAAAATTTATGCGATTTTTGCATATTTAAAAGTAGCATGATTTTTTTATCTAACAGATATGTATATATATATATATATAAACACACACACACACACACACACACACACACACACACACATATATAAATATATATATATATATATATATATATATAATTGCTTTATCTTTTATTACAGAAATTGTTATAATTTAATTATATGGTATAATATGAGTCTTATTTATTGGACATGATTTCTTAATTTATTGAAAATTGTTAGAATAAATCATTTAAAATACATTTTTTTAGTAATTCCTCTAAAATATATGTTTTTATTTTATAGATTATCACGAATTCAGATTTATTATAATAAATAAGATATATTTTTTGAATTATTTAGTACGTTTGAACATTCAGAACAAAATATTAAAATCTTTTTTTATTATTTTTTTTAAATCAAATCTCATAGATATTTTTAATAATTATCGAAATCACACGACTTGGATACCTCTGAATTGAAATAACATATGTATTTGTTAAAACGTAAACCCATATCATATTTATGTGTGAACTTTTGACAAAATGAAAAAAAAATCTATTTTAGATATAAATAAAAATACATGATTAACGTTTAACGTGTTATTGGTTTGCCAATGTTTTTGTGTGATTAATTAATTAAAATAATTATATTTTATTACATTTATCGTTCGCTATTACTTTTAATTGATATTATAAGTTTTTTTTTTTGTAAATCGTGTTTTCGGTTCTCTAGTTTAAACTTTTAATTAGATCGTTTGACGTTGTGATTATTTGCACATGTAATTAGAAGTCAATAACTGTGCAAATAATCGCATTCCCTTTTTTTTACACATTGTTATGTTGGATCGACTATTGAAAATATAATTAAAAAAATGAAAATGATTAACGCTTAGGAAATTTGCCAAAGTGAACTATGTTAACTGCTTTTTAAAGCCGAATTTTAATTTTATTCGTAGAAATATATAAAGTATTTTTAGCACAAGTGCCTTTTTTCTATCGACACAAAAATAATATAATATTTTATTTTATGTAGATTTTACATTGATATGCAAATTAACATTTTGTCACAGAATATATATATATATATATATATATATATATATATATATATATATATATATATATATATATATATATATATATGTCAAAATCTTGTATTTACATTTTGATATTAAATAATCTTTTTCATTCATGTTTATATTATCAAACGTGTCGATAAAAATGACAATTTTTATTTTTTCATTATTGTATAAAATTTCTACGTAGATTAATATCATAAATTGCAGTTACTATTCTGCATATATATGGGAGTTTTTATTCATTTCAATGTTCGATGTCACTTTTTGTTTTTGCAGCGGTTTTCTTTATATATATATTTTTTTTTTCAATATTTATTCGATCGTTGTGATATTATTAGTTCAATTTTGCAATATAATTTATAAAGTACAACGTTTGTCACATTTTACAATTATTTTACATTTAATCAATTGGATTGCACGATCAGATTTTTATCGGTATGAATTGAATATGCTTATTCTATTTTGTATACAAAAAGAGCTTTTTTATGTGATATAAAAAAAGTTCATAGCTTTGAGCTTGTAAAATTTGTACTAATAAAAGATTTCATTTTCATATATTTTTGATGTTAGCACAAATTTATATTTATATTATCTTCGATTTAACATTATACGAATATAAAAAAAAATTAAGATATATTTGACTTTCAACCGAAATCTTTATAGTGGATGATCTGTTAGATATTTTTTACTTATATTTTTATTAGATATATTTATCACATGATGCAGATCAATATTTATTATATTTTATTTATAATGATATTTTTAAATACTATGTATTGTTTTATGACATTTTTTTAACTCTAAAAATAATACTTAATATATTTTATAAAACTTTTATCTATATTATACTGCTTAATCGAAGATATATATATTCTGTATATTGTTTTTAACACGCAGCCTTATTACTTAGATGAGACATTCCTTTATTTAATTATAAATACGAAACGTTTATTTTTATTTTGTAATATCACTGTTATTATATATCAATTTGTTGTGCTCTCTTATTTATTCAATAATAATAAAACTTTGAAGGAAGATATTGTAGGATTCTATTAAATTATTTATATTGCTACTCAAGTCTTTTTTTTTTTGATTTTGTGTTGAGATTTTGTGATAACTTAAAAAAAAATATTGTATAATATTTACATATTTTATGTATATAAAGTAAATTATGAACTTATATTGTTTTATTTCGTGTTTTTTTTATTAACATCATGTTTACAAAATATTGTTCCAATATTTTTATTAACTAAATATATTCTAGATTTAAAAAAATATTTTTTTTTAATCTAGAATATTCTGCGCTCAATTTTCATAGTTTCATTTCTTTCAATACTATTTCAAAATAAAATATTGTTTTAACTGAGCTGTAAATTATATTAATTATTTAATTCAAAGTTTCTGCATCTTTTTTATTGAGAAGTTTATGATTTTTCTATAAATATAATAAGTAAATAGAATTAAAGCCTTTACTTTGGGATTCGTAATGTGATTTTAAGTGTCTGATACTCAGATATATTTTCAATTTCAATTTAAAACATAAATATCCAACATAAAATGGTAATTATATTGAATTAATATTACAAATAGATCATTTATGATATATGCAGCAATAAGACGGATTGGAATATTCAATGTTAATAATTGAATTTAATCACTCAGATATCACAATATTAAATTATTCATATTTGAAAAATAAAATATTGAAAAAAAACATGATATTATTTTTTTTAATGTTACATAAAAATATATGGCGCCATTACAGAATTGGGCACCGGTTGATTGATTATGCAATCTTTGCACGTTTATTTGCATATAGTCAACGTTCCGTATTGTAACATGTAAAATGTTAAGCAACTCGACAATGAGCCGGTGGGTGTTTTTATCACGAGCGACATGAAATTGTCACCGTGTTGTTATGATAATAGATTCGTCGTACCAACGACATGTTATAGTTGAACATTGTCTGGATTCTATTAGAGGCCGTCCGGGCGGCCTTAATAATGGAAATAATGCTCTCATTGTAAACAGGTCTCCAATTTTGCCGTTGTCTAATTGTGTAAACAATTAATATTTTGCATGTAACGCTTCGACATCATGCAAATAGGCCAGGTGTTTTATCGGTATGTAAATTATGTCATTCCGGTCTTGTTGCGCTTTTTTTTTTACCTCTGTGTAGCATTGAAAGGACGTTTGATTTATAATATATATATATATATATATATATATATGACGTTGCGTAATTAGTGTGGGTATAAATATTATTTTTATACCTAATTTCATACATTTTTTTCAATATGGCCTCCATTAGAGACCATTGTTGAAAAATAGACTGCAAAAATATTTCCTACCCCTGAAATTAACCATATTTATACAAAATTTATGAATTGTAGAGTGCTTAACGTTATATATGAATTTATCTTATGAAAAAAAGTTAAATATCTCTGTTTTTTATTAATATTTATACTATATATATTGAGAACAAAAATATTTTTTTTTGAAAAAAAAAACATTAAAGCACTCTAAAAGTTATTATAAATTATTTTGAATGTGTTTTAAAAATTAGTATTATTTATTTCATATTCTATTATTAGATAACGCTTTAATAGAATAAGTTGACAGCCCTATTTTACTTATTACTACAAGGATTTCATTGTGACTATTTGATATTAATAAAATAAATTAAAACTTATTAAAAATATTATGTTATTGATAAATCTATAATTTATATATATATATATATATATATATATATATATAATAGTGACATCTATTATGTTACATAAAATAAAAGAATATCATATTTGTTAACAGATTCGTTGAAAAGTTGTTTTCTTTTTAATGAAATAATTTCAATATTCAATATGAATAACACATTTATAAATGGTTTATTATATATCATGTATTTATATGAAAATATATTATAGTTCATTTTGAATTATGTTTATATTATAAATATATGTAATATTAAAATAGAATACGATTAGGAAATTGTTTTTTTTTTATTTTTAGAAAATTAAATAATTTATTCAATATTATAAGAATATAAGTTAATTTTTAATGACATAAAAAAAACATAATAAGAAAATCTAAAAAAATATATAATATAATGTAGTTTGTGAAAATGTCGTTAGATGTCTATTGGGAGATTTTTTTTTTTAGTGGAATGAAAACTCCCCTTTTCATACTTTATTGGGATGGGTTTTCGCTTCATGAATGAAAAGCTAACGGCCTTGTAAACATTGATTTTCCCATATGTGCCCGTCTCGGTGGGGTAGGTTTTCCCGTTCCTGGATTTTTCGCCGAGTTTTCCCGGCTCGGCCGACTCGGGAAAATGCCAAATGTAACGATTTCGCACTTATATAATCGTATCTTGTTCCGTGACAATTTTCACCTCTGACTTCTGGAAAACGATAGTCGCTTCTTTGAAAACCCTTTCATCGCACGTATTTTTTTTCAATTTTTAATTTAAAAAAAAAATTGTGACTCGTTTCCGAGTCGATATTGTCATACATTGTAATATATGATTATATATAAACATTCTATTATCATTTTATATGATTATTATAGTAAGCGATTATTTGATTGAATTTGAAATAACTGAAACTTATTAAATACTTGATCAACTTTAACAGCTGTTTCCAATATAAAATATATTACGAACAATAATCAACTATTGTTGGAATGATGAGATAAAAATTATGTTGTTTCATGTGTAATAATGGAACAAATTAGGCATAATTTGATTCAGATTTATTCATAATGTCTCAAATATCCAAAATTTTGATTAATATACTCGTATATGATTAATATTGGCGAATGCTTAATAAAACAAACACGAACTAAGGCCGAATTAAATTATGAGACACGAGCATATGTAAACGTTCAGCGTTTAATGAATTTAAAGCTATAAGTACAATACGATGTATGTAAATATATGTAAGAATGTGCGTCGGGTATTATCAAGCTACGGTCCGCGTGTACATTTCGATTCAATTTATTTATTTTTTGTAATTAAATATTATTTCAATATTTTATTGTGTGATTTTGTATGAAAATATTCTGAAAATTTTTATTTCATATATCGTATGATATATATTTAATGTTTTAGTTTTTTAAATATTCAATATTATTGTTGATTTTTAAAAATAATATTAATTATGAAAAATCAGTTTAATTTCTAATATATTGAAATATCATTGATTTTATGGAAAAAAATGATACAATTTTATCTTCAATATTAATTATAAATATAAAATAATTTATATTTTTTTACGGATAATTCTGTATATATGATACAAAACGTTGAAATTAATTAGTATTCTTTTCACGTGTACGGATTTTTATGTCGAAGGTTATATTGAATATATATATATTTTTTTTTCATTATTGAAAGATAAAGCAAATTGTTGACCCCTGACATATGGCATGAAATAGGCATATTTGTCGACGTTTTCGAGATGTTAATCGCGTTCAAGTTCTCGGAAAAGCCTCCGGGATTTGGGCTCTGCGGATGAATTTCGAGATATACGATTCCTGGAATCGAGTAGTTTCTCATGTCTCGCCCCCCCCATATAGCGCGGGATTTCTCGGAAAACCGGACTAAGGGAGGTTTGTGAACTAGAGGGTGGTTTCATCAAGAGAGGGATGCTCCCTTTAGGGCGTGGGCGAGCCACGTGGTGTGGACCCCATATCGATTTTCCGTCATCCCTTTACACTAGGCACAAACGACGACTTTTCCACAGGTAGTATTTGTAGTAATTCATGTATCAGATTTTCAGTGAAATAC
Source organism: Leptonema lineaticorne (assembly GCA_024500535.1). NCBI lineage: Eukaryota > Metazoa > Arthropoda > Insecta > Trichoptera > Hydropsychidae > Leptonema > Leptonema lineaticorne. The sequence goes on from JANIJI010000001.1 coordinate 2,605,866, forward strand.
GGATATATATATATATATATATATATATATACATGTTCATATACGTTCGCATTTATATAAATTGTATTAGATGAATGCCTTCATTCATTTGATTCTTCGAATCGGTATATATGAGGTTCTATTGTATATGTTGTTGTGAAAGTATTCATTTTACTGTTGACGTTCTGTTTGCATTCAAAATATGTATGCGAAATATTAAATTTTAAAATAATATTTATATATTGTATTATTGTTGTATTTTTATTTATAAAAAATATTATAGATGTGAATATATATTGTTTAGAAAATTTCATATTCTGATAATTTTTAACTGGTTTATCGTATGAAAATTTCAGAATTCTATATTAGTTTCAATAAATTCGGAAGTATGTAAATTTAATACGAATACTTTTTAATATGGAATATGAATGAAAACTTTTTCAATTTTTTTTACAGTCAATTTACCAAAATATTCCAATTTAATGTTGATCAAATAAAAAAAAATGATTTTATTAATATTTACATATATTTGAAATAGTGAAAATATTTTTTAAATAAAAAATAAGATTTAGATTCAGTATGCGGCAATTAAATAAAAAAACTAATTCAAAAAAAATTTTTACTTTTGGTCATAAACAGAAGTCGCACGGAGCAAGATCCGTTGAATAAGGCGGATGATTTTTATCATCCGTATTCAGGGTAAGCATTAAATGATGCTATTGAATTTTATCTCATAATTAGACGTCAGATTTTTTTATTTTCACAAATAATAATTATTATTTCTTTCAAATTCACTCTTGCAATTGTACAAATTTTAATTGGCGATAAAGAATAGGCGTTTCACGCCTACGCGACTTATTCGCATGTGCGAACGTTTATACGACGCCCAACGACGTTGTCGTCGTTACGAGACGAGATCGCGTGTCATTGGCAATGATATACGAGCTTAGTAAATCAACCCCTAAAATGTGTCAGAGGTGCCGGGAGGGTTGATTTAGTGCGCGTGCGTTTTGCAAGCATCTGCATCGCGGCAACAGCGATCGATCCGACTGGGAAATTCTTGGAAAAGAACGCTCGCCACCCACCCGCCCGCCCGCTCGTCCTACCCAATTTTCCGCGACCCCTCTCCACCCATGTGAACTCGATGGAAAACTGCGCAAAAGTATGAATGAGATTACCGTCGCGCTCCGCGTGTCCGGACGTTTGTGTGTGCATCACGCAGACCGTTTTTCCGCTTGGACCTCAGGAGTGCTTCACATTTGTATTCAAAAATGAAATATAATTGTTGCATAAAATATAATCATCACACCTAACATTACATACACACATATATAATATATTAGAATGAAAATGTTGGATTTTTATTATATATATATATATATATATATATATATATATATATATATATATATATATATATAATTATTTACCTAACCAACTAAAATAATAACATTTAAAAAATAAAAATTAGAAATAAAAGCTTGTATAATAATATATGTTTATTATATTATATTATTTATTTTTGTTTGAAATTTGACTTACGTCCAATGTTTAGGAACAGAATCCCAAAAGTCAACAATTGACTATGTATATGTTGTGTATTGTTAATAGATGGCGCAGTTATAGTTCTCAAATATATTTTTTCATTATAACAAGGATTTAATTCTAATATTATTCGCTATAATACATGTACATATTAATTAATTTAAAATATTTTTTTTTGAAAAATGTGATAAAAAAATTTATATGAAATCTTAAGAATGACTTATCGATATTTTTTTGAATAAGAAAAGGTTGCGCATCGCTGACACTGTATAACGACGTCGCCGTCGGAGTAGTATATCGTTGACGTCATTACTCCACCAATGACGTCAGAGATTCTCTTATGAATGGGGAGAGAGCGAGAGCTTTCTCACTGAAGCCAGTCCATTGAGGGAAAGCTTTTCTGTGTCGAATGTGAAATTTCCACTGCTTTCCATGAAAGATAAGAAAATGCGTTCACATGTCAACTGATTTTATTCGATATTTAATATAATATTTTTTTTTAATTAGAAAATATATTAAATTTCATTTTTATTATATCTATAATATTTTTTTTTGATAAATAAATTTTATGTTTTTTAATGGACAACAAAAAATCAGTATTTATGAAGTAAAAATATTTTTTCATTTCATTATAATAAAGTTAATAGTAAAAAAAGTAATTACTGTAAACTTTATTTTATAATTTTAAATACTCGTTTTGCATAATTTTTCAAATTATATAATTATTTTTATTTTCTCTATATATAAATATAAAAAAATATTACTAATAATTAAATACATTGACTACGTAACAAATTTTATACATCAATCAAGTTTTGTGAATATTCATCGAATTGTTATTATTTCACGAAAGTTTTGCTCATTTTCTATTATTATTATTATTGTTGTTGTTGTTATTTATTTTCAGATTTGACTATTTTGTTTGTATAACGACGAAAATAGGCGACGATTATATAAATGTGAAGTGAAACGAAATTTTCGGACAATTATATACAATTACATAAGCGGTTTGCGGACCGTGAAAATCGACAAGGTGGTTTTTCCATTCGTGGAAATTCGACGTTTGTTATGTAAACACTGTGTGGGTTTCATTCAAAACAGAAACGTATTTTCATCGATTTTCCTTTTGCTCTCGTGATCTTCTACAGTTGTTAAAACGTATTATTGTATAATAATAATATTTTAAACGTATGAAAATTAATCTAATATTTCACTAGCAACACAATGAAATGAAAATATTTCAACATTTTGATTTTATTCTTTATTTTTTTTTCTCGAAATCTACAAATATTTTTTTTTATTAAATTATTCAATATATTATATCATCTTAATAAAGATATTATATAAATTTTATTATTCAAATATATATATATATATATATATATATATATATATATATATATAAATATGAAATTGTTTTTTTTTGTTAAAAAATTGATATCATATTACGCCTACATAATTTTACGAAAAATTTAAAATTTTATAAATAATGGATATTATTTTTAATAATTGTGTAAAAATTCTATATTAATTTTGTTTTATAAATTTAATGATTTTTTTAATTTTAAAAAAATCACTTCTATATATGTTTAATATATATATATATATATATATATATATATATATATATATATATATATATATATATATATATATATATATATATACAATATATTTAAATATTTATATAAGAAATTATATGCGATATTTAAATGTTTCCAATGTAAAAAGTTTCAGATATATTCAAATGATATAAATTTTTCTTTTATATACGCAAAATCAAAAGGTCACACATTAATGTCGACAATTATACGCAAAAGTTCAGGTCCTCGAAGACCTGTAGATTCATAGATCTATTTGCATAATACATTATCATAGTACATATATATATATATATATATATATATATATATATATATATATATATTTATATATAAGATGCCGAAATTTAGTCTAATACGTCCGGAAAAGGTGACGTAAAGCAACAGGTGCCATGGCAACAGGCCGCGGATCAATACTTACGATATAGCCTGTGAATACGAGCAAAAATGATCCTTATTTATTCGTTGTATACGAGCCGAATTCGCGTGCCGTATTACTTTATATCCACTGATTCCGGTCCCAGATGGTACTTTGCCCTATAAAGGTGTTTCATTCTGGAATGATTCTCATCCTCTACGATTCCAAGAATCGCCTTTGCGGTTTGTGATATTGTAAACTTTTTGGTTCATTCAACAATATGTTTACGATTGAAATTGAATAAATATACAATATATTTAAAATATATTAGACAAGTATTAAAAAATTATGTTCGGATGACATTATTATTGTTCAAAAAAAATGTTAATATACGAGGAGTAATATTAAATTTACATAATTCAAATATCGAAATACGATTTTTAAAACGAGATACTAAATCCGGTGGCGTTTCTTGAGAAATGGCGATTTCTCGGTATTCTTTAATGAGACTCTTCCAAGGAAAGTGAATTAAATGAAACGTGCGTTTAAATATATAAATTCTCGGATATGTATTTTAAAATCATTTTTATTATGAATAAAATTTACATATACATAATATATATATTTTTTAATTATTATTTCAAATGTCATAGAATAATATTCAATGCAGTAATTTAAAAAGGTATCTTGTATGAAAAAAATCAATAGTTATGTATATATTTTTGTATGTGTATATATTTATATATATATGTATTTTATATGTCTGAAATTGGTCAAGTATTTTGTATATATGTATGTTAATATATTTATATATACACATACATATGTGGATGAATCTATGATTATTTTATGATTGTAAATAATAATATTTTACAAAATTTATCATATTTTTAATGACAATTTATAGTACTTTTAATGTTTTATATAATAATGTAATAAAAAAATAATTTTATTCATATGTTGATTTTTAATGTGAATTAATATTTAGATTTAAAACGATTTTTATTATAGAAATATATATTTTTATACTATTATATCTAATTTTTCGATATTGTTAATTAATTAAATCCGTGTAGCGAAATTGGTAAATTCACTTATCTGCATTGAGTCGTTCAGAATGCACGAGTTCAATTTCGAATTGCCGCCGCATATTATTTTATAAAATATTTTAAAATATAAGAATAACATGTAAATCGTATTGAATCGTGTTAAAATATAAATTTGACATATTTTTCACGTGTTAAGCATCAATTGTCGAATGTAAATACTGTACAAATCGACGATTTAAGAGGTAGGCGTTTCTGAAAAAAAAATAAAAAATAAAAATAAATAAAAAAAAACGCACACCGAGACCGTGACCCGGTCGACGTGGAACATTGACAATGAACGCGACCCTATTCTTGTTGTTAAAGGTTGCGCTCGGTTCGATAACGACCCCCCAATACGGAAAATGTTCGTCTTTCTATATAGGCGGCATGGGCGGTTCGTAGGCGATTCGTAGTGACATTGGCCGTGGCCGTGGCCTGACTCGATAACGGAATACTTCAACTTGACACATGCATCGATTTGATAATGACCCGACAAAATTGACCTCAAAATACTGGTCGATCGATCGTTTTATTTTCATTTGTCGCGTGTTTTCAGTCTGAATGTCGTGTTTTCAGATTTTGATATCTTTAATTCTAAATTTGATTATATATATATATATATATATATATATATATATATATATATATATATATATATATATATGTGTGTAAATATATATATATATATATATATATAAATATAAATATATATATATATATATATATATATATATATATATATATATATATATATATATATATATATGTTTGAGTGACAAATATTTTTTTTTATTGAACAAATTCAAAATATATTTTGAAATTGAAAATTTGATTTCCAAAAAAAATGTTGTATTGCTGAATTAAATTGTAATATATTGAGCACATTTAGTTTGTCAAAAAAAAAATCTTTAAAGTAAATCAATTTGATATTCAATATAAGTTATATTAGAAATCTAATATATTAATTTCAAAAATATTATTAAAAATTGTTATATAAAAAATAATATCATCAATGTATTTTTTATATTTATTAAAAAATAATTTAATATTTAAAATTGTTTTTAATATCACACACACACACACACACACACACATATATATATATATATATATATATATATATATATATATATATATATACGATTTGATATATTTTATATTTCGTTTATTACTATATTTTATTTATATATTTGTTGATATCTTTCAATATTAAATATTATAAAGTGCGTAATAGCATGATCATAATCTGAATATATATATATATATATATATATATATATATGTGTGTGTGTGTGTGTGTGTGTGCATATTTCTAATGACATAACAAATACGATATATTCGGATTCGTAAATGGATTCGGACTCGTATTTTATATAAAATGAATAAAATATATAACAGTAATAATAATTATAAAGTTGAATATAATTATAATGCAGAAGCATGCGATGCATGCGATATTCATTCAGGGAAAATATCGTGAAAATGGCGCGCGAGTGGAAATTGGGTCAAACGAGGCGTCTGAAACGGGTTACGAAGGCAGTTTCGGGTGCCATAAAGGTCGGGCGGGGGAGGGGTGTTGTGGTGTGGGGTGCGGTGTTTTCACACAAGTACGGAGGCTGTATTATGTACGGTCGACATTGGCAGTGGCCCGGGATTTGAACCGGGGTCGTTTTGTACAATCGATACGCCCACCGGAAAAGCCTTCACCTTTGAACTTCGAACATGCCTGAAAACAGCTGACGATGCACAACACTTTGAACGATTTTATCAACGATGTTTGTTTTGAATTGCGATGCATTTTATTATGGTCTGGAAATTTATATCATTTTTTTTATATTATAAATAAATAATAGTGTTATATAATAAATAACTTTCGGTTACTTCATTACGGTAATGTACCGTGTCATACTGCATTGGTTCTTCGCGACTTTTCTTTTTTTTTTTGCCAAAAACTCGACTCATATCGTTCCGCAATCACCGTATTCGCCTGATTTGACTCCGTGCGACTTATGAATATTCAGCAAACTCAAAAGGCCAATGCGGGAATGCCGTTTTGACACTATTGAGAAGATAAAAATCGAATCGAAGAAGATCTTGAAGGCTGTACCGGAAAAAAAAACTATTCCGACTGTTTCAACGATTGAAAAAAGCCTTGACAAAACCAAGATAACTTTAAAGAGAATGAAATTGTTTTTGAAGAATAAATAAAGAATTTACATTTTATAAACAAATTCACTTTACTTTTTGATCACTTGTATATGACTATATATAAAAAGCAATCTTTGACTTTATATATATATATATATATATGTATATAGTAAATTAATTCGATTCGTACTTCAATTGAAAAGTTAAACGAATATAATAATAATATTGAAAAAATAATATCAAGATATGTAAAACGTTTTCACTTGCAACACTAAAAAAGGCCACGAACGACTATAGTAGTGCAATAATAGTTGCAATTGCAATGACCTATGCGCGTCTCTTTCTGTCGATGTACTGTGAAAAGAGACGACGATACTCGTTAACGCTGACTGCATATACTAAAAATAGTCATTCAGTCACGAGCCATCGATTTAACGAAGTCGATTATGCAATTAATTGAAAAATAATTAATTTTAATAAATATTTAAAAAAAATAGACAATGTTTGAATATCGTCACAAATGATATATTATATTATTATCTGATTTAGTTCTATAAAAAGTAATATAAAATATATAGAATGTTCAATTGAAGATAGATAAAAGTGGTATCTATTCTAATTTTAAATTAATTTAGAAAAATTCTAAAATTCTTATAATTGACGATAGAAAATAAAGCATTAAATAATTGAAGTTCAAATAGAATGAGTTAATTCATATATAGATTAAAGTATTAAAAATTATAATTAGAAGTGTCATTTGTCGTTCTATAAAAATTAAAATATTTAATTGAATTTACAATTATCTAACTAAAATATTTAGATCTTAAAAAAAATAATGATAATATAGAAAAATCTTATATTGCATACAAATTATATAATTTTATGATAAATTATCGCATTATTCAAATACAGCTTTATTTTTATTATCTTTTTTTAAGCTGAATATATATTGTAATAAATTTAGAGTATATATTGTTCAAATTGAACATCGAAAAGTGGAGATCATAATAAAGAATAATATTTATAATAGGTTTGTTATCGTTACGATTTGTTGTATTTTGTTGCCTACGCGCATATTTTATTTATAAAGACGGATCCAGAACATTTTAATTGAAATTTTTCAATGAAATTTTTTTATAATATATAATTAGTAGATCGTGTAATTTTTTTTTCGTAATAAAATAAATAAGTAAACTGTAGAATAGAGTACGATTTTTATCCGGAGAAATTCAAGAGCAAATCAAAAACAACAGTATTATATATAGGCTGTTTTCATGTCGATCTTGCGATATGCGAAACATGGACAAACATGAAATCAATTTGCATCATGAGCACGATTCGTGAACAAGATAAGAAAGACCGATGTTACGAAAGAGAAATCTGAACGTCCTCGATTGAAAGTTGAAAAAAGAAGACTAGTTTGCGAATTGAACTTGGAATAAATTGCGTAGATAACGCATCGATGTGACCGAATTTTTGGATAATTTTTTTTATCTTAATATATATATATATATATATATATATAACTTAATAAATGGAGTAAATGTATCAAGATGTAAGATGATTTATAGAATTATCCGGTTAATTAGCAAAGATTTCATATCAAATTATACATTGTCGAATGTGTATTGATATGGCAAATTATTTACAAAAAGCATTCATGAAGATACAGTATTTTTTTTTTAGCATAGTTATGAGCAATATAATAAACGAAAATGTAGGAAAATAATTAAAAGACTGCATTATACGGGTGAAATTTTAAATTATGTAGATTATATGCGGAGATAATATAACAAGTTATGAATCCATAGTATGCCTTTTGGACAAGAAGAATCGAATGCTGAAAACCGTATGGAAATCGCAGGTTTTTCAGTAATGAAAATCGCGATTTCAGAAAAGAAGAAAACGGAATTTTTGTATGAAAATTTTCAAAATAGATAGGTTGACTTAATTTTTTCTAGTTTTAATCGCGATTTTATACTATTAAATTGTTTTTCTATATTATAATTAAATTAGTCATTCTATATTATATTATATATATATTTTTTTTTATTCTTGTTACGTGTTGAATAAAACTTGATTTGACTTGTTTTATATTTATTTTGTGTGACCTCGGAAGACCAGACGAGTCACAAACGTATTATTAAAACATCAGTAATGCAAATTTTATTTCGTCGACAGCACGTATTCACTTCTTTAACAAATATTAAAAATTTATATCAGAATCGTTAAATATGTCTATATAATTAATACGTAAGTATATTTTATATTTTCATTATTTATTTATTATGATTTTGTGATATTACATTGCTATGATAAATTTAGAATGTTACTGCGATATAAAAAAAATACAGTTATATTATTATGTTATAATCTTATATGGCCCACCTGAGCAGCCGTTTCCAAATTGAGATACGACGATGAGTAAGGTCAGTTCTGCGATTGCAAATGATGAAGCCTACGTAATTTTATATGGTGATGGTCAATGACCATCTGGAAAATCTAATGTCACTGTCGAGGAAAATCTACTGTTATTACCTGACGATGGTGATAAACGTATTTTTGTTATCAAACGTTTTTCAATGTGCATAGTTGACTTGTTCATGTTCATGAAAAAAATATTTCAAATAGTTGTTCATTACAATGTATATATTTTTCTTTAAAATGTTATTAAATCAACGTTTTAATTGAATTTTTGAGCAAAAAAATAATAATATTATATTATATTAAGTGTTTAGTAATTAAATTATCTGTGAGAAATCGCTGATAAGACTTGCGGTTTGAATTTTTAATAATATTTATGTGACGTCATTTTATTTGTAATCGTTTATATTTACATACATTATGATAATTTTTATATTTACAAAATAATATATGGTATATATATATATATAAAATTTTTATTTTAATATCAAAATAAATAATTTTTTTTATTGTTTACAGAATAACTTTGGAACCATCGCAAAATTTGTACATATTCTTTAAAATATCATAGTAAACCGCATAAAATGGAAACCACACTGGAAAGTGATTTAATGTATAAGATCGATATTTTCGTGACAAAATTTGTCGATTCTTTAGAGATTCAGTTGGAGAAGAGGCTCAAGACAATTTTCAAAATGAATGGTGATAACGATGAAGAAAGTTCTGTTTTTAGTGATACTTTAAAAAATGCTATTTCGTATGCGGGCGGAGCTGTTAAATATGGTGTTGACACATTTAGAAAGTCATATCAAAAAGAAAAATCTCTAAAAATTTTCAATCTATTGATGCAGTTTAAAAAAAATAAAGCAAATTGCAGGGAACGCTTTGTTCGAATAGGTGTTGAAATTTTCTATGCTTATGAACAGCCGTTCTTAACAATTACCGAAAAAGATAAAAATTTACTTACGTTTATAAAGTTGGCTGAAACGGCTGCCAGACGTTTGATAAATTATTCCATAGAAAACAAAAACGAAGATCTGAAAGCAGAATATGTTTTTTTTGATCAGTTGGAGAGTTCGTCTTCGAAATTAACCTATGAAGGTGATAAAACAGTTTTTACATGTGATTTTCATAGTATTTTCAATAATATTTGTACTATTGTTGAAGACGAGGATGTTGATAGAAGATATAGAGTTTATTATCCAAAAAAACAGAATGTTCTGCCATATTTATATCGTAGATTGTTTCCAGGAGAAAAACTAAAAATGTCTAAATTTATCGAAATAAACGATTCCAGTTCAGTACAAATAAAATTACCACCAAAATGGATGTCTGAATTAAAATTTTATACGGAATATGCCAATGAAATTTTAAATAATATTAATGCAAAAGATAGAGATTGTAAGTTTGATCGAGCTGAAAAAACAGTCAATGAATTGAAAGAAAGCGCATTGCATAGATTGAGTGATTTGGAGTCGGAAAATGTGAAAATCGGTGAAGTGATCGAATCCATGAAACAAATTTCCTTCGATAAACTTGAAAATATGAAGAGCGTATTAAACGATACGTTGAAAGAAATAACATGTATCGATCGTAAATTTTCAAAAATATCTGGAAATAGAAAGAGATCGACATTTTTCGGAATGTGGATGCCGGTAGTGAATTTTACCGGTAGAGAAGACGAATTGGAAAATTTGCATCGACACGTTTCGGAAAATTCTCGAGCGCACATTTCGCAAGTCACCGTAATTACGGGTCTCGGAGGAATCGGAAAAACGCAATTGGCTAAATATTACGCGACACAACATCAAAACGAATATGATAATATATTATATTTTCAGACCGATGATAAAAAAATATTCGAAAAAGAAATTTTACAACTGGCCGCGATGTTAAATATATCTATAACGGAGGTTTCTCGCGATAGTGGATCGCAAAATTCTATCGAAAAAACTATATTGGGTCTTAGCGATGAAACTAGAGACGTGAAAAAAATAATAAAAAATATTTTCGAGCGTTGCGCTGATATTGGAGAAACGCTGGTTATATTTGACGACGTTATGACATATGGTGATATTAAAGATTATTTACCGCAAGGTACATTTAGAAAGCATAGACCTAGAACAATTATCACATCGAAATGTAGAAATTGGAACGATTTTGATAATATTTTAAATTCGATGAATCTGAATGTTTTCAGCGATAGAGATGCGGAAAATTACGTGAAAATCTGTTTGCCCTCGTTGGAAATGACAACTGTCGAAATTAGAAAATTGCTATTCTATTTGCAAAATTTTCCGCTGGCATTGAAACAAGCGATTGGTTATATTAAACAGAAAAATAGAGATTGCCATAAATTGGGACAATCTTTTTATACAATATCCGAGTATATAAACGAATTCAAAGTTCATTCTTTAAAAATAATGAATGAGGGCATACATCGCAATGAAAAATCATACACCAAAACGATTATGACAACATGGAATATTATTTTTGAACACTTAGAAAATCAAGGGCTCGAAGGAAATTTAGCTTTAATTCAATTAGTAATGCTTTCGTATGCATTTCCGGAAAATTTTCACTATGTTACTAATCCTGATAATGTTCAGACATCGATCAATATTATGATCGAACGTCCCTTTTTGATTTTGGAAAGCTTTTCTATGATAGATTTGAACAAGGGGTTGATAACTATACACAAATTGGTACAACAAGTTATAAGAAATCATTTGAAGAACAACAATAAGGAGGAATATTATCTTACACGTCTTATGAATTTGATCGGTTCGGTTAGTTTTGGCAATACAGATGAAGATATTGCGCAAATTATTGAATTTCAACAAGAACTTATATGGAAATATTGTTCCGCTTATGAATCAATTGTGAAAAAATATTACGACTCGTTTAAATCAAAAAAGAATAAACTTTCTCCATTGATGTTGTTGATTCTATCACGGAATTCGGAAGACGATGAATTCGAAATGCTTTTAGATACCAGATATAAACATTTGAATTCGTCTGAAGAAAATGTTGGGCGCAAAAGTATTTTAATTTCTGATGAAAAATGTAAATTAGGATCGTCGCTTTTACATATTGCAACAATAAGGGGAAGTTTACGATTGGTAAAATCTCTCATAGAAAAAGGTTGTAGCGTTAATGCTGTCGATGGTCAACAAAGTGCTGTGATACACTATTCGATTTTTAGAAAAAATGAAGATATTATAAATATATTGTTAGAAAAAGGATGTAATATTAATGCGAGGAACGTTTTCGGAAGAACAATATTGCATTTTGAAGAATTATATAAATCGACAATTTTCTTAGAATTCATTCTAAGCAAAGGATGCGATATTAATTTAAAAGATAACGAGGGATATACTGCATTACATTTTGCTATAAAATCAAAAAATGTAGACGCCGTTAATTTATTATTGAATATAGGATGTGATATTACGGTAACTCTTTTGAACAATATAAGTTTACTGCATTACAGTGCCATATTTGGTAACGAAGATATAGCAGAATTATTAATTAAAAATGGTATGGATATTGATATAAAAATGGCAGACGAATCGACACCTTTGCATTATGCGGCACATTATGGTAAAAGCGAAATGGTTTCGTATTTTATTAAAAAGGGTTGTAATTTGTACGCGTTGACGTCAGAAAATGAAACCGCATTACACATAGCGGTGCATGCTAAATATATAGAAATTATTAAAATATTAATTGAGAACGGCTGTGATGTGAATGCGAAAACAATATTCGGTTTAACGCCATTGCATATCGCTTGCAAATCGAAAAATAACGATATAATTAGAATGTTATTGAAAAACGGTTGCGATCCGAACGATAAAGATATACAGAATGCAACACCGTTGCATTTTGTCGCCGAATGTGGAAACGTGGACATTTTAGAAACAATGATTGAATACGGATGCGATTTCAATGCGAAAACGGTCACTGGTCTTACGGCTTTGCATCTGGCTGTAAAAGCGGAAAATATCGAAATAATTCGTCCGTTCGTCGATATGGGATGCGATATAAATGCGACAGATTATAGAAAAGTGAACGCTTTACATTACGCCGTAGAAGTGGAAAATGTAGACGCAATAAATCTATTGATCGATCTGATGTGCGATATTGAAGGAAAAACCAGTTCCGGTCTAACGGCTATACATGTTGCCGCCAAAGTTGGTAACGTTGACATATTAAATTTATTAGAAGAGAGAGGATGCGATATTTTTGCGAAAGATATTTTACATATGACAATTTTGCATTTTGCCGCCGAAGAAAATCACAGAAAAATCGTTAATTATATAATAAATAAAACGTGTGAAATCGACGTGAAAAATTCACTCGGCATAAACGCTTTACATATAGCTTCGAAATTAGGCCACGACGATATAATAGATTTATTAATAAACAGAGGATGCGATTTACATTCCGCCGATATAAAAGGTAATACTGCTATACATTTTGCGGTTGAACAGCGAAATATTCACACGGTAAGATTGTTAATTGATAAGGGTTGTAATGTGAATGCGCAAAATGTCGAAGGTAAAACAGGACTTCACGCGGCTGTCATATTAGAAAATTTTGATATGATTCGTCTTTTTATTGAAAAAAAATGCGATATATTGATAAAAGATTATCGGATGAATACGGCGTTATATTATGCAATCGATAACGAAAGCGTGGATATAATTAATTTTCTTTTGGATAATGTTGACGATGTTCATGTGAACGACGCTTTAGAATATGCGGATGTTAATAAAAAAATCGTAGCATATGAATGTATTGTGAAATATAAACGGAATAAAAATACTAAAAAAACTCAATGTTTTACTATGAAAGAAACCAATGTTTCGTATAACGAAGTCAAAGATTTGATTTTTAAAACTAGAGAGTTCCTTTTTAATTGAATATTATTATTTTTAATAAAATAATTTGAAATTATAAAATAAAATGTTTTATTCATTAATATATGACAAAATATTTATTTTCCTATAATATAATCAAATTATAATTATTACAAATCTTCAATAATTATTGTTTGTGTTCTTTTTGAAAATAATATACACACATATATATATATATATATATATATATATATATATATATATATATATCGATTAAATATTTATATTTATTCGATAAGTATTATATGAAAAAATTGGTTTAAAATGTAATCATTGAAAATATTGTACATGATTATATACAATATTTTTTTAATAAATAATATTATATTAGATTTATAAAGTAGAATATTAGCTAAAAATATATTTTTATTATTTTTAATAAAAAATGTTTATATATATATATATATATATATATATATATATATATATATATATAATTGTTTCGTAAAATTTATGTTGTTATTATTACAAGTAATATTTAAAATAAATATTATTAAAAACAAACATTTATTTATATAAGAAAAAAAATATTTAAATTAAATCAATTATCATAATGAAAAAATGTTTTTCATTTATATTGTATTTTACATTTGCAAAATATTATATATATAAATAAGCGTCTATTGAAAATATCTCCTTTTTTTTAATAAAATAAAAATTAAAAAAAAATATGTACATATTCTATATTGAATTCGAATATTAAACGGCGAGTACATTTTTTACGTTATACGCTGTATAATAAATACAATAAAATCGTGCTGTTTAGCGATTTCGGGTTTGCATTGTGACCGAGCGTCGATATCTTTCAAGTTTTATTGGAAAAACCGCGATGTTAATTTGTAAAATTTTCACGTGCGCACGTTCGATGTTAATTATTTTCATTCTATATAAAAATAAAACCGCACACGTGGAATTGAGAGATTTTTGTTATTTTTCCACTTTTTATATTGTTTATTTTTCTTTAGAACGATCGTCTTTCAATTTTATATATTTTCAATATATTAAAATATACGGTTTTATAATATTGAATTGCATTGAAAACGTCATTTATTTAGATTAAATTAAATTTATGCATATAATTTTATTTCATATTTATTGTGTACTATTAATATATAATATATTAATAGTAATAAAATATTTTTTTATATATTATATTGTGATTCATATATTGATCCATGTCTATCTATAGTGTCATTAATTTATTTTCATATCACAAAATATATCGACGTTTCTCAATATTTTCAATGCAAAAAATCGCTTTATAATACAAAAAAAAATTCGAAACGATTCAAATCGAGAACAATTTGTTCGAAATATATATATATATACATATAAAAAAATAAGACTAAATGTGGAATAAGAGAAATCGCCAGTCGGTGTATAAAAGTGATCGCAGTTCGGAAAAACGAAAAAGTGCGGCCTTTTGATGCCGCCCGTACTTTTCGAAAATTCGACGTAGCCTCTTTACGTATTTATTTATTTATTTATATAGTAAATTTAATTAGCAGCTTCGATTATATCGTTTGCGGTGCCGTATCGGATATAAGACGTAAAAATAAGCGTATATATATATATATATATATATATATATATATATATATATATATATATATATATATAAGAGTCGCTCATCCTCATCGCAAATGCAACGAAAAGGCCTTAAATAAGCCGTCCAGCGGCACAACTTTGTTTCGGAGGGTTTTCGTATTTTTAATTTTAACGATTTGATTTCCTTTCAAAATAATTTATTTCTCATTTTTTTCTATGCCGGTAATTCTGCGTTGCTTTACGTTAAAATAATATTTTAAAATTTTACTAACTATCAATTGTAACAAATGGAGTTCTAAAAACAACATTCGTTTTCTAATAGTGTGAAATATATTACGATTTTATAAATACACGAAAATTAAACGTATATAGTATTTGACCGCTATCGCATTTCAACGGCATTAATACAACAACGTTAATTAACAATAGTATAAAAAAAAGTGCGATTGTTTGATTAAACAATTTCTACGAATCGACGACACAAATCCGGATTCTTGACGTCGAAATCTCGAATTTAATTATTTTACAAATAAAAAAAAATACATAGGCGCTGGTTTTAAATTCAAACCGATGCAAACGCGTAAATTACATAAAGTTCAACTTTCGTTTAAATCGATTATTATTAATTTCAAAAATTCTCAAACTTTTTTTAATATTATAATTGTTTTGATATATATATATATATATATATATATATATATATATATATATATATATATTTATTTAGAACCGCGATATTTTCCGACGTAAATCAGCGTTACCAAGTACACTTTTACAAACGTTGACTTGATGATTTCGTTTTCTCTTTTTTGAAATGATGGATACACGACCGTTTTTTTTTTCGTCTTCTTATTTTTGTCGTCCGAAAGCGAAATAAAACCATGAGAAAATGCGATACAATAAAATTCAATTACGAATTCTAAGCTCAAAACCCGAGCCGGTAACAATAAATGCGAACCGAGTGCTCGTTCATATATCAATATGAAGTGAAAAAATGAGAGAGGATCAACCGAAGACCGGCGCTCGCATACTGAGTTCACTTAATTGTATAACGTTGTACATATACAGTACGGTCCTCTACTTTCGTATTAATATTTTTTACAATCTTAATAAATAATTATATTTTTTTTCATTATATAATATATATATATATATATATATATATATATATATATATTTATAATATATTTTTAATACAATTTAAGAATATTTAGATAATTATTATAATCATTTTTTTTATTATTTAAAAAAATTTTAAAAACGAAAGATGAACGCGTGCGAAAGTAGAGTACATCACGAACGCGTATTTAACCGATTACATTTGACAAACGAGATTGTTGCAAATTGATAAAGACGATCGCAAATATATTGAATACTGGCCGCATTTACAGTGAATTTGATTAATTGCATACACATAACGATAATACACTGTATAGTGGGTATCATTACATTTGTGAAAAAGTCATAAGTCATACCTCGCATTTATGCGCAAAATTAAGCGTCGTCCACACCGATAATAGTTAATAATTATAAAAATATTTTTATTATTTTAATGTTGCGATCGTTTATTATCGTTGTTCAGTGTGTATATTACGAGATCAAGTTTTGCGCACTTGGATCCATTTCGCATCGTGTTCGTTTTATATGTTCTATCGTATAATGGTACGTTATCGAAGTATGTATATATATATATATATATATATATATATATATATATATATATATATATATATATCGAATTTCTTTCGCGTTTTACTAGTGTAATACCAGCCATAAAATTGAATGCAAAAAGCGTAATAAAATTCGAATCGTTTGAAATACAATACGATGTGATTTTTTTTATAAACAATTTTATAAAAATAAAAATATTCGTTATTTTTTTAGTTTCAAAAAGATTCAAAGAATTTTATATTTTTACACGTATTAATTTTAAAATTAATACACAGTTTTCTATTATTTATATAAGGGTCAATAGTTAAATTTATTATTGAAAATATTTAAATATATAATGTTATTTATTAAATAATAAATATTATTCGTTTATAAACGAATAATTTGGTATAAAGTTGATGACTCGATATTGCAAAAAAAAAAAAAATAAAAAAAATAAGTCAACGTATTGAATATTGAAATAGGGGTCTCGATTCAAACAGGGTTGTCACTCTATTCATTTTATATATTTTAAATATTTTGTTCTAAAAATTGAAGATTCATCGATTACGTTATATTTTTATGTTTTATAAAATTAAAATAGTTATATTTTCATATTAAAATTATATTTAATTTTTATTAAAATTTAATCGATTTTTTTGTTGAAGATTGTATGATTGTATATTAGAAGATATAATATCTAAAACAAGACATTGTTTAACAATATTATATGTTTGATTATATATATATATATATATATATATATATATATATATATATATATATATATATATATATATATATATATTTAAATTAAAAAATATATATAAACAAAACATCTCAGTCGTTATTTGTTACGATCGAATTGAACCATTAATGCCTCACACCGTTCTTTATCTAACCTTGGTATAGTTAATCGGCTCCCATGTATTCCTGTTTTAGACTTTAAACCCGGTACCAAGGTTCACGATTGCAATCACGGGTTCAGTATGTACTGAATTCCGGTTAGCGGCGAGCGTTTCAATAATCGCTTGAACGCGCTTTTCATGATTGAAACCAGCGCCTTGTAGATCGTTTTTTAATGATACAATATGTATATCGAATTTAAATCCATTTATTATATAACGTATATTTTTTTTTCACAATTTTTATTTTAAATGTGTATACGTTTATGTGTATATGTGTGAATCAAAATGTGCGTGCGTGTGTGTGTGTAATGTGATGTAAATTAAAATTTAAGAATGGTTATATTTTAAATATTTAGAATAATTATAAGATTTAGATGCGTGCGTTAAAATAATGAAATTTATATTTTACAACACAAAAAATATTAAAAATATTATTGAACAATAATAAATATTTAGATTAAAGTAAATATATAAATACTTTTTTAAAACGTTTTATTAGTGTATTTAAGTATGCGTATGAAATTTTATTGAAAAATATATATATTTTTTATGTTTTGTATATACAAATTGAATCTAGAATGAGACTCTAATGTGTAATTGTCATATTCGTATATATTACATGTAATTGTTCTAAATTAAAATGTAATATAAAAATATTATTAATTAATTTAATATCGTTTTTTTTTAATTCGATAACTATGAGTCATTAAAATGGCTTTTTTTGCATATTGATTTTTTAAATATATATATATATAATTTTTTTTCAAAAGTGTCATTGAAATATATATAATAAAAATATATAAGATGTATATTATTAATATTTCATTTTAATATTTATTCGAAAGAGAATTATAGTTTATTCAGTCTTTTGATTTATGATAGTTAATAGTTCGTATTTTGCATTCGATTGCAGAACATGCATTAAACACTTTGACAAATATTACTAACATAGTCTATATAATAATAATAATCAGTAAATTTTATATCAAATTATAAATCACTTTTAGATGACACGGGTCATCCAATTAAATAACGGGACATATTTCAACGATTCAATTAACCGTATATTTACACTTTATCGAGCGTATTTATATTCAGGCGTCCGAGTCGCCGTTTCGTACGCTAATCGTTCGTGAATAATCGTAAGACGGGTCCACAGCATCATTGATAAACAATTACGGACCATTTCTCACTGATAACGCCAATGTCTTAGAAGTGAGCGAATAGCATTACACGAAACCGGGTTTTCGCTAGACGACAGTGCGATAGGCAACCCTAATAATGTTCGCACAGTTGCTCTGTCCGAATTAGGGTTGCCAAAACGGTGCTGAGCAAAAAAAAAATATATTTTTTTTATATATTATATAAAATTAATGAATTGAAAAAAATATTTTATAAAGTTTATTATATATCAAAAGAAAAATATATATTAAATTAATACAGTTTAACAATGTAAATATATGACAGCAATTAAATTTGTAAATTTGTTTATTAATATATGAGAAATGATAAAATAATTATCAATAAAATTTTTCGATCATTTTATGTGTTTTATTTATGATCAGAATCAAAGGAAAGAATTAATAAAGGAACGATTTTATCCAAGAAGCGCTTAGAATGTGAAATAAAATATTGTTATGAGAAATATAAAATAAAAATATAATATATTTTGTAAATAATTTAAATAAAATATTTCACTAAATTATAGTTAGATTAAATGTTATGATTATTATGAAAAAAAAATCAGAAATTGACTCGTTTCAAAGCATTCAACAGTCATGTGATTCATTATGGAATTAACGTCTTATCACGAAGAGTAAAATATTTAATTTCCAATCAATCTTTCCGACATAAATAATTAATCGGATTTGATATAAAATCCATTTTCAATGCGATTTGATATAAGAAAGCATGCGTTCGTTTACACGTAGATGTGCCCTTTGTAAAATATTGCACACTTACCGATTCGATTACGCACATGTTCGCCGATATTCTAATATATATTATTATGCTTATAGCATATCACCGATGCGATATACACCCTGAAAAGTGGTAAATCGAGATCGGATATTCTCATGGGATTCTGGTGGTTTCGCGTTGCCTTCCGTGTGATAAAATCATTTACTTTAATACCGGCGTGCATTTAAAATATTCATTAGATGATAATTATTCTATTGCATTTTACAATTATGTATTCGATATATTTCATTGAAATTATCAATTAGAATCTTTTTTGTTCATTAAATTGTTCGAATTAGTCCGATTTAAATCATTGAAATTGTTTTATTTTACACGGTCTGAATGCGGCTTTAGAAATATTATCACAGTATATATTGGTAAACGAGTCGTTCACTTTCGCAATTACACATTAAAATTACAACCTTGTAGATGATGGCTTTATGACCGACTCGGAGCAATTTAAGCTCTTTCAAAAGGCGAAAAAAAAAGAAACAAAAATAAGAGAGATAACTGAAAGTGAAAATTAAAAAGGAAATTCCATTTAATATTGCGACCGCAAATTGTTATTGTGTTTATTTATTTTATGGATTGCAATTTCGTAAACGAAAATTATTCTTATGACGAAAAAATTACAATAAATATTTTTTTGTGTATAATTTAAATTTGAAATCCATGTTTTGTTTTTCATATAATTAAAATATTTAATTGGTAATAATTTTAATCGGATTGTAACATTTAATCTTTAAAAAATAAATGCGGAATTATTCATTAATAATAATGAGATATTAAATTGAAATGAACAACATAATTATAGAATGTAATGAGAATTTATTATATAAATATATTTACTATATAATGATGTATAATTTTCAGTATTTAAGAATTTTATATAGTTGAGTAATTCATAAACAATATTTAATTAATATGGATATTATTTTAACAATTATAAATGATTCTGATTCAAGAAAATTAAATTTTAAAACATAGATATGGCGGACTCTATTTAAAATTTGATATGGCGGACTCTAGTTAACCATTGATATTTTTAATGATTTTTAGAAATTTTGATTTTAAATCATGTCACATCGTAAATAGGGAACATAAAGTTTTGACACGAGCGTCACAGCCTTATTCGAACACACACATTTTATTCAATCGTTGTCCTATTGTGGTCAATTGTACGTTAAAATATTAACATATATATATATATATATATATATATATATATATATATATATATATATATGGAAACGAGACTAGGCGATGTTGTCGTACGTCGGGAAGAAAAGAAGAGAAAGAAAAAATAAAATAGAGGCCGCATTCTCCGTTTCTCTGTCGAGACGTCGAACGTTAAAGTTTAAGGCGATTTTTCTTCTGGCTCTTGACACCTTTTCACACCACTGTCAAACGCCATAATGGGAAAATGGAGGCTGTTGTATTATATATTGGACCTGTGGCGATTTATGACCGACCGGCGAAATTATCTTCGGGTCGAATTTTGACCTCGGACGGTCCGTAAACATCAAATGGAACCCGGTCTTCTTCTGCTCGAAATCGTTCGTTTTATTATTACATTATTATATTTCATTTTTTCATTTACATATCAATATTCGACGTCTATTTTTTTTTTATTATGATATAAAGCGTGAGGCCTTTTAGCGAATCGTATATATATTATGAAAAAAAAAATATATATATTGTCGGACTACCGGAGTTCGGATTGTGAAGATTTAACTGTGTGTAAAATTGATTATTTTTTTTTACTATTCATATATTTTATATGTAATATTGTATTAATTGAATATTTGATTCAATATAAATATAGAAAATCTCAAGTGACTTAATGTATTTTATATACATATATATCGAAAAAAAAATAAAAATATATTTTAAATAATATATTAAAATATTTATTGTAAATAATAACAATGATTATTTGGTTTAATACGAAGCGACTAAAACTTAAAGTGAAAGAAAAAAAATACGATAAAATGATCCTCGATGTTCATCTTGGATCCCAATTTACATCTTCATCTCGTCTAAATGGGACCAAAAGGCTATTGACACACGGTCCAAAGAAGTGTCCTCTTGAAGAGACCAAAATGATGTAAAAAAGAGCATTATATAAACATATGTGTATGTTGGTGTGAATATATATATATATATATATATATATATATATATATATATATATATCCGTGACCGGTTCTCGACTTTCGACGGTGTCAAATATTGAATATGATGTCATAGTTTTTTTATTTTTAAGTCAACATATTTTTTTTAATTTGCGGTTTATCAATCTTCTACGTAATTTTTATTAAGATTTTTCTTAGTATTTATATTAAGTTAACGCATTTAATATTTTATATATAAATATATATATATATATATATATATATATATATATATATATATATATATATATATATATATATATTTTAATACTTCTAATGGTTGATAAAAAAGGTTTATATTTATTTCCTATTTACACACAAATTTCTATTTATCGTTATATCGTCCTTCATATTTGCTATTATTTTTATAAATTTTTAAATAATTCTTCAACACAATTTCAGCACGAAAAATTCATCTTCATACTTAACTTTTACTTTCAACTTGTTATAAGTATATTTTTTATAATTTTATCAAAGCTTTCAATTCATATTGTATATTATTTTCCTATTGTTTTCTTTTTTATACAAATATTATTCTATAATTATCTTTATGAATTTGGTGTTGAATATTTTTAAAATGCGATCAATCCAAATAATATTTTGAGATTTACAGTTTTCCAATGTTATAATGTAAAATTAAAATTTTTGATTTATATACTTTTAAAATATTTATCTTTTTTATATATATATATTAATCTATATTTTGTCTATCAAAAGAGTCAGATTATTCGATACATTTTTTTCATAAAATAATTTTCACTTTGTAAAAATTTCAATCAAAGCGAAAAAAAAAAAACTAACTATACGTCTATACTATATAGCGTATACGTTCGCGCGCGTACGAAAGTAGAGAACACACGCTATATACGCGTCGTCTTTACATGTGTGAAAATGAAAGAATAATAAATAAATAAATAAAAAAAAAATCTCGAATTCAATGATTCGGTCCGAGAGAAAAACAAGAACCGAATGACACGGAGATTTCAATATTTTCAAAACACGCGCATACCACTTCACCGGACGAGCCGTGTTTGACGATGTTTTGTTTGTTCTGTCATTTTTTTTTCTTTATTTATTTATTATTTTATTTTCATATATATATATATATATATATATATATATATATATAATAAATAATATAAAAAAATATTATTTTATTTTCGCGGAGCACGTTCGTTTTGTTTGAATTGAAGCGCGTGTTTGTCTGTTTGTTTCGTCGGCGTCGCGTAACGTTCTGTTTGTTTATGCAAATCGGAGTTCATTGATGAATCTACTATATATACAAGACCGTAGCGTGTTTGTTAAAATGTGCAATTGCTAACTTTAATTTTATTTTATTATTATTATTATTATTATTATTATTTTAGTAAGCGGATACGAGAACGAAAAATAATAATAATAATATTTGGAAAAAAAATTGGCATTAGAAAATAATTGCGTACGGCGCTTAGAGTGTTAAAATTGTATATTTGTGGATCGATTTTGATTTTGCATATATATATATATATATTTATATATAATAAATATTGTAGAAGAATGAAACATTCGTTGATTGTATTGTGCTGATATTGTGGATTGTATATTGTATATCATTCATTTAGAATTATTTATATGTAATTGAAAAATAAAATTGTGAGATATATGTAGACCTATAAATGTTTTCGAAAAAAAAAAAATTATCATTTTTAAATATAGAAATATAATAATTTTATTAGTTGTAGATTTTTTTTTAACAATAAGAATGATTGTTAAAATTAAAAATATTAAAAACGAAATATAAAGAAAACGATACTAAAGTGCTTTTATTTGTACTAATGTGATCAAAAAGTAAGGTGAAATTGTCATTTAAAACTACCGGGCATTAGGATGGCAGGTAAAGTGTAATTTTTTTTCCTAGGTTGGTAGGACTGTTTATAACATTTGCCAAGCGTATGTTTGTTAAAAGGTTTAATAATATTCGAGTTACACGTGTTTTTACAATTATTGATTCAAGGCATCACGATAATGCACCGTGCTATACTGTATTGGTTCTTCGCGACTTTTTGCTAAAAACTCGACTCATATCGTTCCGCAACCACCGTATCCGCCTGATTTGGCTCCGTGCGATTTCTGTATATTCAGTAAACTCAAAAGCTCAATGCGGGGACGCCGTTTTGACACTATTGAGGAGATAAAAATCGAATCGAAGAAGTTCTTCGAGGATTGGAAAAAGCGCTGGCAAAAGTGCGTTTTATCGGACGTCGATTACTTTAAAGAGAATGAAATTGATTTGAAAGAATATATTACATTTTATAAAAAAATTCACCTTACTTTCTGATGACAATGTTATATATATATATATATAACTTTAAACTCTACATTATGCACGTACATCATTACGACTTTTAACACTTTTGACATACACATTTTTTAATCGAGATTAAAAAAAGAATAAAATAAACGATTCACATGTGTGAGGTATATCATCATGTGAACTTTAATTGTAAATTATTACCATTGCGAGAAAGGTTAGTACGAGCAACGGGCGTGTCTAAACGACGTTATATCGGTGTTTCGTTGTAACCGAGACGGGTCATTCGGTTCGAAATATTTCAACAAGTCCTTTTTTCTACATATATATATATATATATATATATATATATATATATACATATAAATATATATAAAAGTGGTAAAAAAAGGACTCACAAAGGCCGACCTTATCTTCGGTTAACACCTCTATTCGTTTAATTGCGTTCCTCGGTTAAACCAGACCACTAAAGATATAGCGGTTATTCGATGGCTTCATTTTCACACAAGGATAAATCGAAGACGTTTTCGGTGTATTTTAATGAAAGATCGGATTATAAATTAGAATTAAAAGAAAGAAAAAATGTCCACGATCGATCGACTTTTTAAATGGAATCAAAGCGATAAATCGTTGATGTATGTAATTAGGTAATGAAGAAAAAAAAATGGTATATTATACTAAAATTTAAAATTTTTAAATTGACGGCGTTTTTGAATATTTTCTTTTTATCCGAATTTAAATTGTAATAATTTTTAGTCTTCATATGGTATATAATATTTTGAGAAATTGCTTTAAAAAATTGTCAATTGTTGTTTGTTATCCTGTATTAGTTATTAATTACTAATTTATAATCTTTTACATCGTTAGAAATATTAATAAAAATTATTCAAATATTTATAAAAAAATGTTTATAATTTTTTTCAAATATAATATATATTTAAATATTTATCGATAATTTCACATGTAAACATCTAATAAATATATATAAAAATTTTGAGATAGTTATAAAATATTGAAAGACTTATAAAAGTTTATTATATAGAAATATATTCAGTTGATTTAATATTAAATGAATATTTTGTAAATGACAATATATTCTATATATGTAAAATATTAAAAAAATAGATTGAAGATAAATTAAGACAAATAATATAAATGTAAATGAAATGAATAATTTATTTACACTATGTTAATTGTAAATGAGGTGTATTTTATTTAAAATACAATAAAATATATATAATTCTTAATGATTTTTCATGCGAAAATGTCGATTAATTGAATGAGCAACGTTTTTTTTTTTGTATCGTTTTTATTCAAATGAAAATTATCCCTTATTTAGAATGATGTGTTTTTGATTTATACGTAATATATTCAAAATATAAAAAGCGAAATAACAAATCGCAGCTGTTGAATAATTAATTGTTACATTATAAGTTTGTTTATTAATGATTTAAATATTATCTATATATTAATCATGCAAATGAAATGCATTTATATATATATATATATATATATATATATATATATATATATATATATATATATATATATATATATTTATTTATTTATACGTGTTGAACTCGGAATATTATCATAAATTAGAATAAATCCGGATAATTTAAACGGTCGCCCGTTGAACTAATTATTGATATATAATAATATATATAATAAGTTATAAAATAATTAATTAGTATTTTAAAATTGTTATCGTTATGTATTAGACAAATTGATCATAAAAAAATATTAATATCGAAAAGTAGGACAATTTTTAATTATTTCTAATGCTTTCGCATTAAATAGATGTCGCTGTTATTTCGTTGACACTTTTTTTTTATTATTGATATTGAGTTAAATTATTTTTTAATAGTTGTTAATAGTATTTAAAATCATAATCTAGGATATATATATGTATATATATAACAGTAATTGAATATTAAAAATAATATTTTAATGTACTTGATATCGTTGACATTATAAATCAATTGTAATTTCGATTATATGATACGTTAAATTCAATTTGAAGAAAAGGTCACGTGATCAATCAAATCGATCATTTCTTGTTTATTTATTATTTATTCCAGTGCATTGGAAATATATATATATACACGAATTTCCACATCTGTACGTATTTGATTACGTGATAAGTGTATTAAATTGACGCTGTGTCGATTAAATCGTACACTACGTCGACAAACGTCGAAATAACGGAGAAAAAAGAATGGACGCGAGCGAAAAAGAAAAAAAAGATAGAAAGAAAGATTGAAAAAAAAAACCGAAAACGTGTACAAGGAACGGCACGCGTCAACGCGCTTTCATTGCTTCGGAAAGAAGAAACCCGAGAAACGAGTATGGTGTGTCCGCGTGTGCGCGCGTAACGCCGATAAATCAATACCAGAAGAACAGGTGGATGTGAACCTAAATCAAATTACGACACGCGACTCCGAACCGGAGTCACAATAATAACAGATTCGTCTTTCGAGACGAAAGATCGGAAAAGAAACGGGTAGATCGAGGGAAGACACGACGGAAGAAGCGGGCAGATCGAGAAGAACAGACGGAAGGATATAAAGAATACGGGGAAAGAAATGATTTTTTTTAACAATAATAGAATAGATCTAAAATTTTAAATTATAAAAATAATAAAAAATATCATTTTTAAATATATATTTAGTATTATTGTACTGGTTTTTAAAATTTAGATATTTTTTAATTCTAAATATTGAAATATTTAGAAAATTTTATAGACCAAAATTCAAATTATTTTATTAATAAATAATAATTTAAATATATATGATACATATTATACAATCCATTAATAACTAATATACATAAATATTAAATTAAATAATTTTCATTATTTACATTTTCTTTATATGATAGTCTATCATCGATATCTGATTTAAAACTATTAAAGGATTCCGAGTTTATCTATGAATTTAATTTGAACGGAAATTGATTCACCGATAAAATAAACACATATCGATTTATTTAAAACGATCGTAAGTATTATGAAATTATAATATGCGATAGTTTAATTTATTACATATTGAAACTAATTAGTATAACCATATTGGATTATCTGAAAAGCATTTTAAAACGACACCGGATCTGATTTCTGATATCTATTAATCGAACCGCGCTTTATAAGCTTATCTGATTACCAATTTAGATTCATTATAACGCCTGATATATATTTCGTTTTTTTTTTTAGATTTTTTTTTCACATTCGTAATATTAAGGTTGCGTTTTAATTAATAGAATTTACTATATGCGTGTGTTTTTATTATTTTTTTTTCATATCAGTAAAATTTTAACGATTGAATGGTTAAATTCACTTACCTAAATTGAGTTGTTCAATATGCAAGAGTTCAATATTGTATAATTGTCACTTATTATTTCATAAAATGTTATATCTTATGGAAATTAAGAGTTGACGATTCGATTATATATATATATATATATATATATATATATATATATATATATATATATATATATATATAAATCATTCATACATAATTCGAAATAGAGTTTTTAGTAATTTATATAATTTTAAAATTTGTCACGGACCAAATTTGGACCGCGAACTTTAGTTTGCTCGTCGCTATTTTACGTAATCGAAACGAATAATTTACATACAACCTTCGAATATTTGTGAACTGAAAAATTTGATACATCATTATTTTTAATATAATATATTTTGCGTTATATTATTTATATCATTTATTATTATTATTATATGCGATAATATTGAAGGGAGATTTTTCGACGCAAAAAGGGCTGTCAAACGATTGATTAATTTATTTATTATGAAATAAAAAAAAATAGAATGATATAATGTACAAACAAAAACTATGTGTAGCACAAGAAACCAGTAGTCAAGACTCAATAAACATGAAAATCAATTATGTCTTATCAATTAAGGCGTGGCTGGTTTTACGACACGTCTATATATATATATAAATATATAAAAACGACTTATTTTTTTTCACGCCCCAAAAATATATACAGGAAAAACGTCATCAATCCATCATTTTCCAAATTGGTATCGTTTATACATAACAAACACAAAAATCCAAAAATATAACAACCACAAAGTGGGGGGGGGGGCAGAGAGAAGGGGATGCAAAAAAATATTGTCGCCTCATTTAATTTTTTTTGTGGTCTTGTTATTTATTTTTTTTAAAGGGCATAGGGTAAAAAATCGATATTTTATTGTGAATTTATTGTGTTAGGTAGGATTTTCATTTTTTTTTTGGGATAAATCGAACGATATCCGAAAGTCGCGGATGAATTTATTATAATGGCCTGTCACTTTAGATTTGTTGGTTTCGCGATACGATCTGGACCAGGCTTATGAATGAAACGGAACCGTTCTCATTGATAGATTTTTCACTTTTGTCGTTCGCATTAATCGCGGTACAGGGACGGTCAAAAAAATTTTTTTTTGTCCGTGAAAATGAACGAAAATCGAGAAGGCGTCGGTTTTTTTTTTGGATCGGCGAGCATCTGTAGAAATTGCTATTTTTTTATTTAAATTTTTATTCCGAATTATTATTAAAAAATTTAAAATAAATCCTAAAAGGTGAAATATTAGAAAATTTCTAGTTTATATATATTATAGACTGTATAATCAGTCATATAAATTGTTTTGAATAGAATTATGAAAGGTTAAAGGTGGAATTTTCTTACATAATATATTACGTTCATTTTAGAGTAAATAAATTTTAGGGAAAATTCGCAAAGGTCAATCATATTTTTCTCATCTCCCTCCCCTTTCGTTATGATTGAAGCTTAATATATATACATATATATATATATATATATATATATATATATATATATATATATATATATATATATATATATATAAATATTTTCATAACAATTTAGAACCATGATAACGACGACGGTAGCGTTAATTATTATTCGAAAATATGGAAATGAACGCCCACTTTTCAAAATTATATATTAGAAGTGATTTTAGGCGGATAAATGGGGGGGGGGGCAGGAGAGAAAGGGAGAAAATAAATACAAATTTTGCTCTTGGCATAATTTATACGAAAAGAACACATTTTATGTCGGATTTTTTTTCACTCGTTTAACAGTATCGGTTGTCACATAAAAATGATCATTTTTTTAAAATATTTTGTCTATCATATCAATTCTTTACAATATAAATTTCATTATATATAATTATTAAACATAATGTATGTATTGAATTAATTTTTAGATGGATTTCTATAAATTTTTATAATAAATTTTTGTATAATATTATTTTTTTTGATGTGTTTTTATTATTAGTAGTAAATTAAATTTGGAACGTCATAATTAAAACTTTCATCATGACAAAATTACGTTTCTAGTATATATATATGGTATATATATATATATATATATATATATATATATATATATATATATATATATATATATATATTAATCGAACACTGTGATCAAAAAGTAAGGTGAATTTGTTTATAAAATGTAAATACTCTATTTATTCTTCTAAATCAATTTCATCCCCTTCAAAATAATTTCCGTCCGATAAAACGCACTTTTGCCAACGCTTTTTCCAGTCCTCTAAACAGTCGAAATAGTCTTTTTCCGGTACAGCCTTCAAGACCTTCTTCGTTTCGGTTTTTATCTCCTCAATCGTGTTAAAACGGCGTTCCCGTATTGGCCTTTTGAATTTGCTGAATATCCAGAAGTCGCACGGAGCTAAATCAGGCGAATACTGTAGTTGTCGAACGATATGAGTCGAGTTTTTGTCAAAAAAGTCGCGAAGAACCAATGCAGTACGACATGGTGCATTATTGTGATGCCTTGATAATTGATAATTAAACCTTTTGATAAACAGACGCTTGACAAATGTTATAGACAGTCCTACCAATCTTGGAATAAAAATTTACAATTTACCTGTCTTCCCAATGCGCGTGAGTTTTAAATGTTAATTTCACCTTACTTTTTAATCACAGTTGTATATAAGAGAAAAATGCGAAATTTTTTCTAACACACCGCACTATTGTTACCACGTGGGCGTGTCCGCGTTATTATATAGGCGATATCTCATTCTGTCCTTATCTAAACGTATATCTTATCCAGTCGTCCCTTGAAGCGTGCCCCCCGGTTTCGTACTACGTTCGTCGCATTTTATGAATGAATTGAATTAATGAATGAAATGAGGAAACGTCACTAAAAAACGACGCTATATTTTCTCCGTCTCACTCTCTCTTTCTCTCTCTCTCTCTTTTTAACCATTAATATTTCGTAATGAATTTATTTATTATTTTTTTTTATGTGATGGAGAAACTCGAACGACCATTTCTGTTACAATTTTAGGGCAGGCCCTTATGTTTGTTCTTTTTTTTTCTATTTTATTTCTATTTTTTATTATACTTCAAATTCGCCATTTATATTGATCAATTTTGACTATTAAATATTTTGTAATAAATAACAAAAAATACAATTAATTTGACGTTGTATATAATATAAATTGAAAGATTGTAATAGTTAAACAATATTAAAATTAATTGAATCATTAGATTTATTATATATTGAAGTTTAAAAATGTAAATAAAATATTATAAAAATATAAATGATGTAATTGTATTCTTAAAAAAAACACAGATGTATCAAAAGTAGAAAAAAAATGAGAATCATTATATTATAAACTATTTTAAAATTAATGAGATTGAATCAAAATTATTATGTTTTTAAAATATAAGTTACAAAATTATTCATTACTAATATTTTTATGAATAATTCTGAAATATTTAAAAAAATATATTTTTTCAATATAATTTTCAATTCTTTTCAATGTAACATTTTTAAAAGGGTTGTTTTTCATTATAATATAATTCAAGGAAGAGTTTTAATGTAGCCTTTTGTGATTTTTTATGTCCTAATATAGTGTGATTTTTTTATTTATTTTTTTGGTATTTTATATATAAATGTGGAAATTTGTGGTATTTGATGGATAAGTGCGATTTTCGTCATTTTATGAAGTGAGTTTTTTTTAGTCCAACTTCTAATTGTAAATATCAAAATATTTTTGACTTCTCATTTACCTAATTTTATACAATTTTTTTTTGATTAATACGGTTTTCATGAGAGATCGTCGCTGCAAAATGAGCAAAAAGATAGATCCTCATCTTTGGTATATATTTATATATACCATAATGTATTATA
This sequence comes from Leptonema lineaticorne, assembly GCA_024500535.1. Lineage (NCBI taxonomy): Eukaryota > Metazoa > Arthropoda > Insecta > Trichoptera > Hydropsychidae > Leptonema > Leptonema lineaticorne. The sequence continues at coordinate 2,637,651 of JANIJI010000001.1, forward strand.
TTTTTTTTCATATAATCAACAATATATACTTTGATATAAAATCATATTAAAATATGAAATATTTTCAAAATTATAATCGACAAACAAACCGAACGAGATTTTTTTTTCTTTCATATCGTAATGTCGAACGTGCAACACTAATATCCACATGCCACTAGCAATGATCCACACTATCCCTAAGGAGAACGATCCGATACTGTCGTGTGTTGTATGTTGCGAAATTGAAAACCTTCGTGTCATCTCGTTCATCATTGATAGGCAACCCTGCATTTTCAATGAGATTTCGTGTGGAGGTGTAAGTTGACAGTGTGGGTGTCGATGCTTAAGAAATATTGCGGCTCGTTTGGCGTCGACATTCACCAATTCTTCGACAATGCCTTCACTTATACGAGTAAATACATACATACATATATATATATATATATATATATATATATATATATATATATATATATTGCACAATATAATTTTATTGAATGAGCTAAAATCCTATCATCCGTTTGGTCGCAGATTTCGTATCGCGTGACTGAAAAACGTTCGTGAGTCCGTTAACAACAATCATGAACCTGGAAAGCTTTAACGGTTCCAACAATGACTTAGTGAATTATGTTCTAGTCCTTTGATATATATATATATATATATATATATATATATATATATATATATCGCGAGTGGATGTAAAAAAAATAAAATAAAAATTTTATATTGTGTGGGTTGTTAAATCAACTGATATAAATTACTAGTATAATATAATAATGCTATTAAGGTAATTTAAGATCATATTTTTTTTTAATATTCTCAATTAAATTTTGTATATAGAGTCGATTTTAATTCAACATACGATACGCTAAATAAATAATATCAATTTAATTTTAATAGCTTTTTTTTCTTTTCGCTTTGTTAAATATATTAATCGTTAAATATATCGCGAAAAGCGGTAGAAAAAAAGTTGAGAAACGCAGTCGATTCATTGTCTTGTTTCGTTGCAATATCGGTTCGGCGTCGATCAATAAATCACGGGACTCATCACGCGGTAATAATTTGACTTTGGTAAATTTTACGATTCGAATCTTTTTTTTTTTTTTTATATTATCGTTTAGAAAGTCTGGCGGAAAAGCGACAAAGAGAAAATTGTGCAATTAACGAATCACGATATGCGGGGACAATGCCTCGTTCTTTAGCTGTTCGTTAGAACAATTGGCTGCTAAGTGTTTTTTATTATCCTTCTGCAGGCGTTAAATTTCAACACGGAAGGCTGTTATTATTAGTGTCAGTTTGATTTGAGATATGTATTGATTTTATTGTAAAATTAATTTAATGTTATAGAAGTGTATTATTTAATATTTTTATCTATAGTAATTTTCTGACAGAAAAGAACTTACAGATTTACTATATATTCAACAAACTTTATACCAATTGCAACATCATTAATTTCATTTCGATGAAATGTATAAAAAATAATTATATTAGAAAAATTGATATTATTAAAATTTTTAACATTTTATTTATATTATTATAAAATAAGAAGAGGAAGTCAATAAAAAAATATTGGAAGACAGTCGAAAAAATGTTGAATCTAAAGATCTAATTTTTTTTTTTGATTTAAAAAATATAAATATTGGTACTTTTAATAATTATTATAATTCATTGATTTATATATATATATATATATATATATATATATATATATATATATATATATATATATTATATTACAAATATCTAATGCACATTGACTTCGACCAAATTATAGACCTTGTATATACATAAAAAAATCTTAGATTTCATTGAAGAAAAACAAGCGCAACACACACACACACATTTAAGGTTTAATTGCACGACTGGTTCATTGATAAAATAGCATTTTCCCTTTCTGACACGTGCGTTTTCCTCTCTTTTTCTCGATTTTGATTTCGTGAATGGTCGTTATATCAGATGGAAATGGAAAATGAGTGGGCGGCACGTTTGGCACGTGGGCAGAACATTATTATTATGTGTGTATGTATTTTATACCTGTATCATTTAAAATGTTGCATACGTGTATCTGAATAAAATCGTGTCTTCGACATATTAGGCTATGGCATAGGAAGTTACGAAATCGCCTCACTTAAACGTCGACTCAATTATAAATTACATTGACAAATTATCAGCGAAAGAGAGCACACACACACACATCATATTGAAAAAAAAATATTATCGCACTTTAAAAAAAAGTTAAGGATGTATCTAAAAAAAATAAAATGTGTATTTTAAGGTAGACAAACAAACTATCATCTTTCATCATCAAGTAATTAGAGAAAAAAAGTAGATCATTTTAATATTTGTATCCGGTATTTATATATATATATATATATATATGAAATAGTCGTATATTTATTGAAAATGTTAAGCAACGTTATATCGACCGTTTTAGGATTTATATTCATGTTGAAACGAAATTTACGATATGAATTTTCGTAACGGTATTGTTGACGTTGAATATTTTAAAACCATATTTAATGTGATATCAATGTCAAATTCTATGCAAATTATATATATATATATATATATATATATATATATATATATATATAGGAGTAAATTAGATTTTGAATTCGTTTATTGTGCGTTTTTATAGCGCAGCCGTTTCTCAAATGTTGATCAATTGTTGGCGATTTTGGATCAATTTTAAATATAAATATTTCAATGTAAAAAAAAATGTTATAATCTATACTGTGATTAAATTTATTAATATTGTATGAAATGATGAATGTTTGAGAATCTGTCGTTTCATAGTTTATATAATATATATTTTTTAATATTGTAAGTCAGATAGCAGATGGTCAAATTGGATTCAAACCGTTAATATCAACGATAATTCTTCTCGATTACGTAAATATTTATATGAATATTTAATAAATTGATATTTTTTTTTTCGAATAACCATAAATTATATTGATTAATATAAAAAATTCGACTAATATAGACGTTAAAAATTTAAAATAGAGTATATTTTTAAAGCAATTCCGCGCGATAAAAATGATAACTGTGACTATTTTATTTGGATAATATTAATTTGGTTATTTTTTTTTCTCCGAAAATTAATTAGAATCTTGAAATTTTAAAAAATCAAATGTATGTAAAGATTTTGGCATCGTTAATATAATTTTATTTAATGGCTTTTTATTTTATTTTTTCTTTGTTTATCAATCATTATCAATAGAGAGTAAAAATATTATGTTATATTAAAAATATAAATGAATGTCAAATATCAAAGAATATTGATATATATATATATATATATATATATATATATATATATATATATATATATATATATATATTAAGAAAATAGGGGAAAATTTTAACCTTTCACTTCGTTGTGGGCGTCGTGGGAAAATGAAAATTGTTATAAATTATGAAAATAAATACTCGGTGTTATTGTTTTTAATAGACGATTGTTATTTTATTAAATAACGTCTTATGTTTATTTTTTCAAATATAGAAAATTACGAGATTTCCAAGTATTCGGAATTCTGAATCTTAAACTCCCCCCCCCACATTAGGAAAAAGTTGATCTTTCCCATTTTGTGTACGAATGAATAAATGTAAAAGGTCACTTTGAATTTTGTTTGAATGTGTTTTTTTTATATGATCGATGAATTTAAACAGTATTCAAAAAAAAAAAATGGAACATTAAATATGAATGTGTATATATTTGAAAATTTTGACGGAAAAATCACTAAGAAGACAAAATAAAACGGCTTTAGATTCTCGCGTAAATATAATAATTTAATGATTAATAACAAAAAAATCTATTAAATTTATCAATAAAGATTAAATTATTTCAGTATTTTTATTTTATAGCATTCGTTTAGAATTTGAAAAACCTGATGTAATCTTTCAATTTCATCTTTTTATCGATCAAATATATATATATATATATATATATATATATATATATATATATATATATATATATATATTCATTCATCAATCATTTTTATACGTAATAGTTCTATAGAAAACTCAATATCTATATTATTTGATGAAGTTTGATATCAACAAGTGAACTTCAAAACATTATATAGAGTTCAAATTAGACAATGAAAGAGTGAAATTGAGCTATAAAAAGATGAAATTGTTCGATAAATGTAATTAATGTAAACACTAGTATTTTTAAAAGTTGTTATGAGTTTATTTTATCTAAATGAAAATCGTTTTAATTTATATGATTTCATATTTTTTTCGACTTTCAGACTTTATTTACACGATTTTCATTCAAGGAAAACGTATACAAATTAAACCGGTATTCCGCGTAATTTAAAAGAAGGATGTATATTAGAATATTTATATATATATATATAAATTTAGGGAAGAAAATTATCCAAATTTTCACTTCAAGAAAACAGTATAATGTTAAAATAATATTTTTCGACACATTTTTTTCACGTCATATATAAGTAAAGTTCATAATATACATTATTACGGTATATATATATATATATATATATATATATATATATATATTATATAATATAATATAATTTTTTTTTAAACTCGTGTTTTTTTTTTTTGATTATTAGATACGAACTTAATTACGAGATATGCGAATCGTAAAATTTCCATGAATAATAAACACACAACAGCACACGTTTAATAATTAAATTCGAAGAATAATCGTCGAATTTAATTTATTATTATTATTATTATTGTGAAAATATAAAATGAAGGGTTTCGAGATGTAAACTTTGAACCGTTTAAAATGTATCGCGACATGAAAGAGCATCGACAAACCGGTCGATGATGATATATATATATAATTGGATATATCACGGTTATATATATATATATATATATATATATATATATATATATATATATTTTGTTTTCGTCGACGTTATTGTCATTATAAATTTTCATCGTATTCATTATCATATTTATGTGTTCAATATGCATATAAATACATTCATTTGCGTTTTATCTGTGAAAAGTGATTTGCCTACGCTCAATTTTCTTAGCAGCAAATCAATCAGCAATCATTCTTGTCTTGTGTTCAATAATAAAACGAGGTGCGAATTTTGTTGTCACGGAAAAGACACGTATACTATATTATATATACATATTGCCTGATATTATTATTATATGTATGTGTGTGTGTGTGTGTGTGCGCTTTGAATTTATTCGTAAAATAACACTTTCGTGTGTCAAAGTGTCAACGTTGTTCAAATTCGAATAATGGGTTAATAAATATCCGTTTGTTCGTTCATAAAACGAACAGATAGCATGCAACTGTTTTGCATGACATTTTAGCTGTATATACAGGGTGGTGTAATAAATTTTATTCGACGTATAGACTAATAAAAAAAAAATAACAATAAGGAACCAGCGATAACAACGATAATTATCGATTTTTTTTTACCGTCGAATCAATTGAATCTTATTTTAATAAAAATTTAGAAGATGTAGAATTATGCATGTTTATTGGATATAAGATATATATTAAATATAATAAAGATGTTATTAATGATCGTTATGCGTTAAATATTAAATATTTTTACTGTATAAACTTAGTCCATAACCTATTGGTTATTGAACGATATTATAATTTTGTTGAAAAGTTATAATAAGTGATGAAAATTTTAATTTTAAACTATTCTGAAAATTAATAATCTATTATTCATATCCATATTGATATAGATGATATATTATATTATAATTATATATATATATATATATATATATATATATATATATATATATATATATATATATAAATATGTAATTTATGAAATTTTTTTCGGTAATTCGGCAAGTTTCCTTTGATGTTACCGACTCGTTTGCCACGCGCACAAAAACCATCGCTTTTATAATGCGCATAATAAATAAATAAATAAATAAATAAATCAATTTGAAATTTTGTATATGTGGCGGTTAGTTCCGCGGCAGCTTAACGTCAATTGTGCAAGAATGTCTCGCGTTTTACTCGAAATTTTTGTCGTTAATCCGACGGGATCTTGTCGGGATTCTTACGGAAAAAAAAATTCTTCTTATATATATATATATGTTTTTTTTTTGTTTCTCGTTTCAATCAGATAATAGCCGATCTGTCCTTCCGATCGTTCGAAGTGCATCCAGAACGATCGCATTCGTATTAGTGTCTCTTTTGTGTGCCGCCTTATATATATATATTTTTTTTTTTTTTTCAATCTAATTATTCGTTAGTACAAGATTCGTTAATTCCGTCGATGATTTCGATGCTCAGATCGAATTATGATAAATTTAATACGATTTTGTGGATGTTCACGTTCGTGAATCGCCTTTATACGATTGTGAAACGCTTCACAACATTAATTATAGATTAATTAGTAATATTCATATATATGGATTGAGAGAAAGATGTTTTATTCAAGGCGGGCGAAAGGTATATATTAAAATTAATATATCGATGACCTCTATTATGAATTTAGCAATTTATATATTTATCAAAAATAATATTAAATAAAATTATATATATTGTATATTATATATCGACTTATTCATATAAAAAGTTCAAGAGTATCAATATAAAAATAGCTTTGAGCACCATAAGGATTCACGTATATTGAATTCACATGGATGAATATTAAAATATGCGATATCCTCCATTATGTAGACATCGTAAATATGTAATTTCACATTTATTTCCTTGAAATAATCTAGGGTTAAGACCAAGACCGGACCAGCATTGCGAGCGTGCCTAATCGAGTCTTACATTAAAATCAAAGTCGTTGTCGTTCACCAACAATGCCGTACGAAGGTCGTATTAAAAGCGTTTATAATATATTCAATACGTTTTATATAATGTTATATTATTAACACATTCATTGCCGTAACGTTGCAAAATATATTAAAAAAAATATTTATAATATTTAATACACAAAAATTATTCTATATGATTTTTATTCGTTTATTTTGAATTAAATTGAAATTATACGATTTAATTTAATATTAAATATCTGTTATATCATTGTGCATTGAAAGGGTTAATGAAAATCGCTCGATAATCGATTCGATATTGTGCACGTTTCGCTTATCACAAACGTAATTAAAGGCGGTTTTGTTTCGATAATGCATTTATCATATATTTTATATATATATATATATATATATATATATATATAAATATATATATATATATATATATATATATATATATATATATATTGTTTTATTAATGCGGACAGCTGTCGTAAACCTTTTATTTGTTTCCGCGGCGTCGTAACAAATTGGCCGTCGTTAACGATCGCTGGAAATTACACATAATAAAAGTGTAATTCGTAAATAAATCGTTGCGCCATTACGAAGATTCATGGATGTTATTTGCTCCAAGGTGATGGTTCTTATAACACCTTTAAAATGTTGCACTGCGATCGTTTTATTTGGTTTTTTTTTTGTTCTTCTTCATATAATTATTATAATGGCATTAGAATAGTCGGTCATTTTTTTTTTATACATCAAATTTATCCAATTAAAATATTACGTAATATTTTTTAACAATATTATTAAAATTATTTAATGCCAAAATGTTTCCCATTAGATATAAATTTTTATACGAAAAATAATTTATAAAATTCTATAGATTTCGGTTGAAAATAATTGATTTTATCAATATTAAAAATTTTCAATCAATATGCAATATACTTCTGTGATCAAAAAGTTAAATGAAATTATCATTTAAAACTCCCGGGCATTAGGAAGGCAGGTAAAAAATACAATTGTATTTTTTTCCTAGGTTGGTAGGATTGTCTATAATATTTGTCAAGCCTTTATTTGTCAAAAGATTTAGTTATCTCCACACATGTTACACGTGTTTTTACAACGCTTGGTTCCTACTGCACTGATTCTTTGCGACTTTTTACCAAAAACTGGACTCATATCGTTCCGCAACCACAGTATTCGCCTGATTTGGCTCCGTGCGACTTTTGGATATTCAGCAAACTCAAAAGGCCAATGTGAGGACGCCGTTTTGACACTATTGAGGAGATAAAAATCGAATCGAATAAGGTCTTGAAGGCTATATCTGTTATTATGCTATTTCGAGAACTGAAAAAAGTGCGTTTTATCGAACAGGGATTACTTTGAAGTGAATGAAATTGATTTTAAAGAATAAGTAAAGAATTTATATTTTATAAACAAATTCACTTTACTTTTTGATCACAATGTTACATGATCATTCATATGGTATATATCTGAATTAAATCGGTACGTCGACCAATGTTACAATTACTCTGCATCATTGGCACATTTAATACATTTTTAATAATAATAATAATAATCGATATTTAGGTAACAAGGGCGAATAGAAACATGCAATATCGACTCAGGAAAACTGCATTGCAATCTGACATTGTATTATTGCGCTATCAACTGTTCAACAAATAAACCATTAACCGACTAGAAAATACAACTAGAAAATATATAAATCGAACACACACACACACACACACACACACACACATATATATATATATATATATATATATATATCATTTATAAAGACGCCGATTAATAAAACGCAGCGCGAAAGCCTTATAGAAAATATTCCGGTGCCGTTTGGCGTTTTATCTATTATAACTTGTAATAACTGCATTATTGTAAAGTGTCGCTCGATTGGGTTTCAATGCGCTGGTTTTTTTTTTCATTTTTGTTTACATTTTTTTTTTCATTATTATTACTATTATCGTTCGTTTTACTGTTTAAAGGCGTGCTTTGTTTATTTATTTATTTACGTTAAATTTCTATTTGAATAATGGGATAGTTTGACGGCAGCTTCGATCTGTGCGATTATTAAAAGTTACCATGATTTATAATGGATGTGGTTACTGAATGCTTATACAGGATGTTTTCGATTTATAATATTTAATTTAAATATAAAAATATAATTTATGTGATATAAAAATATATAAAAAAAATATATTAAATTTTATTAATGTGACCAAATGTTTTCTTTTGAAAAATGTCATCCTTTTTTGTTAATTTAATTTCCGCATTTGATTAATTTTAAGACTTTTAAAATTAATAAAATAACATTTTTTCTTTAGCTCACGGAGTTTTGACGACATTTTTTACAATATGAAAATTCGTTGGACTGATTTTATTGTGTTCTTCTTTTTATTCTAAAAAGGTTGGTCACCTTAATATTATTTGTTATTAACGATAAATGTTCCAGTCATATATTTTAATCATTTTATAGTTTTTTTTTATTTAAAATTAAACAGAAAAAAATGTAAATTTGATAATGCGAATTTTGATTGGTAATTGTGTGATTTGTGAACATAGATGGCGCAGTTTTGTTTCTTTATACAAAATTAATATTTATATTAAATAATTGAATCGACCTGTATATAGATAATATATACATATAATTTATCACTCATTTTACTTCTCAGTACTTCATAGTTATACACTATCATTGTAAGTTAATATCGCGTGTATACAAAACGGAAAAACGGCGACTTCGACCGTTAATCCTATAATATTTTATTGTATGGTCCGGTCCGCGTTCGATCGATCAAATTCGACGAATACGAGTGCAAAAAGACTCGAATTTGTGCGCAAAGTTATTTCGTATTGCGTTTTTAGCGAAAGATAAAGATCGAGCGATACGATCGTTTTTAATGTCGCGGTTTTAAATCGTACTTTTACGTAGTATTCAAGGCTGATTCTAGATATAAGCGTCATAATAAATATTTTCTTCGGTTATTATTATATAATTATGCAAAATTTATGTTGAACGAATGTCGCGAAAAATACTTATTTTTTTTTAATATTAAAAATATTTTTTTTTTATATAATAATAATATGATCAACAACCGTTCTATTTATGTCATACTATTATATTAAAATGTTTTTATTTTCCTATTTTAGAGATCAACTTTACGATTTTTTTTTCTATGAAAAAAATGCCCTTCAAAGGACTCTTCAAATATCTCATGCGTAAAAAATTGTAGTGTACAAGATTATATTACAAAACGAATATAAATTTAAATAATACAATAATAGATTTAAATCTCGTTAAATCCATACTATTTTTGGATCTATTTATTTATATATATATTAAAAAAATGATGTGAAATATAATAATAAATTTAATTCAAATATATATTATGTATGATAATCAATCATAATTTATATACATAATTGAATGAAAATCTTTTGAAGTTTCATCCATAATTTTCGACGAACGTCTAAAATCAATCAAAATAATTTTTATATTTATACCATTTAATGGATATTATAAACCAGTAATAACAGTTATAATAGTCATTATCAATTTCCATTGATGTATTCATTAGAGATTTTTTTTCGATTATTATAAAAACTAGAAATATTTTAAAACATCATCACAAACGCACACACACACACACACACATAGATATAAAATATTCGTGCGCCGATTAAATCGGAAATAATAATAGCTTTCGACGGACATTTACGGACATCGATAATTTACGATTTTATTTATATATATTATAATATATTTAAAAATCACTTAAATTAGCGTGTTTTCACCAAAACGGTCGAACGATGCAGTCGAAATGTCAAAATAGCCGTTTTTCCATTTCTGTACAGTCTGTCTAATTTTGCCAATGAGGATTATGAGAGGCTGTCAAATTTTACTATTTTATTTTATTATTATCATCGTCAACGTTTATTTGACATTTTAACAGTGAAAATATTTTAATCATTTTTATTCAAAAAGATGTCATATGTATATTAAAATAAAAAAAAAAATATTATAAAAAATTAATCATATATAAAAACTCATTTATATCAACAAAACACTGTGATCAAAAAGTAAGGTGAATTTGTTTATAAAGTGTAAATTCTTTATTTATTCTTCCAGATCAATTTCATCCCCATAGCATTCAAGACCTTATTCGAGTCGGTTTTTATCTCCACAATCGTGTCGGTTTTTTGAGTTTGCTTAATAGCCAGAAGTCGCACGGAGCTAAATCAGGCGAATACGGTGGTTGCGGAACGATATTAGTCGAGTTTTTGTCAAAAAAGTCGCAAAGAACTAATTCAGTATGACATGGTGTATTATAATATTTTGATGAAGGAACCAAAAGTTGTAAAAACACGTGTAACTCGGAAATAATTAACTTTTTGACAAATAGACGCTTGGCAAATTTATAGTCCTAACAACCTAGGAAAAAAAAAATTTTTTTTCTGCTTTCCTAATGTCCGGGAGTTTTAAATGTCAATTTCAACCAATTTAAATATAAAAAATTACTATTATAAAATCAGTGTACTATAATTCACGATTATACTGTGAGTATTGTCGTTTTAGCAATAAGACACGAGTTCAATTTAACGGTGCACACTTTTAATAAAACCAGCGCTTTATTAATAATCGTCGTCGTGTGGGTACTAAAAAGGAACAAATACACTAAAAAACAAAAAAAAAACACATAAAGTAAAATAGGAAAACGCGGCATAAACTATTACGGATATAGCGGTCGTTGGCAAAAAGCGGCACCCGGTTCCATATAGGGTCATTTAAGTGCGACCTTTGACTGTGGTCCGTAATGGATTGCATAGTTGTGGCACGTTTGTCAGTCAGAAAATCAAATATGGCCACTGACACGTCGCCATATTTAGTTCATCATAGTATTATTCAATGCGCTTCCAGTTAGTTCACTTTGTATGACACAATATTTTGCATAACAGTGAATCACGATTTGAACTCGTTCGATTTTGGATTTATACGGTTTATTATATATATATATATATATATATATATATATATATATATATATATAGTCAGGTTTTAAATTAAATTTTAATTTTATCACCATATTTATCTGTTGAAATCCGTATTTTTTTTTTCAAAATAATTTTCACCGTTTTAGATTAACTGGAATAGTGTTATATTATATGTATATATATATATATATAAAGATTTATACAAAATATATATTTAGAAAAAGATTATATAGATATAGAAATGATTACCGGAGGCTAATCATATGCTATTATATATACAGTTTTTCCAATAAAATTATGATTAATTATATAATATTATTTTTAAATATAATTATGACAAATTTGTACAATATTTTTAATAGATTGTAATGAATAATATTATTTTAATTATTTTTTTAAATACAACAGATCACATCGCAGTATTCTTACGATTTTCATATTTTTATATCTTATTTATAAAATGATTTCATATTAGAATTATTTATATTTTTGGTATAAATTTGTCGATTTTATATAACAATAAATTAATGGATTTTAGATTAGAAATAAAGACTTAGATTCACAAGGTCCGTAGCGACATTGATTTATTTTATTGTGTTAATATAATGAATAGAATATATATATATATATATATATATTTTTTTTTTTTTATATCACATATTATTATTAATACTAAAAGCTGTTGAATCTATTATATTTAAAAATATATATTAGTATGATGAGAAAAACAAGCGTTCTCACATTGATTCTTTGATCTTTCCGCTCAATATAAAAAAAAAGAATACATATAAAAATAAAAATTTTAATATTGTAATACAATATTATGGTATTTGGTATACCGGATGGTATAATAAAAATTATGGTTTAATTGTATTATGTTTTATATCGATCACGATTTATTCGATTGCTATCGAAAGTGTCGATTAAAGGCGTCGTTAAATTTATCGCGATCGAGAAACAAAAGCGCTCTACGAAGTAAAAACAAAAAAAAAAGCTCTATCAAAAGCGTTCTAATCTGTTGAATCTCGCCAAAAATTTAGCCTAGGAGTCGAACTTGGAAAAAATATGTCGGATATCGAAAAAAAAAAACAACGAGCAGTGGCCACGGGCTAAATTGATAAATCATCGCGAGTTACGATTTAAAAGAGCTATTACGAGTTTCGTGTCGATAATGTGTTTATTTTTTTATTATTTTTGTATCCGCCGATGAGTGTTAATGTGTTAACACGTGTGTATGTATTATATATATATATATATATATATATATATATATATATATATATATATAATCTAAAATATTTTTTTAGATCGATTAAGATCGTCGAAGTTCTAAGAATTTTTCATACGATATCGATGTCATAATGAAGATATCAATTGTTTTTGTGCTCGTTGAACGTTGACGAATTTGTACTAGGTTCTACTATTGAAGAATTAGTATAATAAAAATAAAATAATATTTTGTTCGTTATAAAAATTATAAAAATATATACGTTTAAAAATACGTTTAACCTTATAATATAATAAAAAAAAAAAAAATATTATTTTAAATTTTCTTTAAGTTTTAATATGCTAATTAAAGAGTAACCTTTAGATATCTAGTTTCATTAAAAATGATACAAATCAGAACTCAATATTTAGATATATAAATATTTCAGTAACCATTAATGTTGTATGTAAAATAATTAACAATAATTATTAGTAATATATAAATTTAAATATTTAATTTGTGAGGAAAAATTAAATTTGCCAAATAATTTTTATGTTGATGAATTTTAGAACATTTTTCTTTAAGAAAGGAAAAGTTTGTTTAATTAATAATACAGATCATCATTCAAAATTTATTATTAAAAATATTTTATTTATTTATTTAATAATTAAATATGACAAGCTTTATGTGTAATAAAATATAGTAATGTAAATAAAATTTTTAATACAAATTTATTACTCTTATACTAATTATTGTCAATATTTTAATTTAATAATATTGCAAAGAAAAAAAAAACACATAGCTAAATAATTTATTTCCATTTATTTTTCATTTTAATAGTAAAAATTATTAATAATAAAATGATGTATTTTTATTCTTCAAATTCGTTCCGTGAAATTATGATTCATGTACGCTTGTAAAACGCATGATTTATACCATTATTCAATCCATAATTGGTATATCTCAATTATTTCCGATAAAAATAATGAAAAAAAAAACAATCACGTGACTTTAACGGCGATCATAAATTTTATAAAATTTTATATCATATTTAACATTACAAAAAAATCATATATATATATATATATATATATATATATATATATATATATATATATATATATATAATAAACGGTATAAGAATTATAATCCGCGTGCGCAATAAAGAATCTAAGCGAATTTCGTCGATTATTATTTATTTATTTACGTTATTTTTTCTTCTTCTTTTTAATGTTAATAAATCAGCGTTTCTCATATGCATATTTTTTGACTCGTGTAAAATATTTTGAAACGGGTACGACGTTTCGAATTGATGTTGAATGATTTAAAATGATGTTTAGACCAAATACGTTCGAATAAACGAAGGTTGTGTCTGTAAATATTTGATTTATGTCGAAATTATTCGTGATATATATATATATATATATATATATATATATATATATATATATATATATATATCGGTATAAATCTTGAAATTTTATTAAATAAGATAATGATGAAAACAAAGATAAAGAAAAAAAAACACATATATATAATAATAATAAACGACGATAATGATCGTTTTGATTGCCCTAAGGCTGCGTCCATACGAAATATTTTTGTGCGTCGCAAAAATAATGTCGCTTTTTTAAACGTCATTATATATTGTTTATAGTTTTTTTGGTCGTCACTTTTATTAATGTTCAAACATTCAAATATTATATTTTGATTAAGAAAATGATTTATATATTTATATTCGTATTGAAAGGTCTAAATGATTTATTATATAAATAAGTATGATTTTATAAGATAAATATTTAATTTATGATTTAGGATATAAAAAAATATTAATAACTATTTAAATTTGATGGTATTTGATTTTTTTTCAATACGTAAAATTATATAATTTCTGTTTGATTTGTATATTTATTTAAATGATTAAATATCTTCATTTATAAAGTAAATTAATATATTATATAAATAAAGAAATATATTGAAAATATAATTAAAAATCAATAATATATTATATTTGTGTAATAAAATTATATTTTAAGAATAAAATTAAAATTATGTAAAAAAATCGAACTATTTTTATTTTGATACAGCATTTAATATGAACAATGTGGATGAAGATTTATATATTATATGTACATATAAAAAAAATCGAGTGATTTATGAGACGTTTTCGGGCAACTTTCTTTCGCTAGTTTTTCCACGACATTTTGAGAAACGCTCGTTAACAAAATGTTAAATGGAAAAGCGCACATTTGACATTATTTCAACGGGTTTTTATGTTTTTGATTTCGGACACATTGGCGCCAATTTATTTTCATATTGTATATTTTTCACTCGTTATTATAACGGCGAAAGTTAAATTTGCAATCGGACACATGTGTAAAAAATATTAATTAATATTATAAAAATTATATATAAAAAAAAAATCCGTGTAGAGCAACTTCAAAATTTTAATGATATTCTAACAACTTTCATGTATATAAAAAAGATAAACTTGGTTAAAAAAAATTTTTTTTGAAGAGTATAATTGATAATATAATAATAATAAAATATTTAGAATAAATAATATATATCATGTTTACAACAAAAAAAAAAATTATATATATATATATATATATATATATATATATATATATATATATATATATATATATATATATAATTTTCACTTTAATCACGGTTACCTTTCAAAATATTGGGTTATCTAGTACAATTTTTTTTAAATATATGCATTTTTTGATGCGCCTCTACGAGATGAACCGAATGCTGAAAACCGTTTTGAAATCGTAGATTTTTCAGCAACTTTATGACGTTTTTTTGCATTGCATATTGCGATTTCAGAAATGAAAATGGAATTTTTGTGCGGAAATTTGCAAAAATATCAGTCGATTATATTTAATTTAAACGTAAAAACGACAAAATTAACGACTGTTTTGTGCAATTTTCGTTCAAATATTATATAAAAACGTAAAATCTTGATAGAGAAAATCATAGTGGGAGAGGATTATATCATTTTTCTCTCATCATAATTAAATTTTTATAATAGATATCTTGGAAATATTATAGTTGAGATGTATGTTTTAATATAAATATTTGTTATTTTTTTTATATCTCTATAGTTGTTTTAGAAAAATATTTTTTGTCTACTTATAATATCGTTTCAATATTCCTTATTCTATTGTACCATTTTCGAATCAATTTTAGTTGATAGTTACTGATCTGCACACTACAATAATATTTAAATTTTTATAATAATTTATTAAAAATAAAACGTATCCGATATAAACCGAAAAATAATAAATATTTTCACTTTATTGAATGCTATTACAACATATAAACTCGTATCCGTACATCGAAGCATTTTATTATAACTCTATTATCATTATTGCGCTTGTCAAACTGTGGGACGCTCGTTTAGATTAAATAGGTCTTATTCGTGAGAGTACACATTTCGGTTTTACGATTGATTTCATTAAAAGAGGTTTTTCGTGTAAAGACGATATTGGAACGATTTTAACGTTAATTTATTTGTATCGCGTGTAAAGTGTCGAATTATCATACTATTCGGTTATTGTCGTCTTTTTATTATTATTATTATTATTATTATTATGATTATTGACCGCTTTTTTTCGTTCGATTCAATGTTGTTAACAACGGCGATGCGAAGCGACTCGGAACAGAGTCGATCACGCTAACGACGATCGTATCACAATTTACTTCGTTAAATATAATTATATTTATATAAATGTTAAATTAGACTTACTTCAATTTTAACAGCCAAGAAGAGGTGAACAGGAAATGCGTATATTAGATTTTTTTGACACTACTACTTTTATGCGACAAAGCAATACTTTTCGCCACTATATTTCTGATATATATATATACGATTTTTAAATTTAATCTATAATTTAAATTAATTTGGATTTATTATTATTATTTAATATAATTTTCGAATGAGCGATAATAAAATTAAAATGTACGATTTTTTTTAATTAAAAAAAATTGTATTAAAAATTAATTTAATTAAATATAGATTCGATTTATTTGACATTTTCAGTTTAATAAAATATTGATAAAATTTTTAAAATAATTTTATTTTAAAATTTTATATTTTATATGATTTTTATTTATTTATTTTTTAATATTTTTTATTTTTTTTTCTTATGACAATAATTTGTTCCAGTTATAGGATCGCGATTCGGCATGATACCGCGTTTTGTCACATTGAATCGGTTTTCATCATGAAAATTCCATTTAAAGGTAGGCAAATTTCTTTTTCATTTCAATAAATTAATCATAAATGATGCATTCGATTGAATAAACACTTTATATATAAAATCGCACAATTGCAATTGCGGCTTTGCGACTATTTTAAGGTTATGTTTTATATAAAATTGATACACGTGGCATGATATAATTTATTACAATTAATAGGTTAGTTCGTATTAAGTGCTATATTTTATTGATGATTATATATATATATATATATATATATATATATATATATATATATAATGTTGACAATTTTATATTAAACTTTTCATTATGCGTCGTAATATCTTTTTTTTTTATTTTCGTACGATTAAAATCTTTAATTGCATTTTTTTTCTACGCACAACTTTTACGCCTACCGTTTTCTATATATTACGACTATATTACTGTACGATTTATTTATTGCGCAATCGGTAAAATCTTCGAATTTATCTAGGAAAAACGAAAATTTTGATATGTGCATTCGTCGTTTACCGTTATATCGACTAGAGGCGCCACGTATTATTATTATTATTATTTTAGAGGCGCATTTAATGTGACGCCGAAGGCGTTTACCGTAAATCCGAAATTCGTAACAAAATCTCTAAATAAAATAATAATAATTTAAAAAAAAATCTAAACGACAACAACTGTTCTCTACTTTCATATGATCCTAGCAAAAATATACAATTTTTTTTTTATTATGAAAGTAGAAAATTGTTCTTATATATATATATATATATATATATATATATATATATATATATATATATATATATATATATATATATATATATATATATATATATATATATATATATATATATATATATATATATATATATATATAAAGATTTAGTTGTGAATGGATATAAGAATCGTGGGCGAATATAGTTAGTGGGTCATATTTGTGAAACCCGAGTTCCAAGTCGAGCATCAATTAAAAACCGTCGAAATTGTCAAACTGCATGAAATGTTACAGCTTCCGAAGACGAGCGTAAAAATTATACCGAGATATATTCTGAACTGTCATGTTTAGTTGCATTTCAATATTAAAATAAATATATTTGAATGTATTGTAATATATATATATTAGTGTACATAATTTATTACTAATAGTGTCTAATGGAATGTTGCAAATCGTAAATTATATTTAATGTGACAATGCTGTCCGATATCTGTTCGTATGCGAGCTTATATCAGGGGTTTTTAATCTTTTTTTTTTTTTTTTTTGGGCGTTTGTTAAATTTCTTGTAGTAGAAATTTATCTTTATGTTTTCGTTTTGTATTTATAATATCGGATTTGATTTATAAATTTTAAAATTATCGCTTATTCGATTAAAGTATTATGATTTTGATAGTAATTATTTATTGAGTATATAATAATAATAATATTAAAAATGGTAGAACAGTTAGAGATAATTAAATTTAAAAATATATTAAAATATTTAAAAGGAAAACTTAAGATAGATCGGCAGCTGTTTAGCTTAATGTAAAAAATTAAAATTAATAATGTAGAAATACTTTAAATTTAAATTTAATATCGAAATGCGGAAGACAATAAAAAATGACCATATAAACATTTCTGTGAATAATTATAATCATTTATTATATTTGCTAAAGCTATAATTGATTTTTGATCACATCTATACATAATGAATTATTAAATAAAATTTATATTTAAGAAATTATGCTTTTTATCTATTGATCAAACAGTTTGAAAAACTCTGATATATGATTATAAATACAATATTTGATCGAAACTGATAGCAGAATCGATTCTCATCATCGTCATCGTTCATGAAATACGAACACGAAATCAGCAAAAAGCCCACGCTTTAAAGCTAAAAACACACACACACACATAAATTTAAGACTTCATACGATTCAGGAAATCGCAATGACTTTTCCATATATGAAATGTGTCCAGAATTTAGAAATTAGAAAGTGGGACGTTTTCCTTTATGTGAAATTGCCCCATTCATACGATTTTTGCTATATTAATAATATTATATTATTATAACCTATTGTTGTATAAATACAGATTCCATTTTAGATTTCGTATTGTTGATTTGATTAATTATTTACGATGTGACAAATATTATAGAATAAACCGGTAGCGCATTCGATCATTTTATACTACCGGTTTATATTATTATATTATATATGAAAATATATGTATGAGAAATTTATTACAAAAAAAAAAATGGTCGATCTTTAAAAGCTCGATGATTTCAGTTGTATTAATGAAAAAGCACGTTAAGCACAATTGGAACAATGTAAACCAAATTGGAACACGTGAACCTTTCGAGTCGTTGAGTGAACTTGTTTCGTCGAAACTCGAGTAGTTCGCCACAGTATTGCCATTGTACATTATTTATAAGTACAGTAGGACAACGCTTTTTTTTTATATAATATAAATTCATATTTGAATTATGATTTTATCGAATTAACTATTTATTTCAAGTGTGATTTATGAATCGCCAGAGTAAATTTTCAATATTGTCGAAAGCGTAGCCGCACTGTACACGGGCTCGATAATACGAAAGCATACGAATTTATACGTATCATTATCACGATGATGTATGCGTTTCGGTTGTTCAACACTCGTGGCACAAGTTCTACCACAATATAATGTAAACATCGGCGAAACATTCTTCGAGGCGCGGAGGTCTTCTTTCATTAGGTCGATTATTATTTTGTAATGATCTATTATCCATTGTTGGCCTTATCCAGTTCGGAAGTTCTTTCTTTATGACATAAGAACATATATCATATCGTTGAACACTTAAATGCATTACAGTGTTGCTTGCTGTCTATCTTGACTATATTGCCGCACGTATAATATATTATTATATATTGAATATTTAAAATTCACCATTAGAATTTTATACTTTTAAATGATTGATTTTTGCTGATATAATTTTGATTTTTAGAATTATATTATATAATATATATATACTTTAAACTATTATTTTTCTAATATCCATCTCATAGAGATAGATTTTCAGTATCTGTATGACTATTTATAGTATTGAATATTTTTTTATTACATATCATATGCTTGAAATTGTAAATATATAAATATTTTTTTAAGTATTCAAATATATTTACGAGTTAAAAATGTTGACTAAAAAATCAGAATTTTAAAGAAAATACGTATTAATTAAAATATATTAAAAATAATTTTATGTAATATACTCATTATGTGATTTATAATATATAAAAAAAACGATCTTATATAGTATAAATCACTCAAAAGTATTTAAGATCTTAGAAAAAAAATTAAATATAATATATTTAATATTGTCTATGTATATTTAAAAATATATTTTCTATATTAAATAACGGTGATAAAAGTAAATATTGCGCGAATTCGGTACTGAAATATTAAATATTCGAACGATTACATTTGAAGAACGCTTAATGAGCAAGAATTGAGTTCTATGCGGCTTAATTTAAAACGGATAAATCAAATCTCATTTGGAGTCGGTGTTCGAACGATTGGTCACGGTCATTGTGAACGCGTATCAACCCGCGCTATACACTTGCAAACATTGTAAAAACCGCTTTTTGTGACCGAGATTTCGTTCGACTCCTATATTTATATATATATATATATATATATATATATATATATATATATATATATAACACTATGATCAAAAAGTAAGGTGAATTCGTTTATAAAATGTAAATTATTTATTCGTTCTTCCAAATTAATTTCATTCAAATACTTCCTAATTATTTATATATATATATATAATATTAAACATAAATTTACGTATAGAAATTTTGTAGAATTTTTTTTTTAAATATTACGTGTTGTTCGCATTGATGAGGCGGTTTCCTGATGGAAAATTAATTTTCCCTTATATGAAAGCGTCATGATCATGTTTTCGATATATTGAAAATTATACGTGAATCTTAATAGCTTTATAATGGATGTGTTTAACTATTAAATCGAAATTTATTTTCCGGTTTTCAGACAAGTAATAGGCGATTGAAAGTCGTTTTTGCGCTTTGTAATTGTTTATATAGTTAAAACGAATTTATTTCCATAAATAATCTTTTATAACACTAATATAGAAAAAGCTTTATTATTATATTTTTAATGTAATAAAATTTAAATATTTAAATTGGTTATATAAATTGATCCATTTTTTTTTTGTTATATTATTTGAATATAGAATTTGTAATGAATATCGTGTGAAATGACCTTTTTTTCTATTTATATCATAAATTATAATGTCTTCTATAATGACTCATATGATAATTTTTTTTGTATATTTTTATAATCATAAATTTCTTTCTTTTTATCAAAATATTATGAGAAAGACCATAGGAAAAAAATATTAAATTTAATGATTCATTTTAAAATTATTTACAATAAATTATTTTGCCCTTCTTAAAATACTTTTTTTATATCTGATAGTTGACGGTAATATTTCTGATTATTTCCACATTTTCCTATATAATTAATTGAAAAAAAATCAATATCTTTTTCATAAAGTGGTCAAGCTATTTGAATTTTTCATTGTGATATTATAAAATCTTTCCTTTATACAACTTTACATCGACATATTTACAATATTTTTATATAGAGACATATATTAAAGATATTAATTTTACTAGATAGAGTTCCAAATCTTTCTATTCGTCCAACATAATAAAATTGAAAATATTTTGTTTTGATATTTATATGTTACAATTGCAACGAGTCTCTCTATTTCAAATTTATCTATTATGACTTTCAATATAACTTATTTAAATATCTTTAATCCAATTTAGTTAAAGATCATAACGATCGATTTTACAGTATTGATAAAACTATCGAATATTGCAATTTAATCATTACTATAATTAAAAAATATTTTTAAACCCTTTTTTAAAAGAGTATAATGGAGTAAAAATAGAGAGAGAAATAGTGGTGGTTTTGTGTGTAATATATTACAATTATTATGGGCAAAAAGTCGTGTTTTTAACGACGTGTTGTGACAGTCGACCGCGTCGTATATCAACCGGCAAATGGTCATTAATGCTCTCTCGTCTTATACTATGTATATATATATATATATATATATATATATATATATATATATATATATATATATGTATAATAAGAGACAAAAGTTGTTCTCGACAAGAAGATAAGTTCAATTTAGTCGATTTACATAGTAGACCGCTACCAAGATAGGCTTTGTTGGCAGTGACCAAGGCCCCGTATTGTTATTGGCACAGTTGTCCGTCTGTGGAAAAGGTCATTGGGTTCAAATCGCACCGTTGCGAAAGTCGAAACGTTCGCTTTTATTATGTCACACACATTATATATATATATATATATATATATATATATATATATATATATATACATATATATATTTTTCTTTATTAGTTAACCGGAAGTGTACAAGTGCGAATGATCTGATCATCCGGTTCAGAGTCTTCCTTTAGAGTTTCCAGATCTCGATCGATTTATCACAAATAGAAATTCATAGTATCTAACTCATAAATATTAAAATTGAATGTGTAAAAAATTAATTAGTTTCGTTTTTTAATAGATATTTTAAATTATATATATATATATGATTTAATATAAAATATTTTTTTTTCGATTTTTTTCGATTGCGACAATTGATTTTATACAATATAACAAATTTTTTTCTATAATTGTCATTTGAATTCATAAGGTTTTTTTTTAATTTTTGATATATATACCGTATATATAATAATAGAAAACGTGTGTACTTTCAATGATCTAACAGACGCGGTTGATCCGTATGCGAATTCGTACACATTAGCACACTTGTTAGATATAATTATAAAATTTGTATGATGATAATGAAGCAAATAATTGCATTATTAAATTGCATAAATCATAATATATATATATATATATATATATATATATATATATATATATATATATATATATATATATATATTTTAAATATACTAAAATATTTCTTGTCATGTTATTAGAAATAATTATAATATAATTCGAAAATATTTTTTGTACGCTTCAGGGTTAAAAAAAGTGATTGTCAAACCCTTCGTCCGTGATTTAGATGTACCGATACAGAAACGCGTCGTCGTAAGAGTTAAGGATGTATTCTTTTCGAAGTCAGAAACAACAATCTTCCACATCACAACAATGCTCCTTTCGCTGTCGTACAGCACACCCAAGTCCAGAGACGCACTGGGAAATAATTAATTTCAATAATAAAATAATAATTATTTTATAACCGAACACAACTTTAATTTTTTTTTTGTTTTTCGCGCGGCTTATTAATGTTAATTTATTATGTCGAAATTTAAAAACGTAATAATTTTCACTAAATAATAAATATAATAATTATTTAATTGAATTAAACGAAAATAAAAATCTGTTGCTGCAGGAAGTGACATAATCGAAGATAGTGCAAAATAATTATTATGATTGAAGGATGTGATAAATTAAATTTATTACAATAAATCTTCGCACATAATAAGTAATCTTATTTGTGCAATTATTTTTATGTAATAATTGTGCTTTAATTATTTGATTGATGTACAAATATTGTAATTACAGTTTGAAAATTAAATTTTAATTGAATATAATGATCATTAAATAATTATTATTTTTATAATTTTAAATGCAAATTTTTGACAAAATACGAGTTGTTTTATTAACGAAGACAATCAAATAAAAATTCGTCATAAAATGTCGTCATATTTTTTTTCAATTATAAAATGTTTATTCATATTTTGAATTATTATATTAATTATATCGTTTCAATAGAATATGATATAACACACACACACACACACACAAAATCACGACGAGAATCATCAATTCAAAACATGATCACGCGTCGACCTACGCTCGACTTTTGATTTTAAACCACAAATCAAGGATTATATTGTCGATTTTTTTGTCACCGTATGACTCATACAATATTATATAAAAAAATATATATTAAAATAATATTTAATATATCAGTCCGTGCCTGATTAATGTTACGCCTCTGGGTGGGGCAGATCTTAAGTCTTGAGATTTGAGCTCAGGTGACGCACTCTTGTACGCAGCCTTAATAAAAATAAGATTAAATAATATATATATATATATATATATATATATATATATATATATAAATGCATTCTAAATAAAATACATATACTTTCTGTTAGAATTTGAACCATATCACGCGCTCGCGACAAACTTCGAAAACGCACCGGAGACACACGAATTCAATAACTCGAAAAAAAAGGATGAAAAAAATCGAGACACGGACCGAACACGAATTTTTATTATATTCAAATCGAACGGATGTACATCTCGCCTCGGGGTTCGTTTAGTTTATACATAAAAATATATTTTGTACGTTTTGAAAAAAAAAATAGGATACAATGAAAAAAAAACTACAAATATATACATCTATATATATATATATATATATATATATATATATATATATATATATATATATATATATATATATATATATATATATATATACAGCCTTCGAAATTAAAGCCTAGTCTTGAGTAAGCGTTAACAACCGTTGCTTTGTGAGTAATTGCGAATTAATATCGAATGTGTAAAAAAAAAAATTCAATTGAATTGAATATCACTGATGTAAATATTCGTATGAAAAGATTCTCAACATTTTATAAATGCAAGTGATTTTTAACGGTAATGATGTTTTGTTTATTTATTCGTTTATTTGTTCAACGCTAGTGATAGAATTATTATATGTATTTTATAATTTATTCCATTTATTTTAATAATATAAAAATATATCACAGTATTAATTAGGTTATTTAATAATATTTTATATACTTTGTGATTATTTTTTGATATTTAAAAAGTAAGTTTTAGATTAAAAATTACAGTCAAATATACGTATCTTTTATTTTTAAAAAAAATATGAAAAATTAAAACGTTTGAGAAACCACGATCTACAACCCGATAATAGTAATCTTTCAAGACGTTCATCTTAAGAAAATCAAAAATACACACACACACACACACACACACATATATATATATATATATATATATATATATATATATATAAAGTACTTAATCGTGCATTTTTTATACGCAGACTTCACATAATACATATAGAGGCCCTAATCGTAAGTCACGTCACCGGTTATTTTTTTCATTATTGAAATTTCATCAGGTGCCGCCACAAAGAGCGCAGCCTATTGACCGCCAAAACAAAATGATCTTAATTATTCTTTATTATTATTATTGTATATTTATTATTGCGGCATTGAATGGCCGTTTGATATTTTACAGTACGTATTGTATATCGAAATGTTTTGTATCAATTATGTACTGTACTAGCTTTGGCTATATCTATTAGAATGAATTATGATTAAACGTCAACACGCATGCATAATATATTTTTTTAATGCTTATTATTATTATTATTATAATTTTTTTTTGTTCAAACGAACACGAGAATGTTAAGGTGTTGAAATGTCGATTCAATAAAATACAACAATATTGCATGTCTATAGCAAAAAAAAAAAATGATTTAATCGTATTGTGAATGTTTGTTTGTTCGCGTTTATATTATGCATTTAAATTGAATCAAATTAGCGTCTAATCGTCGACGTATGCGTATCGAAAAATTTGAATCGTTTCTATTTCAATTTAAACTTTTTATTATTATTTTTTTTTTATGTTCAAAAAAAATCGCTTGACGCTGCTTGAAAGAGCAGCGTCTGCGATCGAATTTTTGATCGAAATCGTTTCGTTTGCAATGATGTTCACATGTTATCGACACTGCTGATAGATGCAGCGTCACTGGTACGATTTTAAGTGACATTTTATATCAAATGCATTATGCGTATATTGTCCTTGAATATTAATTTATTAGTAAAAATTATATAGATATTTTTTATTAATTAAAATTCTATAGATAATGTCAATAAATAATAATAATAAAATAAAATTATTAAAAACATTAAAAAAATATTTTATATGATAGCAAGTGTTAAAAAAATGATTTATTTATAGAATTATTTAAAATATAAAAGGTCATTAAAATTATTATAAATATTGTATAATTAAACCTAGCGACGCCACTGACGAATATAGTTCACAAGGGGCACAATTAAAAATATATCTATTTTATCTTAAATATCGTGCGACTTTCGGTAGAAACGGTACAATTAAAGCGTCGTTATTAAAATAATTAAAAATTATATTCACATATATCATAGTGAAAAACTGACGTAAATTTTCCGATATAATTATACGATTTTCAAACTGACGTTTAACCACTGTGTATCGTGCGTTTTTTTTTTCTCTCATATCGATCGATCGCGATTTATTAACGGCGCGCACATCCAAAGGTCACAAGTGTCCGATCGGCGATTAATCGAAAATTTTTACCGGTAAATAATCGGTAATTACGATTTCTTAGAAAAACGAGAATTATCGCGATTTTCTCCCCCCCTTCCCCCTCCCTCCCTACGCAACGTGCGTCGATTAAAAAAGTAACAAATACGATTTAAAAAAAAAAGAATTACACAACAGTGACGCGTTAAATGTGCGGTTTTGATATCTAAAAAAAAAGTTGTGATTTTTGAGGTTTTCCGATGATTTATTTATATATTTGTGAATTTTTGTGTGTTTTGTCATATTTATATATTCGATTTCGAAAAGATAATTTTTTATATCGTGTTATATGAAATATTTTTTTTCTATTTTTTAATGTTCAAATACACATTATTAGCAATTTTTATTCTTATTGTAAATGACAATAAATTTTATTTTTGTTTAACATATTAATATTTATGATGGAAAAATCGACAAAAATAATCTATTTTTTCTTGTAACAGTTTATATATTAAATTAGGTCATTAAGGTCTGCATCAAATTTTTAGAATAAAAATTATTTTTTTTTTTAGAAAAATTACAAATTAAAATTAATACTGTAGTTATAACAATTTAATAATATTTACTATATAATATATAAATAATAATATATACAAAGATATATTATTATTTAAAAAAAAATAGTGTTAAAAATGCGCTTATTTTCATTTTACATATTTTTTTTACAATGTCATTTTTTTTTACATCTCGATTTAATCGCGAGAGATAAATTCGATCATTTTTGCGGGTCAAAAAATGGTAAATATTTCTGTCGAACATTTTTTACCTTTTCGGTTCAAGGTGTCAGTGGAAATAATTACACGTATATGTTTACGAATCATGAGATTGTCGACAACGAAATATCAACAGGAAAAAACAAAAAAAAAACGACAACAACAATGATGAGAATTAATATATATTGAAACAATAAAAAAAAAAATTTATTTAATTTATTTCAGTATTATACAGTCTGTGGTTGTATAAAAGTGTGCTTAATTTTCTTGCAAATATTTTCATAATATTAATACGATTATACGATTACTGTAATATCAAAATTATAAAACTAGAAGAAGGTGTTTAAAAAAGAAAAATATAATAATAATGAATTGTTTTATTTATATACAGGAATAACCGCAAAAACTGTACCGCACAACGGCGAACGTTCAATTTTCATTCACAACGCGGAAACTATTAAATTATTATATGACTCTGTTTTTTTTTTCAATTCAAATATATAAATAATAAAATTATAACGTTTTCGATACGACGTAATGATAAATAATAAAAATCGTACGCCGCAAGCGTTTTAAGTCGCGACCGCTTTCATTATACGTTACGTTCGTTATAAACATGGCCGTTACACACTGTAATTGTGCGTTAACGCTTGAACTTTTAACCGCTATTACATTTGCGATAATTCACGATCGAAGTAATTATTTTAAACGCTAAAATCGCGTTAATATATATATTTTATGAAAAAAAAAAGTCGAAATAACTCCCTTAATCCGTTTCCTAGGCGACGAAGTGAACGAAACTAGACTCGGTTCGAAAGTTCGTTTAGTGCGACAAATTTTTAAATTTTAACATTTATATATAAAAAAATAATTTATTTATTTTTATTCTAAATATTTATATTTATAAAGACTTTTAAATATAAAATAGTATATTCTTTTAGTTTTAATATTATTTTTTTAATAAAAAAAATAATTTATATACAATATTGACTAAATCAATTTTTGAACTATAAATATCATGCATAAACTATATAAAGTTGATACATGTAATTATTTAAAATATGTAAATTGACGATATTCAAACTTTTTTGAATAGTCAAAATATTTTTACTATCATAACTTTAAACCTCAATTTTTATGAAGCCAGTAATCGCAAAAATAAACTATCGACCGTATATAGAATAAACAAGCGCTATTTTTTTTAAAGTATTATTTGAAATTATATATTTTAATTCGTTTAGTATTTTTAATACGTACGTTTAAAAAATATTTCAAAAATTAAAAGATGATTTTTTTCTATAGAAAAAATCTAAAAATTTTATACGACAATTTCTATCGTAAATTTGGGAAGAGCTTGGACGTGTCGCGGATTTAAACTACATTAATATGTCCTTGAAGTTGATAATTTAATTTGTGAATATGTATTATATAAATAAATACGACTGAGGTAAATTTTTCACATATTGCACTTAACAATGTAAATTCCTAATGACAAATTAAACTTTTTCCATTATAATTTCGCATTTTTAGCGATAATGGAATGTCCATAAGTCAACGCAAAGATTTTAAAACAACAATGTGTATGTTATAAAAATAAATCGTTAGTAATTTTTTTTAATATAAACGTAATTAATATTCATATAAAGCAGCAATAATGCGTAATGGGAAAAAATAATATATTATATAAAACAACAAATGTGGATCACGTGAACGGATATTGATAAAGTTGTGTATTTTAAAAAAAAAAATATTTATATAATATAATTAATATTTATTTTTTCAAATATAATACTAATAAAATTAATATTTTATGCTATATAGAATTAATGTTAAACGCTTGTGAATATTTTTTTTTTTTTTATTATAAATATATTTATATATCACAGTATTTATTTAGTGCAGGTGTTTTCAACTGTTTCAAAATTTCTTTAATAGTAATAATGTAAGACGATTAAAATTTTATAAGAATAAAGAATTTATTTATAAAAAAAATATAAAATAATTTTCTAAAATATTTATAAAATAATTTTCTAAAACCACTTTGCTAGACGTTAAATTAAGATTTTCCTATTTTAATAATATAAAAATAAATTAAATTTTTGTATTATCTAAAAGTTGAAATCAAAATATTTATTTTTAATTTTAAAATATGATATTTTTTTAAAAATAACATTTTTTTATGTAAATAAATAAATTAGACATGTTAACCCTAAAAAGACCAAAATTATAATTTACAATATTGCAACTCTTTTTATTTTTAAAAATGTCAAGTTTTTAATTATATATTAAAATTAAAATCTTTTCATTCTTCTTGAATGTTTTTTTTTTGAAAATATCTTTCATTTTATCAATCATCAATTTCACACTTTAGGTCTACATATATACATTTGAAAAATACACGTATCACATTTTTTTCAAAATATGTATTACATTTATTATGAACATAAATATATATTATTTTTATTATATGTATCGCTGTCAATTATTATAGATATTTTTAAATTTATTACATTTTCAAAATTTCAAAAGGGGGGTCAACAGTCGATCGACAACATAAAAAAAACCTGGATACGTGGCATTTATTATATTCGATCGGCTGCCCACGTGAAAAATACATTTTTGGCAAAGACAACCACGTAAATATTTAAACGCCATTTCGTTTGGCAAATAATGGAAACGAACGTATTCGGTGGCCCCAAAAAAAATCAATAATAATAATAAAAAACAAAAAGAAACGCTTGTTGATTTTAATGATACGGCGTCGATACGTGTAAGTTTTAAATTGTCATGTCGAAAATAAAATCGTAATAAATTGAGATTATTTTATTTTTAATTTTGAATAATTAGATATATATTGAGCACTGAATTGGATTAAAAAAAAGCAATATTTAATATATTGTAAAAAAATAGATATTAATCATTTTTAATTAATGTAAATAAATCAGTACTCCGATTTTTTAGGGTTAAAAATAAATTTGTACGATTGATAGAGTTTAAAGTTTATGATTCTTAATTTATATTTATACACATTATAAATATTAGAAATTTATCAATTTTATTATAGAAATGTTTAATTTTTTTTCTTTAAATTAAACTTTTTACTAATTAATTTTATTTTTATAATAACGAAAACTCTTCATTTCGTATCTAAAATTTAATTAACATTTTATATATAAAATTTTGAAAAATAAAAAAGGTGAATTTGAAGTATAGAATAATGAATTTGCATACGTGATAGCGTGAAATTAATCAGTGACGATTTTAATTTAAAACATAATACGTCAGATTTATTAAATGCGCGGTTCGTATTATTTTTTTTATTATAAATTTTGAAAAAATATTTTCTTAATTTTGAAAAAATATTATTAAAATTTTGATTCAATAATTCGCAATAAATATATTGCGAATATATTAATACTTGAAAAATATATATATAGTATAAAGAAATGTCATCACATCAGTCATTGTTAATACATGTTCTGCGGACCTCATTATTATTTTTTCATTTTTATATTATTTTATTATGATGTATATATTTAATGATTTAAAAAAATCCAAATATTAATTTTAATTAATCGTTAATATAATATAAATAGTTTATTGAGGAAATTATCGATTTCGATCGAACTATTATTATTTTTTTAAATATTACACTACCGGAACACACATGTTATTGGCAAAATCAATGTTTTTCGTTAATTATCGGGTTCGTCGTGTCGCATTTACGTTGTATTTTAAAGGTTTATTAACGTACTAATAAAATTACTTGACCCGATAAACGGTAAAAGGTGAAACCGTGCATTCGTCAATTAATGGGGACGTGCTTGTTTCGAAATGATCGCTTTTCCACTTTAAAATAATTATGATCGTGTCCAATTCGTCTTTTTTTTCTTTCTTAACCAGAAATAATTGTCATTTAGATAATTAGCCAAATTAAATATATACACTGAAAAAAAAAAACATAAATATTTCGAAAATTGAAAATGTTTACAATACCTGCTGCGTTCGCTCTTCAGATTAAATAAATAAATGTCGAGACATCAGTTTTATAATTGAGCTTGAAATTTTATAGGAATTATATAATTAAAACGTAATAAAACTTTTTTTTTATGTAATATTATATAAAAAAATATTTGTGTCATTTTTGTAAGTATGTAAAGATTAAAAGTGTTTCATGTTGTTTTTTCTTCAAGTTCATTTTTGAATAGTTGATAAAGTTTGTTTAAGCGATTGAATTAAAGTAATACATTTTTATTATATTTTTACAAAAAGTATAGTTTAATATCGGTTTTTTGAATTGTATCGTGAAAATGCGTGATAAAATATTGAAACTGCGCCATCTATTGGTCATTATTTTAGATCATTTATATAAATTACTATATGAAATAAAATTTGTTTTATTGTAAATTTGTTTTTGTATAATATTTAATATATTTCTTTTTATATATGTATATTTGTTGATGATAATAAAATTATTTAATATTTATGAATAAAAGTGTAAAAAAGGGTTCAGTTAGAAATGGAAAAATGAAAAACCATATTAGTGTAGTCAACAAGATTATAATTTGTTTTTATTCATTTATTTTCTTTTAATAATATTTAGTAATTAAATAAAATTAATAGTTTTTGTCTCATCTTTTTCTTTTTAATAATATAATAATAATAATAATAATAATCATAATAGTATATTTACACAAATAAAAAGGTTTTAGTCGATGTATATTTACATAAAGGTACAATTAATTTTTAAATAATTAGTCCATAGTAGCGTAAGAGACAATAAAAATACATATATGTATATATATATATATATATATATATATATATATATATATATATATAATTACATCATAACCAGTCGCCATTTGTAATATTTTTTATATATATTAGCTTAAAATTTGGCTAATTTTCGACAAAACGAATATTCATAATAATATAATAAAATATATAAATGTGATGATATATTTTTTTTGGGCAAGAAAAGGCGGTCTTTAGGCCGAAAAATACAATGAAAAATATATAAATATATAGTATAATTTATAAAAGAGTATTTATTTGTACGATTTTTAGTGTGGCCACACTCATTTAGTATTACCACTTCGAAAAAAAAAACACATTTGATGTGAATCGATTATACATAATTACACACGCATAAAAAAATAAAATTTGTAGAAAGAGAAAAATATATTTAAAAAAAAACTCAATTTTTTTTCATAACAATTAATGTTAATAAATAATAATATAATTATATAAAAAATAAAACAACGGTATTCTCTCGTAGAAGTGCATTTTTAGAGGTGTTTAGACATTTTTTTTTTAAATAAACGATATATAAATTAGTAGTCGTTTGACGATTAGAATATAAAGAATCGAAACGGCGTAATTCGAAAACGAGTCGTCGAATCGTATATAATATTATATAAAAGAACATTCGTCGTTCGACAGCTCGTTAGACGAGTCGGCCGCTCGAGGGTTAAACAAAACAACAGTGAAAGAAACTTACGTTTAAGTGTTTTTTTTTTTTTTTGTTTGTTTGTTCAATGTGTTCACAATTAGAAAAATACATTTATCGTGATACAATTTAAAAACTTAAGCGTCAGAGCTAAAATTTATTTTTATGTAATAATTTTAATAATAATTTTCATCATATTTCATGAACAATAAATATGTCCGCCATGAAAAATATGGCGGATATATTTTTTTTAGGATTGCACTATAATCATATGTTATAATATTATAGTTTAATTTCACATACATATATATGTGTATATATATATTTATCATACGAAACAGAACATAAACGAAATATAATTATATATATATATATATATATATATATATATATATATATATATATATATATATATATATAAGTATAATAGAAAAAAATATGACATACGTTCTCAATCTTTGATATCACAATATTCAGAAAAACTGACAGTTAAAATTAATTAGTTAACTACTTAATTACTTATCTCTGATGCCAAAGTTTTCTGCCTTTTTCCATACGCAAAAAATGGTTATAATAGATAGATGGGAAACGCAAAAATTGAAATATAAAAATGAAAAAAGACCGTAGGGGTGGTCGAGCGACATTTTTTTTATATATTTTAACCCTGTATTCGTACCGTTGAATATTTTTTTTCAACAATAAAAAAAAATATATATATATTATATAAATCGATGACGTCGATAGGGTTTGTTTAACGTGCATTTTTCTAACCGTGACACATCTAAGCTCTTCCGAAAATAATGCAACACATCACAATTAGATATTTGTTTGATGAAAAATTGTTTGCGAAACATCGATTTTGAAATGCTATTATAGAGATCGTAATTTTATTATATAAAAATTAAAATGTATATATTTCTAATAGCTTTAAAATACTGATAGTTTTAAAAATCGAAGATACCCCCATTAACCCTAGTGACGTCACTGCGAGAATATTATAAATATACGTTAAACATCGATTAATTCAAATATGAAAAAAATCTTCAAAGATTTCAATTTAATTAAATGGCACACGTGTTGCTGCATTGATTTAAAAAAAAACAGAACGATTCGTATAAATAAATATATAAAAATGACTAGTAAAATAGCACGAATAATTAAAAAGTATTTTTATCATGTAAAAGAACAGATATTAATAATTTTAATTTATATAAAAATAAAAATAGAAAATTAATCGCTCGTCGAAACTATAATAAATCCACCCCGTTAAACCTTTCGCGCCATAAAAGTCTTCTCTCTAAAACTGCACATCGCTCTCGTAGAAAAAAGTAAAATAGTTATAAAATAGTGCGATCTGTAAAATTAAAACTTCATTATCATTATCGTTTATATTATCGTATTTCGTTAAATTAAAATGAGATCAATTATTTAGAGAAAAAAAAATGATAATGCGCGAAACGTCATCGAGAAAAGGCTAGTTGTATACTGTGTATTATTATTATTAAGCTCTGATGGGATTTTTTTTATACTATAATTCAAGAAATGAGATTACAAATTATACGTCGGCCATTTTTTTTAATCAATTAATTCAATTAAAAAATGCGCCTGAGAAAAGGGGGGAGGGGGGGGGTCGATCGAAGATGTATGGAAGAGAGCGATAAAGACACGTGAGATAAGGCAAATGTGATTTCGAAGCACTTCAAATTTTTCTGTACCCCATTTATTATTTAATTTCATTTTAAGTCATTGATACTTCGATCAAGAAAAAAACATGCAGAAAAATACTGAGGTGCCTCGACACTATATAATTTTATATATTTTTTTTGTGATTTTTTTTCAATATAATATAAGGTTTATCAATGATTTATAAATATAGTACAACAATCCGACGATAAAAATTTTTCTTTTTTTTTCAAAGGTACAATAAAAATAATTTAATATTCAAAATCTTAAATAGCCAACAATTAGTTTTTTTTTCACAATTACTCTCTTTCTCTCTCTTTCGTTTCTCAAATAGTTTTTATTATTCATATATATATATATATATATATATATATATATATATATATATATATATATATATATTATAATCACGTAAAAAAATCTACAACGTGTGGAATGTACGATGAAGTCGTGTTAATTAATGTATAATAATAATAATAATATATAATATAATACGATCGTTTTCATGTTTTGAATTTGTTATTTGGCAACACGATATAATATAGATTAATTTTAAGACACTCTCAATTTGTCAAAAATATTGACCCATTAAAACGTTGCACGATTAAAATGCAAATCGATGTATATATATATAAAAAAAAAATATACAGTATATAAAACGTGGCACAAACGACTAGACGCATATAATAAATACACACATATATTTCGAAAAAAAAAATATGAGAAAATCAAAGAAAATTCAAAATGGCATCTGTAATTATTGAGAGTGTCCGTATTAATTAAAATATCCTATCTATATTTGCCATTCTCTCGTGACACATACATACATACATACACATTATTATTTAGTAGTTAAAGCCATTTTTGTTAAATCTTAAAAAAGAGTGGATCTTAACGTATGAGTTAAAAGAGGAGGCTGGGGGGACGACGAGGATTAAAGTTTTTTTTTCAGGTGAGGAGGGAATATTTTTGTATAAATTTATCTTTAAAAGAACATCCGTTAAGTGCACTGAACGATTCCAGATAGTAGCGATATATATATTTATATATTGGCAAAAAAAAAAAGATTCGAAACAGCTGATAATAATAAAAGACAATTTTTGCGATGCAATTCAACGCAAAAATCATGTCTTATATATAAAGTTAGCAAGAGCTGAATAAAACCGGTTTGATCTAGCTCGTTCTCAATATCAGCAGTCTTTTCTTTTACATTTTTTTTTTGTCAATTTTGATATGCCACTACAATTATGTCATAAATAAAGTTTCATTTCAGTTATCCCGTAGATCTAATATAATAAAGCTTTTATCGGTGTAGTGCGATTAAAAAATGTATTTTGTGCTCTAGGCGGCTTACGAGGATGTAGAATCGTTCAATGTACCATATTAGGATTCATATTTATGGGTAATTTGCAGCCCCCGGCGCTCAGCTTCAGTCGATCAACTACGTTTCATTAATATATAAAACAGTCACACTGGCAGCTGTCCAGGGCGGCGCTCTAGCCTATGCTAAATATATAGCTTAAGTCTAGGGAGATCACAGTCAGGGCGGCGGCTCTGGCCGCCTGGGGCCTTTACAGGGCCGTAGTGGGCGGCAGCTGCAAGGGTAATAGTGCAGGAGGCCCACTGCTACCTCCTGAGCCACCAGCCGAGCTCTTTTCCTTTTTCAGCCTCTGTTTCAGGTGTACCTTGGCGTGCCTCTTCTTTTCATCCGACCTGGCAAACTTTCTGCCGCATATGTCGCACGAGAAAGGTTTCTCACCCGTGTGTGTTCTTATGTGTGTCGTCAGATGATCTGAACGACTAAACGATCTCATGCATATGCGACACTGAAAGGGTTTCTGGCCCGTGTGAATACGTATATGCCGAGTCAACTCGTCAGATCTTGAAAATCGTCTGTCACAATTTTCAACAGGACAAGCGTATGGCCGTTCGTGAATCGGAGTTTTGCTCGGTCTGTTCGGATATTTTCTCGGTTTGACCGGTACCAATTTTAACGGAACTGTACTCTGTTGATATACTTGTGATAGAATTTCGTGACCTTTACTCGTTGATGGATTGTATTCGGCGAGTGCCACCTGATAGTGAGAGGGTTGTTGGTGCGTCTGTACTTCACTTGCACATGACGCTGGTATACTGTAAGGTTCCTGTTTTGGCACTAATCCTGATGGTCCAGGTGCTGATATATTTTGAGTTTGAGGCATATAATTCGGATCAGGTTGCGGTGCAGATACTGGCGTTTCTAACCATTGATATTTACCACCTTGAGGCGCTCTATAACCCATGTCTGAAGGTGGCATCTCTACAGGTAATTGTTGATATGAAGGTGGAGGTCTCAGGTTACATTCTCCGAGACCCAATAATTCCGGTCTATCATCATACTGTGGACTTCCCGTTGAATACTGTTGTAAACTGAACATGGGTTGGAATAAAGTTTTATCCGGGCTCGGTAGAGCCCACTGGCCAATGGAGGTTGGTGGTGATAAGGGTGGAGGTGCTTGTTGCGGTTGTGGTGCCGGCGCTCCAGTAAATATACCCCTGTACGATATTTTGTGCAGGTCTGGAGGCGGTGGAGGTGGTGGATACATCGTGGCACTGGTTGTACTTGCATTGCTGGCTTCTTCTTCGCGTGCTCCAGGACTTAGAGATGCTTCGTGCTTTGGTCCTCCTCGTCCGCTGCATGGACTACCTGCCGTCAATGACAGCTCTTCGCCTTCCAACGAACCTGTAACAACCAAAAACATACCAGACGCTATAATAAAAATACCAACACAACCGAGAACGATCTTATCGCTAGACATACATATTTTTCATCGCGCGCTCGAGAATAAAAAGATGAAAAGGACGTGTATTTATTTATATATATGCTCTCACGTCGAACATTCAAGCATCAGGTTGGTTAACCAATGTTGCCTGTGGGTAATCGAGAATGTGTTCGAATATAATCTGAATATCGATCAGCTTTTGAGGGTATTTCAATTGAAATTGAGAACTATCTACCGGGTTTCTTCTTTTACTCATAAACTTACTAAGTGTATCAGTGATCGACTTCAAGCCTACTACAGATAAGAAAGGGTATTATTGACTGTGTATAATGATATACTATTTCAATATTTTTTTCTACATATATAATTTAAAATAGTAATAGCGGCAATTGAAAATATTATATTTCACATTGAATGATTCACAAAGTATTATTATAATGAACACAATCATTATCAGTATTGTTCTGATGCGGAAATAAATACTGATAATATAAATTTATTTTTTGTATGTATTTGAATTATTAATTAGTTCATATTTTTCATAGTTCATACTTATAAAAATAGTTATATATATATATATATAATAATAATTTATAATAAGATATAAAAACTTTTTGATCCATCGTATACTCTATTAGCTCTTATTGAAATAATGCTATACATAGAATGTAAAATAAAAATTGAGGTATAAAAGATTGATTTTGTATGTATAAAAAAATGTTGTAAACCCCTGCGATTTCGTAATATTTTTCTCGAAAGATTTCATATGAGAAATCGAATTGCATCCACGTTATGTCTGTCTTTAACGACGCTTAATTTTACTATCGGTCACAATAAAACGGCACGGAAACAATATCGATCCTTTTCCGATTTTACTATCGATCGTTTCGCGAACGAAAACGTATTATATTACATATATTGCCTGCGAAAACTAATAAAATGCCCGCCGCCATTGAATATTTAGACCGGATTTCTCGACGCATTTTTATTTCGCGTTTGCAAAATATAAAATATTTATGCGCGAATCGCACTTTATCACGCGCGTTAAAAAGGCCGAGTCGCGAAACGATATATATATATATATAAGGAAAAATGCGTTATAACGGTACTCGTTTCAGCGTGCGAAACGAATAAAGCGCGCGTAGAATTTATTGAAAACGATGTCGTGTCGTTTGTAAAGCGTCGTTCACATCGCGCAAATAACGCCTCGCTACGTAATTGTTGTGCGTTTGTTTACATTGTATCGTGCGATATAAATATGAACGAGATTAAGCGATGTGAACGTCGTCACGACGTGAATAAAAATAGTTCTTATCTTCTGCCGTGTGTATAATGAGAAGAAAAAAAATAAGCAGCGCAGTTTAAATATTTCAATGTTTATAACGTCATCTTTATTTTATATTATATATGTTAATAGTGATCTGAATATATATTTGGTATTTTTTCTATACACGTTACATTATATATTATCAAATACAGTGCGATCTCGTTTATGATATTTTATTAAAAATTTTATTATATATATATATATATATATATATATATATATATATATATATATTATTAAAATATGAAAAATAATTTTAAAAATCAAATTGTTTATTTATTAATATAATAATAACATGGTATTTATAATATTATTAAGATCATTCTGTGGATGAAAATTGACGATTTCACGATAAGCGTGACCCCGCTGTACGGTCAAACGCACAATTTCGCATTGAAAATACG
The DNA here is from genome assembly GCA_024500535.1 of Leptonema lineaticorne. Taxonomy (NCBI): domain Eukaryota; kingdom Metazoa; phylum Arthropoda; class Insecta; order Trichoptera; family Hydropsychidae; genus Leptonema; species Leptonema lineaticorne. The sequence goes on from JANIJI010000001.1 coordinate 2,676,574, forward strand.
CTTTCGAACAATTACCAGAAATAAACTATAATTATTAAAACGTGAAATATGCCTATTTTCGGCGCTATAAACGTTTACGATCTCGGTCATTATGCATATTCCCCAGGGTGATGCGATATAAGCGGCGATTTTTCAATTATTCACGCTAGTGAAGACACAAAATCGACGCTTCTCAAAACGATTAATATTTTTTTTATTTGCACTCATATATTTAAAAATATTTAAAGAATAATTACAGTAAAAATTGTACTAGAGATTTTCTATTTTTTTTTATTCATTATAATCGATAAATGTAAACAAAATTAAATTTTATCTAGGGCACCGCCACTGACCTTTATATAAAACAAAAAAAAAAGTTCAAGACGCTATGACTCATAAGAACAAAAATTCGACATTATAATTTTATACAAAATATATATATATATATATATATATATATATATATATATATATATATATATATATATATAATAATTACAAAGATTTTTAGCATTATTACGATAACAAAAATTATTACAAATAATACATAAATATATATTTATAATAATAAAGTGCGTAAAACGACGATAAGGACTCTTATATTGTGTTGAACAGACGTACTGACATCCGTTGCGAATGATTTTTATCGATACTGATAAAAGGACATTCGGAATGAATGAAACAACCGTTCGTAACAAATATATATATACATACACATGAAAATAATTAATTATTCGTTTTATTTTTTTTATTCTTGTATTCAATATAAATAATTAAATATAAAATAAAAATAAATAAATGCTTACTAAAATTGTATGGACGCAGGCCGTCGATATTCTTCGCAATATCTCGCAGTAGTTGGTATTGTGATTCTAAAAATACATATATATAAACTTATATAGATTTTTGTATTATATTATTTATTTTTTAATTTGGTTAGTAGTACGGTCAGTTTTCGTCTTTCGTAAGGCGGTCCCGTTTTTTTTTTAATATTTATTACAAATGGAATTATGTACGAATGTCGAGGGGTGTGCAAAAGTATGTGTAATATATTTTTTTTTTATATACGCCAAAAACATTAAAATATATCGAGGTAAATTTTGCGTAAACGCATAAAATTATAATTAAATATATAATAAATAAATAAATATTACGATGTTGCGCCGTAATATTTGTGAGCATAAAATTGAAGCTTTCTAAATTTTACGACGCTGACATAACGTGCACATTTTTATAAGTCGAGACGTTAGCTTTACGTTCAATTTTTCGAATATATATATTATTTCATTGATGTCTCAGATATATTGAAAATAATTCTTATATATAGATGACGTAACGTAATTGTCGATAATCAAAAATTTCATTATACTAGACGTCGTCAGTGTACATACATACACACATTTTATATCAGTATTTTACATCGGTGCCATTTATTGACCACCGAGTCGAACGTCAATAAAAATGACGATATAAGTGCAATAAAATGCAAAACTTTCTAAAATGCAACAGGGCCGGTTGCAACCGAAAGCCGGCTTTACTGCTTCCTAGTTAAACGCGCATACATTAAAATATATTGGAAGTCGGTCATCTAAATCGCTCCACGGCGATAATAATACAAAAAATTCAAACAAACAAAAAAAAATCGATCCGATCACGCGTCGGATTAACGAGCGACGCGCGAAACAATCGGAGTATCGAGAAAAAATATATACGCATTCAAAGATCTACGATAGTCTAAAAGCTACCGTTGAATTTTTTTTTAATATACGTAATGTTTTACGTATAAGTATATATATATATATATATATATATATATATATATATATATATATATATAATATTGATTATAGTGAAAAATTTATCAGTTTTGTTATAATATAAAAATGAAGTCAAATTTGGATATGGTCAAAAATGATTAAAGTAACTGTATTATAGAATAATTTCCATATTTATAATATTGACACAGAATCGACAATAATAACATGCTATAACGACGTTGAATTAAACCTGGCAAAATTGAGAAAGACATAAACGTCAATTACCACGCCAACGGGTCTACAATCTAAATAATAAAGGAGAATACCGCAAAAAAAAAATATATAAACAAACAAACAACAACAACACTCTATATTGCTATTACTATATATATATATATAGTGTAGCGATCAATGGATAAATAAATTACAGAAGTCGAGTAACGACCGATAGTCGAGTTCGATAAGGTTCAAAGCGTGCAACGGCTTCGTACATTTTAAAAGACTGCCTCAACGCGGCCATATCGAGGGCGTTTTTTTTTTTTATTTTTAAAATTTAATTTAATCCAGTCATTCCGTTTCAGCGTTTCGAGTTTTTAGTCATTAGGATTAAAAAGGTCGATTTCTAGCCTCGAGACAAAAGCGTTCGTGCGTTCGACGCCTTTCGCAGTGTCCTCAGTGTAAAATGTAAAGTGCACGTTTCACTAATATAGTGTATATGGTACAATGAACTTGGTGCACGTTGCAACGGTTATCTAAAATTAACAGTATATAAAATTTAATTGAACGCGATTTAGGGTGATTTTGACGTGTATATTGAAGTAATATGATGATTTTGTCCATATTTGAATCAAATATGTCTCAAAAAATTTGATAAAAAAAAACATAAATATTCAATCTAATTAAAATATATTGTATCTTTCTCTTAGAATACATATTTAAAATTCATATACAAAAGAGCGACGATCGAAATTCATTATTGATGGTATGGATGCGGCTTTATTTCATTCTCTCGTTTGTGTGTATATCATAGACGATTCGTTTTATGTATCGAACGGGTGTTAATTACCGCTCGCTACCGGTATTAAAAGTGGTCTACCTCTGTGGTCCAGCCTTAATAAATCACGTAATATTTCACCACGTGAAATTGAACGCGTATCAAAACTCACGCCCACCACGCCTTGCTACCGAACAACGCTTCGCCATATTGTTTATGCCGTTTATTACGTTTATATATGGTGTTTTAAAAATTGTGCAAGGTTTACAATTATAATAGATCGACTTGTTTATGATGCGATGAACGTTTCATCTAGATTTTCTATAGTATGTTCCTTTTTTTTTTTTTTAATGTTTTAATTGCTTTTGATTTTAATGGTATAAACTATAGATATATTTACATTTAAATCGAGTTGCTTTAACAATATTTTAAGCTTAGAATATATGGGAAGATTGAGCTCAATTTCCTTGTAAGACCCACAGCCAAAATGTAGATGTTCCAGTGAACCACTTCAAACTAACAAAATAGTAAGAGTGAAAATTGAACGCCTCCGTTTTTCCATTTGGTCTCTCTTTCGGTTATTGTACTCTTGACCAATTACACAATGCACTCCTCCTCATCTTCCTACACCACCGAGTTGAGCACGCGGTGATAATGAACGTGGGGGTGTGTGGAAAATGGACAAAATTGACTCAGTGACAAACAAGGGGACTCCCACATATCCCATTTTATAAATGGGTCAAGGTCATTGCATCATCACACCCACTTTTGATTTCGACTTTCCGTAAAGGTAGACGTACACAAAGTAAATGACCCGCAAACTCAAACCGTTTAATGACTCCAAGTCGTATCCAAACAAAATTGTCGATCATTTTCGTATATTTCAAATTGAAGCATACTTGTTTGTGCTCTATAAAAAAATTTTAATGATCGGTTAAAACGGCGTCGGATAAACGAGAAAAATATGTGCATAATACACGCGATAATCTGATATGCGTTTACCGGTAGTCTTAATAAAAAGAAAAAAAAATAACGTTTTTCGTGTCGACTTTGTAGTGTGAGCGCGCAGCATTACACTCGATTTACATACGCGCGTTCATTAACAGGGATGATAAAACGCGTTTAGAGGCGTTTTACTCGCCGAAGAGCCGCATATTTTTCCCCTCTACATCGCCATTGTGTGACGGCGATGATAATGATAATGATAACGGACAGAAAACGGACGGGCGTTTTGGAACAGATCGGCCGTCGATAATTTGTCCTAACGACGACGTCGGTTCCAAAATAAAATAAAAAAAAACAATTCGAAAAATAAAACCCAGAAGCGTCTCGTTAACATTATTACTATAAAGAGATGCGGAGAGAGAGAGAGAAAACTGCGGCCCGCTTTATCTGGACAGGATGTTTAATAGATTAACAAAAATGCCATGTCAAGCATGCCACATATTCAGAGTATTTATTATTATTATCGAGTGTTATTGTTAATATAAACACATTGTCGTTAGCAATGGGACGATAAAACGATTTTGAACATAGCAATGGCAGCTCGATAAAGCCAGTCACTGGGCTATCTTGTTTAACAGGAAGCTTTCATATTATTATAATAATATAATAGTGAAAAAAAAAAAAATAAATAAAACGACGAAATCGCACAATATTGACCGAGCGACGAATAATTTCAATGAAATAAAAATCTACGACGCCACACTATGTACGGACCCGAATCTTGTATTTTGTAAAGGTACAGTTCTGCTGATTTATATATGTTGATTATCTATTATAGATATGATACGATTTTTGTATGACGGAAATGTATAAAAATGACACCGCGGGTTTGACCTTTATATATCACGCTAATTGCGATACACATGTTGTTAATATGTATATTAAACATAATTCTAATTTAAAAATATATATATATGTATATATAAATATACGAGACTTAGAATCATAATAGACGTAGAAAAATATCAAAATTATCAGTTTATTTATATTTATTCGATAGCGAAATGAAACGTTAGAGCGTTCGATATGTGAGATTTTTTTTTATTATTTTCCTATGTAAATATATTTTTACGGTGATAAAAATATCGAGTTGCGAGCCGCATTATTCGCTCGAAAAAGCCGCAGTTTTTTTTCTAGCGCTATATTTTCGTGCACGAAACACGTTCGGTGCACATGTGCCCTTTGTGTTGCGCGATATCGTTGTTGTTTTTTTTTTTACATACTTATTTAGACAATTACGATCGATCTAAAATTTAAATAAAGCCATTGTAATTTCGATCCGCTGTTGCGTCAATGGATATTTTTTTTCTTCGAGTCTCAAAAAAATAAAATGAACGCGCAATAAACGATGCAAATGAGGCATATATTTATATAAACCCGTATATGCGTATTTTTAAGATATAAAGGCGGATAATAGACTAGATCAAGAACATTAGCTTATATTATTAAATAAAAAAAAAAAATTTTTTTTATTCGAATAAATTAATAATTTAAATTTTAAGTTGTGATATTATTCATATTTCGATGAGATGAAATAAAAATATTTTTCATTTTGATGTCCGAGTCTAGCGGCGTCTTTACATTCTCAGCAATATATGTGTACAGTCATATAAAGCGAGAGTAAAGATGGCTTTACACGAGTGATTAAATAAAGGACACTCGATAATCGCATTACTAATAAATTGCGGTTAAATGTTTTTACTTACGGTTATTTTATTTTTTATTTTTTTTTTTAGATCGACTGATATTTCCTTGCCGTGCAATAAAAACGTTAATCTGAACGCGTACCCGAGGTGTCACTGCATAATTTCGCACCGCGTAATTATCGTGTAAATTATTAAGTAAAATCGCATTCTATTAATTATACATAATAATCGTCGTGTATATTATAATAATAATATTGAATCGTTTGAATATGTTTATTATGCGGTATCAGTGGTTCGCAATCTGTGTGTCGTAAGTTATTTTTTTTTATTATTTATCTCAGAAGATATTTTACAATAAAAAAATTTTTTTTTTTCATATGAATTAAAATTATAATATAAATAAAAATATTATTGTATAAAATCTTTACAATCTTATATATTAATATTATTATTATTTAAAATAATAATTATACCGTATTCAAGCGCCACATTGACGCCTAAAAATCAATAAAATCTATCTATGAACTTTTCAATATGCTATACATGGTGTTTTTTTTTTAATTTATGCTATTGTCGAATAATAATCACTATATGAAAGGTAATTAATCATTTTTTTTATCGAAGTTAATATAAAACATTTCCTAGTAAATATGCGTTATTTTTTATACTATACTATTTTAAATATTGTGCAATGTTATTGAGTCGAGAATTCAATTTTTGCTATTCGGTATATTTAAAATATTTAAGATTAAATTATAATAATAATGTAGTCCAACATTATATTAAATATAGTATAAATATTTTAATATTAATATCGTGCAAAATACGAATATGGGTCAAAATTTTGAATGCGGCGCACTTTGCATTCAAATTCGAATTATCAAGGTCAAATAAATACATCGAGCTTTTTCGTCTTGTAATATAGAAAGATAATGTTTCTTGAAAAAGATTTTAATTACGAATATAACTAAAAAAAATAAATTATGTAAGCTTCTAATTAAGAAGAACGAACTTGTTTGAGTTCAATAATAATAAGAAGATAAAAAAAATCATTAACAAGTATGAAGAGCTTCTAGTGAAGGAATTTAACCGTGTATTTTGTTAATATGCTTTCAAAGTAAACTTATAGGCATGCGAGTGTTTTGAAACAGCGTTTTTCAAAGTGTGGTTCGTAAACAAAATATTTTTTTATATATTATATGATTTTTATATGATGTGAAGATAGTCGTTAATTGAATCCGGAAAATGAATAATATATATATATATATATATATATATATATATATATATATATATATATATATATATATATATATATGAGGATAAAAATCGGATTAAATCGCTTGATTGTTATAAATGTGATAATGCGGTATGTAAAAAAAAAATGTTTGAGAAGCGCAATCCTGAAGGATTTCGCCGAAGGATATTAAAGAGGGCAACGATCGACGAAAACGAAGGGCGTCCTTGAGCCGGTCGGGTATTTGTGAACCCGTAACGAAGGTCTGGTTCGGGTTTTGGGGTTAAGGCCGCGGCCTCAGGGCGAGGGCGGCCGCCCACCGCAAGGACGCCGCCCTCACGAACACTACTCTCATTCGAACGTCGATATAATAAACACGAAACGGTTCGTTTACATTGCATAATATTGCGCAATCGAATCATTCGACTTTCTTACAAAAAGGAAATTTTTCACGCGATATATATATATATATATATATATATATATATATATATAATGTATATATATATATATATATATATATATATATATATAATGTATATATATATATATATATATATATATATATATATATATAATGTATATATATATATATATATATATATATATATATATATATAATGTATATATATATATATATATATATATATATATATATATATATATGACACGTGCGCATAATTACGAAGCATTTTGTTAGGATAAAGAATGCGCTTTTGAAAATTGGCTGAATGGAGTCTTTCCGCTTTCTTGAGCGATCCAATTAAATAAAACGGCTGCTTTATCGGGATCTAAATAGAGAAAAAAAAACGGGAACGATGTCGTTTTTAAAACGCGAATGATATAAGTGAGATTTATATCTTATATATGTATATATATATATATATATATATATATATATATACAGTAAAAAAAATTGAGAGTATAACTGCGTGCATTTGTGCCCTTATGGCGTTCGTAAATAATTTCGAACCGGTGCAAATATTTCAATAGTTTTTGAACGCGGCATTGATTTAATCTAGTTTTATTTAATGCGTGTTCGTAGATCGTGAGATAAAACGCACAGTTAGCGATATTATTACTTAATAAATTGAACGTTCACGTTTTAACACGACGGTAATTAGTAATAATTTTTATTCAATCGCATATATATACGTTAAAAATTAATATAATAAGTTTTAACGAGTCGAAAACAAAAAAAAAAATATTTGGGGAACGTGTGGTGTGTTATTTTTTTTTATTATTATATATTCTAAATCATAAATTCTAAAATGTCCGAACACGAAATCGCTTTGAAATTATTACAGATCTAGATAAGATTTTAGAATATTTGTCGACGACTTACGTTATTTATTACTCCTCCATTTATATTTATAAACAATCATTATTATTACTAACATAATATAAAAATAATTTAAATGCGTGATAGTTTAGCTAATATGATAATATTTTATTATACAAATGTTCTTGAGTTTAAATTCTTATAAATTATATTGAGAAATACTGATAAAATTCACGATAATAATGTTTTGTATATATTCGTTAAATATTGAGAAACGTTGTTTCTTTTCGGTGAAAATTAATACGAATTATTGCGTTTATATTTCATCTCATTGTTGTGCGTTGATAATTTACAAGCTTTTATTAAATACATACAGATTGAAATATGAGAAGATATATAATGGCGAATGAAAATAAAATGATGAAAAAAAAAAAAACGGGTACGTGTAATGCGCCCTTTCTCCGGTTTTCTATACCGATCGAATCGGGCCGCGGTCACAGTGGAGTCGCACACGAGATTTTACAAGAGATAAAATAACAATTTTAATTTTTATATAAATACATATTGTACCATATATATAGAATTACGAACGATTTTTGACGGTTCAATGTGACCGCGGTCTGATATTTATGTAATATTATATTGTGGTACATTCGAATCCGTGTTACTCAAGAGCATCTGTTTCTTAGATTATCACCGAAAAATAATTATATTCACGTACGTGTTGTTGATGCAAGTTTCATGTGAAAATCTCACATACTTATATATATATATATATATATATATATATATATATATATATATATATATATATATACACTATATAATATACATGTGTCATGTAATAAATAATTATCATGCAATACGGTTAAATTAATCAAAATGACGTGCAAAATTCAACGAAAAGCCATATAATAAAATCGTACAGTTATTTACTTGCGTTTGATAATGTAACGCTATGAAAGAAAAATGAAGCCGAAAGGTTGAAAAAATATGCTGAAGTAAAGAAGTACGTCTCTGGAATTCTGTATCAATATAGCAAAAAGTAGAATACTATTTGTATACTAATAATCCTTTATGATGTGTCGATGCCATATTAAGTATATTATTCTTCAGAATAAAATAAAAATTATATGCACTTAGTAATAATATATTGGATCTAATTGTTCAATATGTAGATAAGACGAAATTGATATATATATATATATATTTTTTTTTTTTTTGAAATTGAGAATATTCATTGAGTTTATTTATATAGGGATACAATGTTATAAAGCGCGTACGATCTTCGTAATGGAGATAAAAAAAAATGCAGTAAAAATGTTATCCGGTCTCGGTGGGTCGGACAATATTGACCGGGGCCCGTATATATATATATATATATATATATATATATATATATATATATATATATATATATATATATATATATATATATAAATATATATATATATATATATATATATATATATATATATATATATATATATAAGTAAGCGCGCGGCACGCTTACATTTGTGACTCTGGACCAGTTTTGCCGCCCGCTGTTTGCTTTATACATCCTCAACATTATCGATACACATTATCGTGTTCGACATTAATTTAATGCAATCAATTGAGGCGGCGTGTGCTCTGGAGGCCCCCCCCCCTAATCAATTGCCACGCGATTGTGCCTTTACAACAAAAGGCCACTGCAGTGGAACGTGACTCGTTACCAATATAGCGGAACACCGTAGGGAGTCATCGGTCACATTTATTTTTTATTTTATTTTAAATATTTTTTTTTCTAAATAATATTTGACGGTTTAACGCCGTTTTTTATTTTTTTATTATTAAAAAAAAATTTTTTTTTCGATCAAAAATGATGTCAAAAATACAATATTTTAATATAAACATTCTATATACGTTATTATTAATTTATAAAAAAATGATATTTTATTGTACATAAATTATTTGTACGAGTTGAACTAATTAGTATTCAAGTATTGATAATTTGCAAAATTTTAAAGACCTATTTAAACTCGAAACAATATATATATATATATATATATATATATATATATATATATATATATATATAAACGATAAAAGATATATTTAATAAATTAATTTTTAAATCTCGTTTACTATATGACAGGAGTGTTAAATTCATAATATATTGCGGACCACATGAGCTTTTGTGTACTAAAAAAAAAAACTCAAAATGATAATCAAAATTTCACTTTTAATTTATTTAAATTGCACACTACAAATTTATTAAACGAAATTATATACAAATTAAAAAAATAAAATTTATTTTTAAATATTATTTTTTTATACATGTCGGTGGACCGCGTGTTTGATATGCCTGCTATTTATATATATATATATATATATATATATATATATATATATATATATATATATATATATATATATATATATATAAAGTCTCTATATTTGGTATTTATTAAGGATATGAAAATAATTGTTACAGTTCAGTAAATCTTTTTATATATCATAGAGTATCTGATATTTATGCGTAAAATTATTGATTTAATTTGATAATAGAATTTTAAAAATATCATATAATTTGAGTATAGACAATTGTGTTATAAAAAAGACGTAGATTATGTATTTTAAAATTTTAATAGTTATTTAGTATATATTTTATTAATTAAAATTTTTCTTAAAAACAACCACAGATACTCAATATTGAACAATGTTCTCAAAAGTCACGTAAACTTACAAAAGCAAAAATTATAAAAATTATTAAAAAAAAAAACGAAATATTTTCAAAATTCATCTCTCAGAATAAATTACGCTATGATAATAACAATAAAAAACGTGCAATTGCGCGACATGCGCGAATCGTGACCGAGTAATCGCTCGCATTTCGCTCACGTGCGCAATTGAGAACCCCTGATTTAATCTCGCTTACATCTTGATCCAGTGCCGGATTCCACTCAATTACGGCATTATATTTTATCATATTTATATTGCTAGAGCGTTTCTAAATTCGGAGTTCGCAATTATGTACGACATTTTGTACGGATTCTTGGCGTCACTGGGACTTTATTATTATTTTTTTTAATTTATTTTACGTCGATTAAGTCATTCCGCTTATATATCACATAATTTTTAATAAATAGGAAAAAAATACTTAATAAAAAAATAATATATTATATAAATTATATATTAGATAAATTTTTATTCATTATAAAAAAAATTTTTCATGGTGAATAATGTCACAATTGAATCATACTACGTATATATTATACACAAAGTTAATATTTATAATTTAAAACGAAAACAAAAATGTGATATAAAAACAGTAACGCAAGTTTGAATTAGTTATATGTTGTGTGTAAATAAACAAGTGCGTTACCAGCGTCGTATATAAAATAAGAAAATTGCAATAACGATTATACATAAAGTCGCATTAATAATGATTATAATTGTATACGTTTATACGTTGAATAATAAATAATTAAAATGCAAAATATGCGAGCGGCAAACGAGCGTTTATAAATTTATTAATGTCCGTCGAAAGGGGGGGGGGTGGAGGTAAAAAATAAGAATAAATAAATAATGGAAGAATGTTTAAAAATATAATAATTATAATATATCAACGGCGAAAGGTGTGCATTATTAATTGCGTCGTGATAAATTAAAAATTAAAACACAACGCGGAATAAATGTTTTAAATCGTCGGAAATATATATATATTTATTTTATCTCATATAATTACACGTTGCATTCGGTGAAACGCATAATTATTACATTAAATTATATATATATATATATATATATATATATATATATATATATATATATATATATATATATATTATTTTTTATACATAAAATAATGTTCATATATATGTGTGTGTGTATGACATATTATATAATTAATATTTTCGATGATTATTATAAAATAAATTGTTTATTCAAGGTTAATGTATATATATATAGATTGATGATTTTTAATAAAAATGTTTATCAATTCTGATCTAATTATCTCTATTATGTTAATAATATATATAAAAAAAATCTTTTAATTTGATTTCTTATTAATTACGAAAGCTTATTGTAGATAATTATATATAATACTGATTTTTTTTTTATTATTTTTTTCAATATAAAATTCAAAAATATATTAAATTTTAATTTTAAATATAGTATATTATATTAAAAAAATATTTTTTTTTTAATTATATAATAAAATTAATAAATATTTAAATCAAATATATGTGACGATATTGATTTAATGTATGACAAAAAATGGGATTAAAATTCGTCACATTAAGCATTCGAACGCGCAGTTAATAGTCGAAAAAAATGTGTGTGTGTGTGTGTGTGTGTGTGTGTGTGTGTGTGTGTGTGAGCGATTATTTAATTAGGATCGATGGCGAAAATGTCCGTAGCGCCGCATAAAGTGGTTCATTAACCAATTTGACGACGCCAAGAGTCAACGGTTCAATTGTTTGATTAAAGCGACAGAGGCGAATATCACCGCTACTATAACTACTAATATTATAGCACATTATGTGCTAAAGAAGCTTAGACGACAATGGATACAAGTGAACGTGGCGAAATACGCGACAGAAACTCATCCGCTCATATATATATATATATATATATATATATATATATATAATAGAACTACGAACACGATATCGATTTATTCTATAAGTGTTACATATATGATATAAATATATATATAAAAAAGAGTTTTAAATATTAATTCAATAATATAATTTATAAAAAAATATCAAAACAATGATTGTATTTTGAATAGTGAAAAAATTCATATTATTTGATTTTCATATTGAACGACTAGAGTTTTTTTTTATTGATATTGATTTATTCACGCACTTGTCACCCTTGTCGTCCGAGACTGAAACATCATAAAAGCAAAATAATAATAATAATAATAATAATAAAACTAGAAAAAGAGAGAATCTCTTGACAGTTTATTGTTTATCATCGACATGTAACCGAAAAAAAAAGGGCGATTTGTTTACACGTTTAACTGACGCGCGTCGACCGGTTAACGATATTTCGTGAAAACGCCACGTAATTGAACCTTCGGCGTTTTCTTGTGTAAACAAAGGGAACAAGTGACGAGTAAACATAACGATCGATGTCGAGTGGCCGCCGTTCGTAGGGGGAAGTTTTTATTTTTTTTTATTATTTTTTTTTTGTCTTCTTCAACCCCCCCCCCCTTAATATCTATTTATAATAATGTCGAATAAAAATTCGATCGATCTCATAGTGATTACGAATGTGTGAACGATGTGACGCCCACGGTTCGTACCCCGTATGCGATTATTTCGTATGGGCAATGTTGACAACCTGTTGTTTTTGTTTTGAGCGTAACAAGTGTGTACAGTTTATATAATTCAACGTGTAGAAAATATATATATATATATATATATATATATATATATATATATATATATATATATATATATATATATATATATATATATATATATAGAAAATTATACATGTAAATATTTTATTATAAATATTTCACTTTCACTATCAATTTTCTTTCATTAAATATGACGTTTTTTACGATTATTTTTGAATATATATATATATATATATATATATATATATATATATATATATATATATATTTTTTTTTTATTTATTTTTTTATTAGATTTTTAAGACATAGGTTTATTTTTTAATAATTTAATACTTAATTACAGTATACTATATAATATCATAAGTCATATATTTTTTATTAATACTTTAAATCAAAATGCTATAATAATTTTCATGGATATTATTCAATATTCTTTTTTTATTAATATATACGTGATCATAATAAGAATTAATATAAATTTGATATTTAATATTATATTAAAAATGTATATAATATAAAATATTTTTTTAAATAATTTATGTCTATATATAAATTTATTATGAAAACATCACATTCATCGGTCATTCATTATTGATACATATTTAATTATAATATATATATAAATTTTTAATAATTATTAATATCATTAGGATATAAGTGATATATTGATTTAATAATATATAAATTTATACGTATATTTAATATGATTATTGTTATTTTTTTTTAGAAATATATATTTTGATATATATATATATACAATATACATACGGTGGAAAATTAAATAATAATAATAAAAAAAAACATAATACTAGACAAGGTCTAGGAAGTGTGTCGAGCAACAGACAAAGACCAAGAAGACATATGGTGGTCGTTAATTTAATATAATTACCCTTTTGGCCTGAACTCGGTGCGGGTTTGATTGAGTTAATTTGTGGGGCGGCCAGAGGGCGAATACACGCTCGTTTGACACCGACGACCGGCGTCAACCGGTCAAACACAATATTTACTCGTTTTCGTCTTTTTTTCTTCTTCTTTCCTATTTATTATTATTATTATTATTATGATTATGACCGAAATCGGTAGTGTGAGAATGAGGCTTTATTTATTTTATATATATATTATATATATATATATATATATATATATATATATATATATATATATATATATATATACATATATATTTTTTTTAAATGTATAGCGATTGTATTTTGGAATTGAATTATGATCGTGCGATATGATTATAAAAATCGATCCTCAGATTTAATTTTTAATAATTTTATTTATATAATATAGATTGAAAAAAATAATTATGTCATTTTATTTTAGAGATTTAATTTTAAATATTATTTCTAAAATATACATTATTTTCTATTTGTTATAATATAAAAATGAATATTCGTAAATATGATTTTAATGTACATTTTTAAATACAATGTCTTCGATATAATAATATATTAAAAAAAATAATTAAATACGTATTTTTAAAATAGTAATGAAATATATACGTAGTTTTCAACAGTAAAAATAAATAGCAAAATAATATTTAAAAAAAATCGATATTACAAAATCACGTTAACTTATTATATTACAAAACGTCAAAATTATGATATATTAAAAATAATCATTAGAAAAAAAATATGTGATTCATTATTTTGGTGTCAAACGGATGACTCGATTTATTTACCAAAAAAAATTACTATACAAACCGCACAAGTATCTCTCGATATTTTTTTCTGATGACGAATTATTATTATAATTATAATGATTATGACATAATTGCCATATTGTAAACACATCGTTGACAAAAAAAAAAAACAAAACTATTATAATTCACGCAAATGAATCGTCGTGTTAAGTTTGTCGAAAAACTAACGACGACGAACAGCGATAAGTGGAAAATTACTTACAGTTTTTCACGATTTCCAACATAAATAAATAAAAAAAAATACACAGACAACCGTTTGCACTAGTATATATAAACGCACCTTATTTTTTGCACTCGTCGATTAATATATATATATATATATATATATATATATATATATATATCACGAAAAAAACACTACGAGAATTTTCACTGATATTCATCAATTTTTTACGACAGCACGATATGTATACTAATTGCAAACGGTTATTGTGAGTAATAATAATAAAAATAATGTGAAAAACGAGAAAAAAAACACTATATTTTCAGTCGATTTCGTACACATACACATACACGCGCGCACACATGTCACGATATATCGCGTAAGGGTTGCATTTTTGGGGGTTGTACCAATTTTTGCTATAATACTACGTTTACGTACGCATAATTTATAAAATATTTTCAAGTGAATAAATGAAAAATATATATATGAAAGAATCTAATAAGCGATTTAAATTATATAGATATATATAAAATTATTAAGGGCGAATAGAGTGCAAAGAATATAAAACACCGTATATTAGAAAATTCACTTCACTATATATATATAATATATCCGTTGCACTCTAATCGCCCAAAATATTTTTTCACTAATATTTTTCTAGCACAGATTTTCGTTCACATTTTTTTTATTTATTAAATTATGCTAAAGTACGTATACGTAGATTTTAATAATAAAATATGTATATATGTCTTCGTTCGCCGTACCTGAGATGGGCGGCGGTTCAACGGTGAGCGGACAATCTCCGAAGAAGCTGGGCGCATCGGCCGCAGTAGTAACGGGCGTATGTAAAGTGGTGTCGGGCGCCGATTTAGGCTCGGGCGGTTCGGGCGGATCGGGCGCACCGCCCGCCCTATACAAACATTCGAAGCCCAGCACGTGCGGTACGTGCGGTTGCGGCGGCGGTTCGCCCAACAGAAGATGGGCGGGCAAGGGTAATTCAAGTGTCTCCATCACCATGACTGTACTGTTGATTGTGTGATGTTGCTGTTGATGATGATGATGATTATTATTATTATTGATAATATGATGATGATGATATTGTTGAGGTTCGTGATTGGGCGCCGGCACGACTTGTTCGGGTTCGGGCCGAGCGCCCAACGGTATCAAGTATGCGGTAGCCGTGTTTGCGCCGCGTGCGTCGCGTTAGCCGCACGGCGCGGCACTGTCGACGCGCGCCACGACGGCGGGCTTTATCAATGGCCCGCCGTGTCCCATATTTGGTAGCGGCGAACGGACCAATGGCGCGCGCGGCGGTGACGTCACGGGGAGGCGGGGCGAGAGGAAACGCCCGCCGATTCGCTCCCACCATTCTCGTTTTTCTTATAACGCTCGACTCTATCCCCACTCTTTCTGGCTCACCACCACCACCGCCGCCACCCCTCCCCCTCTCTTCGCCTCTTCGCCGCGACGCTTTTATATCGTTTTCCCCCCCCCCACCGTCGCCCGTCCCGCCGCCCCCTCCCCCCCTGTTTGACCCGTTCTTCTCGTTCATTGCGTCCGAGTGCGTCGTGCGGTGAGCTTTTTGAGGGAGCGCTTTTTCATTCAAGCGAATTTGCTCAATGAACGAGTTGCGCGCGATGGATTTTTCATATATACATATATATGATATATATATATATATATATATATATAGCAAGAGTGTCAAATTCATAGCATATTGAACTTTTGTGTACTAAGTTGTGGGCTGCCGCATTAAAAAAATATTTTTGATTATCAAAAAATCACTTGTAATTAATTGAAATCGCACGCTATAACTTTATTAAGCGAAACCGAATTTACTTTTAAATATTAATTTTATATATGTTATTTAAAACGTCCGCGTACTTCGTGTTTGACATGTATGATATATATATATATATATATATATATATATATATATATATATATATATATATATATATATATAGTGTTATAAGTCTATTTTTGACAAAAATATAGTTGATGATAATATTGAATACAATATGCTATGAGCTTTTAATCTGTAAACAATTCTCAAAAAATCACAATTTCATAATATGACTTTACATAGTTAATAAAATTTAAAATATAATTACTTGAAATTTACATTATTTTTATTTAATATAAAATAGACTAACATCACTTATAAAAAATGGCTCATATATATATATATATATATATATATATATATATATATATATATATATATATATATATATATATTGAGAGCTTTTTCTACTTTTCTATATATCTATACATATGATATTATCATATTTTGATCTCTAAATATGAACTGTAAAAATTTCAATACTCTCATAATTCGAAAATTAATTTAAAAAATATTTTCATTATTTATTATATTATTCATCGATATATATAATAATTCGATCGAAAATATGAAAAAAGTTATAATATTTCGAATTAAACATTTTAATAATTTCTTAACCATTATTGAATTAAAATTATTTTAACTAAATCAATGTTTTCAATATTATTATAGGTTGAATATTTTCTTTATGTAAAAAGCTTTCAATAGGAAAGCTTTAGAATATTCGATATTCATACACGTTGAACATGCAACAGGTCTTAGATTTCTATCCTACGATATTATTTACATTTTTATTTTTGGTAAAAAATTTTATTTTATATACTTAAAAATATATTTAAAAAAATATTTTATTGTATAATATATCGAAATTTTTAATAATAATAAATATTTTTGATATATCGGTAGTAATGCATATGTTCACTTTTTTTTCTGACGATCGATGTGTCACATATTTGGATTGTATAATTTTAAATATATTGAAAAAAAAATCGATGATATTTTTTTATAAATTAATTTATAAATAAAAATAAATAAGAAAAAAAATGTGTATCACACAATCTATACATTTTCATATTTATCTATTTTCACCGATAGAATAGAAATGATTAAACGTCTTTGCGTCTAACACAATTCATGCCGGCATTAAATTGAAAAAGCGATAAAATTAAGCATCGACATGCGCCGGCACCACGTAGATATTTCGATTTTTATCTATGTAAACCATTCGTATACATGACAGAGCAGTATGATCTCGTAATAACAGACGATTTGTCACTGTCTTCAATATCGAAGGCTTCACAGGAAGTGCTCATTTTACGTACAGACAGACCTCACCAGTTTGTACGACGACATTTTTCAACATTTCCAATCGACAGAGTGTTGAATAAAGATTAAAAAAAATAAATTAAATTATTATTATTATTAATATAAAAGATTGTTGTAAATATTTTGATAAAAATGTATATTTTTGTGGTCAATGATATTTATTATAATTATGCGGTTAGTTTAAAACAAATATTTTTTTAGGTGTTGCTAATTTAAATTTTTATATACTTTTTTCCTATTATGTGTTTTGTAAATAAGAAATATTTCTACGAATTCCGTTTATTACAAAAATATGACGAAATCAAATGACAAGTGTTATGATGTCAAAAAAAAAATGCAATTTTATAATATTTTTTTTTACACTATATTATATCGATTATTTTTTGTGGTTTCGTTAATAATCTTTATATCGATATTATAATATATAAATAAATACAATTTAATCACCAGTTTTTTAACTAACTGAAATAAAAAATATTTTTTTTATTATATGTAAATAAAAATCGCAAATCCATATGATTTTTCATACTTTGAAACTAATATTTTTTTATCTTAACTAAAAAAAACTTCATATTAAATCATCTCTGTAAATTATTTATATTAATTTTAAATATTCATAATTATGTAAAAAAAAAAATAGGCGCATTACAAACATTTACTATTTCGTATTACATATTGAAGAAAAGCGGATTTTCTTTCAATTAGAACGTTTTTCACGACTGAAACATAGAGGGTGGTTTTATTACGTGATTTATCACGGACGACTGGGGATGGATAAAATATTGGGGGGGGGTGCGAAAAAGGGAAAAAGAGTGGATTTCAACGGGTCATTTGACCTATTTTAAGAGAGAAAAACGAACCGAGTGCGAAATACGTGTTCGCAGTCACGTTCCGCTTCTGGGTGACTTTTCATCGGAAAATTTTCTCGAAAATATTTTAAAATCAATTTTTGAAAAATCGTCACTTTGTATTATTATATTTAATGATAAATGTTGTATAATGATATATTTTTTGATTTTATAATGATTATTATTTTTATTATAATGCATATTTATTATGTTTATTATAAAAAAAAATAATATTAAAAATAAATTATTATGAAATTATGAATATCGTCGTTCTCAAAAAAAAAAAAAAAAAATTATAAAAACTTTCTTCCTAAAAATTTTTATATGAAATATTTTTTTTTAGCGATATATGCATGTCTTTTTATACGAATATTCGATTAATAAACTAGTCGTATTAGTTAAAATATTGAAATCATCAAAAAGTGTACACAGTTTTACAACGGCGATATGATAAATAATATATATAATAATTAAATCATAAAATTTGACGCAATATATAACACATTTCATAATTGATAGTGCAATTTTCCAATATCGTTTTCAGAAATGGAAAAAATTGCATAATACAATGACAACATTTTTATTTTCGCACATTCGCTAAAAGTATTATAATGACACACACACACACACATATATGTATATATATATATATATAATTGTGTATATATATATAATTATGATTACGATGATTACAAAACGGGCGATAGATAGATAGGTTTGTAAACATCGTTGAATGTTTACAAACGTTTATTCGGCGGGCGAACATTTTGCGAGGGCGTAGAACTTTGTTGTGGTGCAACGACCCTGTTTTCAAAATTGTCCTCGGTGCTCAAAACCGATGGCGATTTTGGCCAACGATTCCGTACATGTTTTTATTATTTTTAAATTTTGTATAATTGCGCATTATTCACATGTTTACCGAATGATTACCAAAATAATTTCATAATAAATAATAGGGTATGATGAATAATAATAAATACGATGCGATGTTTCAAATTAAATAATATAAATTCGAGTCATCAGTTCTGTAACGAATCGTCTTAGTTTTTATAATTGTATACGTTTATAAATATATTATATATTATATTTATGATCAAATTAACTTTCCATTCTCTAACGCGTAAACATTAACATTAGATATTATTCAAGGGGCGCCCACTCGTTTTTCACATTTTTCTTTCATAAATATTTATTAAATATGTAATTTTTCTATTTATTTTTCACAATACTATTTTGATTTTGTAATATTCGAAATTATTATTGTGTAAAACTTGACAAGAAAAACGGTCAAATATGCATTTCACTGTTTTTTTTTGTATAAAAATATATTCTTAACTTTGAATATGAGAAAAAAAAATTTTTCTTAAAATATCTATAAATATAATTTTTCATAATAAACAGTTAATATTTATAGCTTGATATTGTTATTATTTTCATCGATATATTTATTATAAATTAATATTTTACAGAATGACATAATCTATATATATATATATATATATATATATATATATATATATATATATATATATATACAATATTAAAATATTAAACAAGGACGAATGTAATTGAAAGGTTTTACTGTTACCATTCACGCATTTTCCTTTTTGGTCGATAATAAACTGTTAATTTATTACACTATCGTTATATATTATAATAAAAATATAAGAATTGAACCCGATAATAATAGAAATGCTTACTGTTAAATATTATAATGAATGAAAAAAAAAAGAAAAATTAATTATTATCGATTTACGTATAAGAAAAATAAAAGTATAGAATTTTTTATTTATTTTGTCATTGATTCAAATTATTTTTAGGATATTTTTTTTTAGAAATTCGTACTTATAATTTAGAATTGAGTCATTAGTTATATTAACAATTGTTTAATTTTCATTATAATTATAATTATTAAGCTTAAAAAGTTAAGGTATGAATGAAATATTTTATCAATAATTAAATAATTTAAAACGTCCATATTTAACACGATATCAATCAATCGATCATTTTTATAAACGCGAAAACCGAACATCGGTCATATTAATTTTTTTTTTGAATGCTCGATCACGAATTTAATGCAGCGTTCAACCTTGATCTCGACGGTTATTTCGAATCGATCTATCTTCATCTTTTCATTCTTTTTTTTTTTATACTATAAACACCCCCGTCATATTGTCGATTTCGGCCAAATTAGAACGTCTATTTCGGTTTTTCGGTCGTAAAACGCGATCGGCGGTCATGTCCGAAAATAACCAAAAAAAAAAAAAAAAAAAGAATTAAATAACGGCAAACGCCGTTTTGCGGGGGTGTTTGTTGCAAAGCGTCATCCGCGGTTACGTCCTATGACGTCCGCGGCTGAAATCTTACAAATTTCATTAGAGATTTTTCAGCTGAAGAAAAAAAGACATTTATATACAGCTTCATCCAGAATATACACTGAAAAAATTTTAAAAATTTCGCCAAATATACTACAATAATCTATAATAAGTTTTTTCTACCTTTATTATATATACAATAAATGCAATTAATATATGTATATATAATTATTATTAACAATGATATACTATAATTGGATCTTTTAGGATCACACGTTTTATGTTTCTTTATATCAACATAATTTTACTATCAGATCGAACCATAAACACTGTGCAATTTTTAAATATCATACACATATATTGTATTTAAATATAATACGAATTCGAATAGTTAAATCATTAGAAATTCGTTGCAAATAAAACCATTATAATAATTGCAAAATATTTTAGAGTATAATAATCAAATATTTGGCTTGATATTATACTATTATATATGTGTGTAATGAATTAATTATTATTTAAAGGGTGTGTGTGCATATTTTTGATGCGTTCTGTATACGAAATTCGTATTTATGTCCCGGTTCAAAAGGCTAGAAACAGAATCGATCAAAACTCGCGCCAAAAATACGACATAAATCACGCGCGTGCCGCAATTAGAACTGCGCGATTTTGGCCGTTGAATCATCGACGTTTGTTCAAAAAGTGAATTTTTGGATTTTAAATTTATATATATATATATATACATGCGATGAATAAAAATAGTTTGCAGTATAGAATAAACGTATGAATCAAATGGTAGATCGACGACGCTTTATAAAAGTTGACCGAGTCATGTTTACAGATATTTAAAGATCAAATGAGATAATTTTGGATTAGATTTTTTTATCTTATCAACAATAAAATAAATCGGTTTTAACGTGCGTTGTCTAAGTCATCTAAGATAATAAGAGTTTAATATTGTAATAGAGCCTTAATTAAAAAAAAAGTTGCATATTAATACACAATTTTTGTATAATAGTTATATGAATATATATATATATATATATATATATATATATATATATCTATATATATATATATATATATATATATATCTATATATATATATATATATATATATATATATATATATATATATATAAAAGAGTCTAAATAGAATTTTAAATAATCTTTCAATAGATTTTTTTAAAAAAGAGAGAAAAATTGCGTTGCATAATACGACGGTGAATTTTCAATTTTAGATAATTTCCCAATTCGACATGCGATTAAACTATACAGTTTCACACATTTAACTGCCCCATTTAACCGTTTTTTTTTTTATATAGACGCCCACATTTCGTTCTACATTTTTTTTTCTTTAAACGTAAATAAAGACATCAAAAACGTTGTAAACGAATAGAAATATATATTAGATCGATAGAGGATTACATCACTAATTTGGATCATCAATATATATATATATATATATATATATATATATATATATATATATATATATATAAATATATATATATATATATATATATATATATATATATATATATAAATATATATATATATATATATATATATATATATATATAAATATATATATATATATATATATATATATATATATTGTATATGTATGTGTGTGTGTATTTATGGATCGATTAATGTGAGAAAAAAAAATGTGGTGAATTGACACAATTAGAAATTGGTTGAATTGTACGAAATTAAATGCGATAATAGATTAAATTGATGGTTCGCAGAAGACGACACCGACTCTTAAGTGGGTTAATGATAATAGAATGCGGTCACGACTTGTGTCAGACGTGGTTTTGTTTGAAAAAAAAAATAATGAAAAATGATAATTATGATCGGTGAAAAAGTTCGTGCAATTTTATAATATTTTATATAATCGATTACATATCAGTATTCTTTAATATGGATTCATATATATATATATATATATATATATATATATATATATATATATATATATATATATATATATATATATATATATTATATATAAGATATAAATTTTATATATATAATTGAACGATAAAAAAAATATTTGAATTTCTTTTATGAAATCATATATAAATAAAATTTAAACTTTGTATAAAATGTAATATTGTAAAAAAATTTGCTGAGTAAACAATTTTAGTTTATATTTCCTTAATGATTCACGGTTTATTTCATTGAGAATATTGTTTAATGTAACGAGATAATATGTATGAATTAAAGTCATATAAGTCACGCATAATGTAAATATATTCTATTGAATCTATATATATATATATAAATTCATTCAAGCGATTTATTGTAATTATTTGTTTTCGCATAATAAATGGTAAAATGACTCGAAACAGATTAAAATCTAACACATGTGAAATAAAAACTTTTTTTTTATCGTTCATTTGTACCTTTTATCGTCTGATATCGTGGTATATGCAAGTTTTGCATAATTGATCTTTATATAAATAATAATAATAATTAAAATATCCTAAATTTGAACGATGGTTTTCTTGGGCTTTGATCGATTTTTGTTTACGTGCTAGATTTTGATTTGTAAATGTTTACGAGAATTCCGCATGCTTTCGGAATTTTTATGCACTAAAAAAAGAACTTTTCGTAGTTCGTAGAAATATTGAAAAATATATAAATAAAATTAATATACAATATATTCGCGATGCACAATGAAAATTTTACGATTTTATAAAATCACACTTACAGAATATTCTATTATATTCTATATGCAAAATTTATAATCGACAGTCTTTATAAGGAGTCACTGAGGAAAACAACTTTAATTATCTTCTGAATCATTATTAATTATTATTATATATATATATTATTTAAATTATTATATTCATTGAATTTTACAATATTTTTTATATATTTATGAATTTTTATATATAATTAATATTTACATAATTATGTGGAAAATATTCCTTGTATTTTAAAGTAAATTTATTTTAATAAAAAATATTAAAAATATATTCTAATATTCTTCACAAAGAAACTTCATGACATGTTATATATTTTTTATACACATTGTTTTAACATTAAATTTTTGATTGGATATTGAAAATATTTTTTTTAATTTTATACAAATCAATGATCAAAATATGTGATTTTTTTTTTAAATAAATGATATAACTTAAAGACAGATAACGTTAACGATGTCAAATCGAGTTTTCTCGTTGCATTTTGTTTACTATCGGTCAACGTCGACATTTTAACGCGTCTGAAAATAAAGTCCTAATAAATCAACATAGAATAAACGCGAAAACAACATTTTCTCGAACAACAACAATAACAAACAAAACATTCTTATGCGCAAGATGTGTATATTATATGTGTGCCGAAAAAGCTTTTCGACCTCTCTCATCATTGCGGAATGCGAAAAACAACAATAAAATTAAAGCGAATTCAGTAGTCGAAATGAAAAACAAACGAAAGATAGCCGCCGGCCAAAAAGCACATTGCCTGGACGCGTTGAGCTTTTAAATATTTTGCCAGTCCTGATTCATTCAGTCGTTTTTGTCGGAATCGACACAGGGTGGTCAGTTTGGAGTCGAAATAGTCTGGAGTTCAATATGAGATCCGCTATAGATAAATACGTTTATCTATACTAAGAACGAGACCAATTTTTTGTTTCCCATTTGCCATTTGATATTTTAAAAATCATTTAAAAAAAATAATAGAATTAATATATATGTTGACTATCCCTGATCGTATTTTATTTTATCATATAAATGCTAAATTATACTGAAGTCAAATAATATGACACTTTGATTAATATGACAATACTTAAATTTCACACTAATATAATTATTAAATTCGTTAGTACATTATATTATAATATTGATTAATTTCAATACTATTTTTAATTCAAAAATATATTTAATTTAATAATATTTTTATAGTAATAAAATATATTCAATTTTTAGTTAACATACAAATCGCGGATAGAACGATTTTATAAATATAGTTAAATTTTAAAGCATTTATAAATATTTTATACACTTTTATTTAATTTGTTTATCGGAGTGAATTATTGTAAACGATTTTTTTTTAACTAATTACCAATATTTAATGGAGCTAAAATTTTATATGCTTGCTCGTTTTTGATGACAATGCACGAATATTATATATATATATATATATATATATATATATATATATATATATATATATATATATATATATATATATTATCGATCTCTGATTAATAATTGTATATCAAAATGACAATATATAATTACATAACTCTCATTCTTATATATCAATCGATTCAATACTACGTCAAATATATGAAAAATATTTAGCAACCCTGTATATGAAACAACATCATCACGTGTTTATATATATATATATATATATATATTCGCTGTTTGTTTTTATGACGTAAGAAGCATGTTGTGGCAGGTGGTCTCTTACAGGTCCCTTGCGCAATACACGGACTATGTCCATGACTAACGGGACGGTTATTTCGGGACACCCTCACCTTCACCATATTCTGCTGCCCACGATTTCTGGATGTCGGACACTATTTTTGGTCCGGTGCGTAACATTTTCTTCCACAATGTTCCGATGTCCGAACGGAAGCCAAATATTCGATTCGTTACGTATTATTTTCATAGATATATGGAGATAAATTGAATTAATTTATTATTATTATTATTATTTTAATATATATCAATAATTATTTTAAATACGTTTTATATCATATTATACAAATATATATCTTGTTTACTTATCTCTAATTAAATTATATCAATCATATAAATTTTGGAATTATTCCAATATTTTGTATTATTTTTATTGATTTAAAATGAACTATATGTCATAATATATGAATTGATAATTAAAATTATTTTTCTATATATGATGATCTTTGATTCAAACAATATTATATTAATATTTCGCTAGTTTTCAAAAAATATTATTATAAAATATTTATCGTGAAATTTTTAAAATTATCTATATTTTTTTTTGTATATACGATCACTTAAGATGTGTATAAAAAAACAAATATCAATACACACATACAGAACAGTGTGGGAAAGATTATTAAGGGAATACAAAAGGCGTTTTGAAAGACTTAAAATAATATATAAATATTAAAATAAATACATCGTCGGTACTATTCGAATTACTGTATTAATATATTATATAACATTTTATATTAACATAATTTTATATCTAGATTTATCATGTTATATTCATGTATATTTTTACAAAGATCATATAATTTGATTTTTTTTATATGAATTATATTTTGCGCTTGTATAATATATATAGGTGAACGATGATTTTTTTAATATGAATAATAGATAATAGAAACACGGTGAAAAATATATAAAATACGAGTCGTTTTCACGATGAATCACAGTGTCCGTTTATAAAATTGTAACGCAACACCGTGTTGGCAAAACGATGCCAAACCGTCTCATCGTCGCATTGAGTCAACGTTTTGGCATCGTACCGATTTTCACGACGAATTTTCCGATGAAAAGCGCGTGAAAAGCGAAACGAGTCGCGAAAATTCCCACCACGCCGACAAAGCGAACGAACGCTACTTTAATTAGTTTCTATCTTCGGCTTGTATACAGCGTTATTAGTTTACGTCATATTAATGCGTCCTTTATATATTTGATTCATTAAAATAATAGCCATATATCGATCGGCGATTCTCAATATTTAAAATCTTAAAGCTTCGTCAAAATATTTGGATTAATTTGAATTTAAGAAAAATAAATATTTTCTATGATATATTGTTAATAATATTTAAATTACAGAGAGTACTCCAAATACTTATTAATATTTGACACAATGTAGATAAAAATTAAGAAATTTTAATAAAAATATTCAGGTTTAATTTAACTTAAAAAAATATGTTACAATATATGCATTTTGTTATTAATTATTTTTTAATCAATATTAAGACGTATTATTTTTTATTAATTATTTTTTAATCAATATTATAATGAATATTCGAATTAATAGTAGAAATGATTAAAATTAAAAAAATATATATAGGAATAATTCAAAGGACATATATCGTGTATCTCTGATATTAAATTATAAAAGACGTGTAAAAAAAAAATAGTAATTTAATATATGCATGAAAAGCTTTTGACTAAATATGAACATGACATAAACTTACTAAAATAAATATATTTATATTGAAAAAAAAATATTTATATATAACCGGTTCCACTTTCGAAATTAATGAGTAAAAATACTCGTCAAATATTCGTTCGTCCCATAAAAGGGCGCAACCGCCGCGAAAGGGTTAACATATTAATAAATAAATATTTATCAAGTTCACACCCGTTTCTGGTAAGTGTGAACTCGACACAGGCGTGTTTTACACGTAACCGCATTGAACGTGTTAAATTTGAACGATTTTTTTTTCTTCGCATAGTATTATGTTTCCCATACTGGCGTGGTTATGTTAACACGTTAACGTCGGACCGTTACGATTGTGTCGCATTAACGAGCGTTAAATATTCAGATGTTGTCAAGTTTCTCGTACACGATTTCTTTATGCTTATAATTCGGTTAAAATATGAATCGATGAATGAAATTATATTATATATGCATACTATTGTTCGTAAGATTCTCATATAACGTATAAAAAGTCGCATAAATATATTTATATTATGTACAACAATATTTATATTAAATAATATATTCTAATACATACATTTTTTTCATTCAATTTATCACATATATTTATTTGAAAAATTGATGTGATCATTAGTATTTGATTTCAATATATATATATATATATATATATATATATATATATATATATATATATATATATATATATGTGTGTGTGTGTGTGTGTGTGTGTGTGTGTGTGTGTGTGTGTGTGAAGAATGAATTTGATTAACAAAAGGGTGAAATTGTTGTATAAAATTAATATATTCAAAATCACGTTTTATTATTTTATCAGGAATTAATGCAATATTTTAATCAATTATATTTATCAACAAAATTATCATTTTATATAATAAAAATAGCTGCAATATATCCTGAAAAAATACATGAAATGATAAAAAAAAAGCGCTGTAATCACTTTACGTCACCTTTATAAAGTGTTAATTGCGTAATTGCGCGTTCAAATTTATACACGCAATAATTTATCGTATTACATTATATATATAATAAATGACGAAATTTTCATATTGTAATCGATTATATATATATATATATATATATATATATATATATATATATATATATATTATCAATAGTCACATACACACACATACGTCAAAATTTATCTATGGCGTTAAAAATGACGTAGATAAAATGAACTATTTCAAATGGCTGTCGAAGCCCACGATTACACTATTATTTTATGAACGCGAATATATGGCATATCAGTGATTCTCAAAAATAGATAATGATATTTAGACACGCATTAAGTATTTGACGTATCAATATGCGAAATCTTCGATAAAATAATGGACGATATTCGACGGTTGGATTTAGATTATGGAATTTGTTCTATAAATATATAAAAATAAATCAATTCATAATGACGTTTCAGTACTAAAAAAGCTTGTATTGATACATATTTATTTAATTAATATTAAAAAAAATAATTATTTGTATCATACTATATATATATTAATTTAATATAGTACAACGTGGATTATAATTTTAAATCTGTATATAAAAAAATATTTTATTTTATAAAAGATTGAGAAACGCTCGTGCACGCAATATTAATAGAATAAAATATAATATTGCATATGCATCGATTTTTATTTGAAACTAACGACGCTTTAAGTCTGGTAATACAATTGTTGAACGCATTCGGCATTAGAAAAAGTCGTATGAATGATGTGTTACTAGTAATTTCGACGTATCTTGAAATCACGACGCGGCTTAATCGAATCATAAATAAGAGTGTTTTATTAGAATTATTAGTTTTTTTTTATCTGAATGATAAATTCATATCGTAGTGTTCGATTACGTTTTATGATATACGAATATTGTTCGCGATAAATCAATTGACACTTTGATTTTGGGTTATTTTTTTTTCGAAATTCGGGAGTTAATTTATTTTTTTTTAAGATTAAAGTCGTCAATCTTGATATCCATATATATTTTTTTAAATATACGATATTATAATATCGATATATGTAGGGTTGTAATATTTTGATCAAATTTTATATTTTTTTTATTAGGGTTGGATTTACTAAAATAATTGTATATACATTATTATTATAGCATTTATATAAATTTGAACTAAGTATTGTTTTTGTTGAAATTTGTATAAAAACATTTATATAGACTTTTGTATTATATTATATTATATTATGTCTCCATTTTAATATTTTCTTACTTTTCATATATATTTTTAATTCATTTATTCTGTAATATTTTACATGAAAATATATAGTAATAAATTGAATACTGACATGTCGATGATGTATATTTTAAAATTATGAAAATAAGGTAACATTTGAGTGTGACATCGGCGGCGGCGGCGACGCTAGTATTATATATATGTATAGATATCAGTAATTTTTTTAGACTAGAAGTACACATGACACAAACATGGAAACTCTAACGAAAGCGAAAACGGCCTCCTACAATATGTGTTATGTTAGCGTCGTGAAAATGCGGAAAATCCGTAGGTGTCAGTCGGCTAGCGTTCACAATAGGCTTTTCCCGGATCTAGCTGCCCCTCTCTCCCCCCCTAGTTTCATCCTCGCCGAGTTTTCATCGTCATCGTCGTCGCCGTCGTCATAATTGTCTGTCTGTTTTTGTCGTCGTGCATTCGTGACGATGGAGCCGGTGACGACACGTCTCCTTGACCGGGGATCCGCCCCCGGGGCTGCGCCCCCGCCGCACAACAGCTGACCGAGCTCGATGGCCAATTGGCCTGGACATTGACCGCCACAACCGAATTTGCCCACGTAGGCAGACCGACACGATTTTATTATGTTTCCACGTGGGTTGAGACCCTCGTGGAGACCACGTGCTTCGCATCGTACACACGCTGCTCTTCTCAAACTGTGTGACGCGGGGGTAGTTAATGCTTATTTCCACATCTATTCTTACAAATAATTCAAAAAAGACACGAAATATACTATCAATTATTATGATATTTTAAAAGCCATATTAATTACTTTTAAATCATATATATATATATATATATATATATATATATATATATTTAAAAATTTATATTGTTTTAAATAATAACTATTTATATTGAGTATGAACAAATATTTTTATGCTAATATTATTATTATTAATTATAGAAAAATATTATAGAAATATTCATTATATATATTTTTAGACTGAATTTAATTATATTAGTATAATATTATAGATTTTATAATTTATATATATATTAAAAATCAGCGTTTTTATTTTAAAATTAGTAGTAATTTCATTTGTTATATTGATAAATTTTCATTTGTTTAAAATGAAAATTTATACGTTACTTAAAAATTATTCAAAAAATATACAGTTTTAAAAAGCACTAAAAATTCAATATAAATTATTAATAATAAAATAATATTATATGAAATAGATTAATACAAATATACAAATATTTTAAAGTATTGAATCGCAGTTAATTAAATAGAATTATTATTAAGAAAAAAAAACGGTTTGAGAAGCGTAGTGTTGAACTGTGTTTTTTTTCAGATATGGAAACGTCCGTTTTTCCATCTTCTCGTTTCGTATAAATGTTTACAAACATTGCGCAACTTTTCGCCAGTGGCGGGGGTGGAAAAACATGGGCGGGTTGCGTTTTGAATGCGTTGAACTCTTTGTGGGATTTTCTCGGAATACTGTATTGTAATTCTATAATTTTACCGTTTGTATTTCGTACGTCATAATTAACTGTGTCACAATGTGCGATAACTGTATCACTTTTTTAATTCGAATATATTTTTTACTTGTACTATTATAAAATATATATATATTAAATAATTTTGTTTGTCAATATTGGAAAATAAATTGAATATAAATAAAAAAAAAACGCTCGTTTATATGTGATTTTAAAAACGTTTCTTACTTAAAAATTCATAATATTAGTTATATATTAGATAAAATAAAATATTTCTACAATTGATTTTTGATTATTGAAATTTATTTATTTTTTGGTGCATATTGAAATGTCAGCTATACGCTAAATTATCATACATTATCATACTTTATAGAAGATTTTTTATATTGTAGATAAAAATCGTATCAATTTTTTGTATGAAAAATATATCTAAATATTACATACATATAAATAATATGTTAAATATGTTAAAACAGCTGATGAACAAATCGCTATTCGATTTCAGTAATAACGCAGAAAAATGATGAAACGGCACATAGAATTATTATTTTTTTTTTATCTTTTATTATAAAAAAATTTGTTCAGCTGACGTCGCATAAATGAATACATTCAAAATATTTAAACGCGTAAAAAATATATGTAAAATAAGAAACGAATCCTATGTAATAGGAAGCAAATACTGTTTGTACATGCAATTAGAATTTACTCACTCATTGTGTACTTTATCTCGTTGCAAATATTTACATTTTATTCGACGCAGACTAAACAACGGGATAAAATATTTTTTTTTCAGTTAAAATAACCGATACAATAAACCGAGACGAACGACGTTCAGATTGATTATTTGAAAATAATTAAATTTCATGTTTAATCACAACGCTATAATATATTTAAAATTTTATGATCACATTTTCACTGGAATATAAATATTTTTTTATTTATTATATTATATTATATATAGTAAATTATGATAACGGTGAAAATATTTAGTAGTATAAACGCCGCTTTATATTATTATCGAGTGGAAAACAAAGAAGAGTCTACGTAGTAAATAAGCCGAAAATAGAATTCCGGAACGATGCAATGACGCGTCCGGTACGCAGTTAACCCAGTCAGTCACTGTAAAAATAGAAAATTGGTCAATCGTACGCATTATATATATTACACGAACGTATGTCAGTGTTTAATTTATTTTTATCGGGAATTTATTTTACGAAATTGTCTATATGGTATATATATATATATATATATATATATATATATATATATATATATATATATATATATATATATATATATATATATATATATATATATATAAATTAAGTTGATCAACCGTCTTTTTTTAAAAAAGTATCCTTTTTCTTTATTTTTTTTTAATTTTTAAAAGTTGTCGCCTTCTTTTTAACGATTCAAAAATGTGTTTAACCAATTTCAAATGTCCTCTTTTTCATCATAGAAATGTTGGTCACCTTATATTAATGGAAGATGTATTTATTATGCTACAACTGTACTTTTTTATATCAGATGTATATATGCATTAGATATAAAATTGATGATTTTAATTAATAAAAAAATAATAATTTTATTATATATTTTAATATTATATTTATTTAAAATATGAAATATTCTAAATGAGTCATTTTTAACATATGAATAAATTTTAAAAATTTCTATTATATGTATATATATATTTTTATATAATAAAAAATATCTAATATCAGTTATATACTGTAGCCAAAAATATATTAAAGATGACAAAATTTTTTTTTACAACATGTATGAAAAAAAATTCTGATAATTTCGGTAATTTATCATCATCAACATATTAATGGTATGACGAACGATATATTATACCGCGTATTATGGCAGATGGATTAGTTAATCATTGTATCAGTCCGTCAAACGGGTAATATATATATATATATATATATATATATATATATATATATTCCTATGGAATTCGATCGCGTGTGCCAAACGATATTCCTCTGGCCGGAATACCGGTGTTCGAAAGTGTTCTGATGATGTTTTATTTCTGGAAACCACTCACGCAAGCCCGAGCCAAACTTTTTCTAGACGATGTCTCTAAATAGACGCTCCGCAATCGTGTACATGTACGTAAACAAGCGCGCGTTTGTGTACGACTTCGCTAGAAACCGTGGACGATGGAAACAAGTGCAATCTCTTTCATATAATTGAATTGAATGCGTCTAAATATATAGATAGGAATCGATGTAAAATTTTAATTAATCAATTGCCATTAATCGTTTAATTAATTGATAATTTTGTCGATTGATTTGTATATTGTCATTGTTAACGAGCAATTATGCAAAATTTTAATTTGATCTGATATTTGGAAGTGATCGAAAAATCGATTACAAAATTCCACTCGGATAAACAAACAAAAAATAATCATTTTTAACATATTTAATATTGAAATAAAAATATAAATGATAAATTCACATTTATTTCATAATATAAATATTTTTTCGTATATAAATATATTTCTGACTCGTTTAATTTTTTTATATATATATATGTTTTATATAATATATATAAAAATTGATTTATTTCATAACAAAACTTTTTTGGTTGCCTAATATTTCAAAATAAGAAAATTAATTTACATTATTTTATATAATATGAAAGCTATAATTGGATTTGATATTATGACAACATACACACACACACACACATACAAATATTTTTTTTATTTACTTAAACAATTGTATTTGTTTTTCTATATAAATATATATTAAATGTGACGATTTAAATAGACAAAAAAAAATATTCACGCGGATAAAAAATACCCGTATTGCACATTTTAGTGTTGCGATAAAAATAAAAATGTTCCAGTATCGACGAACATTCCGCAAATAGAAACTACGACTTCGTGGGTCTTTCGTTGTGCCAAAAATAAAGCTACAAAATCGACGCGAAATAATATTGAAATATATATATATATATATATATATATATATATATATATATATATACCAAAAATTCAGAAGAAGAAAAATAGAAAGAAAAGAAAAAAAAACAACGCACAAACATATTGAAAAGATAGTGCGGAATAGAAGAAAAACACCAGACAAACAAAAGACAGTTTTCACGAAGGCGGCGAATTTTTCTATCGTCGGAAAAATTTTTCACGTACGACGCGGTGTATTAAAGACTACTACTAGTAAATAGTGGAAGGGTTCAATGTTTTCTTTTCTCTATTTTTTTTTAATTTTATTTTCGTCTTTTTATAGTTTGTGGGAACATTTTGAGAATTGTTTGGTGTTCAATTTGTTTCTTAAGATAACATTAGAACGTGCGTATTCAATATAAAGCTTTATATAGACGATAAATTTATATATGGTATAAATTGTAATACAATTTTATTGTATTGTTAAATAATATAATGAATACATATTTCTTTATGTTAAAATGGAATCAATGATTTCATGTAATAAAGGTGATTGAATTTTATTTATATAATACTACTGTGATCAAAAAGTAAGTTGAAATTGTCAATTAAAACTTCCGAGCATTAGAAAGGCAGGTAAATTGTATTTTTTTCCTAGGTTGGTAGGACTGTCTATAACATTTGCCAAGCGTCTGTTTATTAAAAGGTTTAATTATCTCAGAATTAAATGTGTTTATACATCTTTTGATTCCTTCATCACGATAATGCACTATGTCATACTGCATTGGTTCTTCGCGATTTTTTTTTATCAAAAACTCTAATCATATTGTACCGCAACCACCGTATTTGCCCGATTTGGATCCGTGCAATTTCTGAATATTCAGCAAATTTAAAAAAGGCCAATGCGGGGACGCCGTTTTGACACGATTGTGATGATAAAAACTGAATCAAAGAAGGTCTTTAAAAGGATATTTTATCGGACGGGGATTACTTTGAAGGGGATGAAATTGATTTAGAAGAATAAAATAAAGAATTTATATTTTATAAACAAATTCACCTTACTTTTTGATCACAGTGTTATATATAATATAATAGTTCAAAATATTATATGATATATGGATATCCTCTTATCAATGAAAAATTATGGAAAATTGATATTACTAAAGCTTTAATTTGCAATTCAGTAATTTTGTTTGAAATAAGAATTAAATTTAGATTTACATGAATTTGTATTCTATTCATAGTTTTTATATTTTTTGCAAGCTTTTCACAAATCTTTTTCTATATGAATTTATTTAAAAAATCATAAGAAACCAATATTTAAAGTGTTAAACGTTAATAATCGATCGTTAACTATTACTATTTTTCATCGTTTATAATATTGCTTATAAATTTAAATAAAGTAAAAGTAGAAGTATAAAAAATATGTTAAAGATTAACTATACACTATTAAAAAAATATATTTCAAAAAATTGCTAGAATTTTATGAAATTTCACTCAAAAATATTTATCAAAAATAAAAAAAAATATTAAATAAAGCATATTTCCAGAATTGTATTAATAAGATCATCCGAAATAAAATGATTACGTATCGAATCATTCAGGACAATAATATTTTTCCGACTAAACGACATGAAAATAAATCAGATGATTTATTTTCGTCACGAAAATACTTCAGATGCTTTCAACCTGTTTGTATTGTTATATTAATAAATCGCACCCGAAAACGGTTATGTTTCAAAAACGATAAATCTATTTATATTATTGCGCTTTTTCGATTCATTATCGTACAAAAATAAAACGATGATTGTATTGGATGATAAAAAAATCCCAATTTATTTTAATTTACACGATATATATATATATATATATATATATATATATATATATATATATATATATATATATATATATAATTTTTTATATAATAATATTGCATTATAACAATGTATCGGTTTATATTTAATATAAAATTTTACTCAATTTTCCCGAGAAAAAAAAAATCAAAATAAATAAATCAGACGCGAAAACTCGTGCGTCGTCATAATTTATAACGACTTTTCCTTTATAATTCCACGGCAATATATTAAATTAATTTTTGCCGCTCGATTGAAAATCAGTCTGGCGATATTTTTTTTTCTATTCTATTCTATTTATTTATATAATATTTTGATAGTCTTTCTTTATAATAATAACGTTTTGTGTCTTTTTTTTTTTTTGAAATAAATTTTCCAACATTTTGGACGACGTTCAACGGCCATTATCTTCTATTTCTTATGCGATGTAACAAAGATAAATTGTAAGTTTTATATAATTGAGAAAATTAATGGGAAAAGTGCGGTTTTAAAGTTTGAAAAACAATGAATTGATTCTGATGAAATCTTAAAATTTAGCTTTTTTTTTAACGGATTTATTTTAATTCATTAGACGATTTTGCAACGTATTAATGGCACATTATCGTATAAATATATATATATTTTTATTTTAATAAATTATGAAAATAAAGACTTTTATAGATTTAGTATAATATATTTTTCGTATTTTATGACGTCAATTTATTATAATATATTGAATCGAGTTGCCAATTTTACTTTTAACCTTTAAATTTTAAATGAAAAGTGTGATATATTATTTTATGCCACTGAGAATATATCAAATTAAATGATATTTTGCAAAAAAAAAAAATAATTCACGTGATATAATTAAAAGTTGTTATCACTAAATATAATAGTTTAAAAATATTGTTAAAATTTTATATTAGTTATAAATGTGCAACTATTTAACGATTTATATAAACATTGACGAAAACGCGTCGACAATTTTCATCGATTTTTCCATTGTTCTAGATATAGATAAAGTGTCGGAAAATTTTCTCGCACGTAACGGAAAAATCGCCACCTTTTCTATTTTTTTTCCTCCCCTCTCTCGACGTCGTCTATTTTTAGATTTTGTTTTTTTAGAAGACAACTAGATCGTATTTTTCATCGGAGACCACAGTTTATTTATTTTGTGTGTGTGTGTGTGTATTCTGCGCCGTTTTTCTCGTCGTCGGACAAAGAAAATTCGTTGTTTTTCACGCGAAACGATTCCGTTTGTTAACGACTATGATATTGTGTCGCTAATATTAAATAAATCATACATTTCGATGCCAATAGAAATTTCTATGTTTACTCAAAATATCCATATTATATATTATATTCTATTCTATTCAGTCTATAGAATTTAGTAATGTGACGTTTAGATTAATTCTGCTATTAAAATGATGTATGATTACATTGTATTTTTAATAGTATAATCATGTGTGATATATATATATATATATATATATATATATATATATATATATATATTTAGTTATAAAAACTAGAAATAGTTTAGAACAGAGATAGAGTATCTTATTTACAATTTATAATGTTAATAAATTTATTACAAAGTGTGAATCATTCATAAGATTCTAAATAAGAGGAAAACTTGAGTTTAGTCAGTGAATCGCAGTACTTTTTATTCCTTAATTATTAAATCAACGATTTAGTAATAGGAAATAAATAATTATTTCTATGAATATTGATGTACCGATGTTTCAATTAGCGTATGAATAATTGAAATGTTAATAATTATTACACACGTTATTATTTTCTGCGGTAAATATGAATAATTGATGCGGTAACGAGATAGTCATATATTTATTTCCGCTTATTAATGAAAATATGATTTGTATGTTCAAAATAAGATCACTATTCACCATGAAATTGAAATATTAATTAGTAAGATTAAAATTATATACACGTATCGTTCGTATTTTTTGCACGATGAATTTACTATATTTAATATAAAATAAATAACTTACCGTTGGACGTTAAAAATTTATACAGACGCATTTTATTATATAAATATATATTATTATAGTTTAAAATAATTAACCGCACAGTGGACAAAGATCGACTAAATAAAAATCATAAACGAAAATTTGTTTAATAGTCGTAAAACGAGGACAATTAATTGTTGTAAATTAAATGATTTTTCCAGCATAGCTAACAGTAAAAAATACAATTACGCAAATTGATTACGCGTTAAATTCGTAAAATGTTACGGATTTTATTTATTTATACTATCCTTATTTTGATAACGTTTTTTATACGTCAAACGCGTAATAAATTACGTCATATATGTATATATATATATATATATATATATATATATATATATTATGTATAATATCGATTTTATCATATATTTATATAGTGATATGAATTAAAATATGCGAGGAAAAAAATCGCTTAAAAATATTTAATGGTATGGCGTTGAGTTAATGACTCGTTTTTTTAATAAGAAATCTTAAAAACTCTAAAAAAATAAAATTCAAAAAAATGGTTTTATATATAATATAATATTTTTTTTTTTTGTGAAATAGATTTGTTACAAATTCTTCACATTCATTAGAAGAATCATATATATATAAATATATATATATATATATATATATATATATATATATATATATATATATATATATATATATATATAAGAACTTTCATCGAAAGTGACTAATTTATTATGAATTATATAAATAAAATATCTGCTGTTATTTACAATATATAATATATAATGCATATATATATATATATATATATATATATATATATATATATATATATATATATATATATATATATTTATTTACTATGGATT
This sequence comes from Leptonema lineaticorne, assembly GCA_024500535.1. Classification (NCBI taxonomy): domain Eukaryota; kingdom Metazoa; phylum Arthropoda; class Insecta; order Trichoptera; family Hydropsychidae; genus Leptonema; species Leptonema lineaticorne. The sequence continues at coordinate 2,715,462 of JANIJI010000001.1, forward strand.
AAGATTGAGAATTTACCGCAAAGTAACAGTTTGAAAACCGCTGGAAGACGTCTGTTCGATAATTTGTCGTTAAAACCGCAAATCGGCAACTTCAAACTTAATTAACAATGTTTACAACGAGAATTTTCAATAAGTCATCGTTGAATTTTCAGAATTTTCGATGCGCGTATTTTTTTTCTCGATTTCGGTTTTTCTATATATATATATATATATATATATATATATATATATATATATATATATATATATATATTATTATAAAATACAAATAAATATATATATTTTTTTAATGCAGCGACAGTCTGGAGACGTATTATAGGCGCCTTGATTATCAGATTAAACATCGATAGAATTAAATGTAAATATTTTTATTGTTGAATATGTTAAAAAAATATTAATTTATTAATCATATTAAATATTTTATAAATAATCGTTGATAATAATTAATAAATCAATATTGCGTGAGTGTGATTCAATGTTTTAAATTCAGTGATAAAAGTCGTTTTTTATAGATAAAAACATATTTTTATATATAAACAATATATTATAATAATTATGTTAACTTAATATATTTTAAGTATATAACGAATATATCAATCGTTAAACTATTGATTTTTTTTGCAAAATTATTATTTGATTCTGATATAAGACAAACTATATAACATTACAGTTTATGAATTTAAATTAATTAATTTTTTTTTTAAATGAAATAATATATATTAAAATTTTTCAAATAATTTGATTAGTATATCGATTTTATATAGAGTTAATCCGATAAACGATAAATTTATATTGATAATTTAATTATATATTTTTGTTATATATATATATATATATATATATATATATATATACAAAAAATATAAATTCTAAGGACATTATTAATATAATAATATAATTATATTAATGAACACATATGGAATGGTCAGGGATGATCGGATGAAAGTGTCACCTTATCTAGATTTTATTTTGTTATATTATAAATATATGTATATATATATATTTTTATTGTAGAAAGGACATGTAAATACATGATACTTTAGGATTTGAGATTCTAAAAACATGACGTGTGTGTGTTTTATGTGTGACGTTAACGTAAAAACGATTTGCGTTATCGTCGATTGCGTGTATTCCGTCGACAATGCGGATAAAGATAAACAATATATATATATATATATATATATATATATATATATATATATATATATATATATATATATATAAGGAAAATTTATTAAATTTTATATAAAAAAAAATATTTAAAAAAAAATATTTTTTGTGAGGAAGTATAATATATATATATATATATATATATATATATATATATATATAATTATGATTTGAGTATTGCATAATAAAGTCGGTCATATATATATAATATATATGTAGAAATATGGCTTTTATTAAAAAAAATTATTTATGATACTACGGTCCATTATGGACCAATGTTCTTCCTTATAAAATTGTTAGAACATTTTTTTTATATATTATTAAATCGAAATTTCATATATATTCTATTATAATAAATATTAATAGTACAAATTATGCATATAAATAATTAATATATGAAATTTATAAATTTTTATTTCGCTAATTTTGGATATTAATTTTTATATAATATTTAAAAATTTAATGCATCTTATTTCCTAATGATATTTTAATATGATTGATGAATTTTCAGATAAAAAATAAGCATACATTTAATATTATTAGTTATTGTACACATTTTTTTAAATATAAAATCATAAATTAGTTCAAAAAATAATAAATAAACATAGTAAAAAAATAAATTAATTAATAATATTATAATACTATAAAATTTTTCAAAATATTTATTATTAATATATAAAATTGAGACATTAAGTTTACGCCCAACCTTTTGATATTTATTAGCGCGAAAAAATATGATATATTATCGCATCTATCTTAATAATAATTTTAAATTCAATATAATAAATTTAAAATTCAAGACTTTTTACACATTAAGCGGTAATTTTACCATTTTTTTCTTAATATATAATAATATTAAATACCACGCAAAGCAAAAAAAAAAAAATAAATAAATAAAACGTTAAACGGTAAGTATACCATATAATATAAATATAAGGTATTTTTAATTAGAAGTGATATATGGGCGTGATTTATTTCACAGTAATTAGAATGTAAATTACATAATTAATTAAGAGGAAAAATGTTTCGTCGAATATAATATTACACTTGATTTTTATCAAATGCCAAATATGGAACGTAAATATTAGATTTTTTTAAGATAAGTATTACTAAATATATATATATATATATTTTTTTTTTCTTCTATTTTGAAATAGTGTATTGAATAAAAATTCCATCATTTATGTAATATCGTAAAATTATACATCGGATATTATAATTAGATATAATAAAGTTTATTTATGTATTATATTATATTAACCGTATATGAAAATTAATATAGTATAATGCAATATGTCAGAGAATTATATTATATTATATATAATAAAAATAAATTCGTAAAGATGGCCTAAAATTATTTTTTTATCTATCGTACATTTTTATTCATAATTATTAATAATATTTATTTTCATTAATTTAACATTTTTTTTTAATATTATATATATATTTATTTGATATATGTAAGAATCATATAATTGATTATTTTGTATTTATATTACAAAGATTATTAAATATGCAATATAATAAAATATTTATGTATTTATTAAGAAATAAATTCAACGGTTGAATATAGAGTAAGCGACTCAATTTTGAATAGAAAAAAATAATAACAAAAAAAAAATAGATTTTTATAACGCTTATTGTATTTTATATATAAATTTTTGGAATGTATGAAATTGTGATTTATCGATTTGAATTTATGTATATTGGATATAATGTATATTATTGTTATATAATGATTTTCAAATTTTCCACTCGCACATGAAATTTTACGCTTTCATCAAATAATGAAAAGAAAAAGAAAGCCTTCTATTTGAAAACGATGATTTCATACGGTTTTTATAACGACGTCGAACGTCCGTTAGACAGACACCACAACGTACGACGTTAATAAAATATAAATAATAATAACAATAATAAATAAATAAATGTGAAAAAATAAAAAAATAAAAATAAAAATAATAATAATAATAAAAAGACGTTTGTCGTTTCGGATCGTTTGGTGTGTCCATATTTGGACGGTCCGCTATATTGTGACGTCCCACGCCGCACTCTTGCGACACGAGAACACGGCTATAATGCGGCAACAGTGCGATTTAAAATATCGATAAACGGAACGAGGGATGAGGGGAGGCTTTTTCGGAGAAAAATCCCCGTGTGAAAATGTTGAAAATTAACCCGTAAACGCTCTAAAAGAATGAACGGCGTTCGGAAAAACTCGGAAAAGTATCGCGCGCATGGTCGATTGCGTTTTTTTTGCTTTTCGTCGAATTTTCGTATTTAATTTTATAATTATCGATAATTAATTAAAGATTATAATATTTTTGTCTTTTTTTTTTATTTGTTGATTTTATTTTTTATAGTGAAATACTTTGATTGTAAAGTAAAATTATTCAACGACAATATAGATTTGCAAATGATTATCGTTTATCAGTCAATAAAAATATTTATATATGTTTTAAATGTAGACTCGTATTAAAAATATAGATAATTAAGTAAATATTTAAAGTATATTAGTAAGAAATTATTCTGTCTTAGATGACAAATTAGAAAATATATAAAAATTATACGAACCTACTTAAAATATTGTGTATTATATCAAAATTATAATTTTTTAAAGCATTCTGATATTATATTACAAGAATAAAATATTAAATAAATTATAAATATATTTTAGCGACTTTTATAGAATATATTATATATATATATATATAAATAGTTTTTTAAAGGTTTCGAAAAAAATTTTTCATTTAATAAAAAATCAATTTTATATTAAATATATATATATATATATATATATTAATATATATATATATATATATATATATATATATATATATATATATATATATATATATATATATATATATATCGTTTTTATATTTATAAAATTTATTAGGAATATCGAAAAGGATGCCGTTTTTTTTAAGTAAAATATATTTTTTTTAAAAATATCATAAAATATAATATAAATTGTACACGAAAATAATTAAAAATATTCAAAGCTATAATTTTTCGTCGAAATTAATATGCGAGTCGTTTATTAATTGAAATTTTAACCGATTCGTATACAAAATACGTTATTATTTTTAATCATTTAATAAATTTAACATTATTATGATTTTATTTATATTGTAATAATATATATTTGAAAATTTATTGTTATTTTTAACAATGAAAATAGAGTGTATATACGATTTCTTTAGTTTAAAACTATTTATACGGAGAACATGTGCGTCACCACCGCATAATAACATATATCTAAACTATGTCATATGACTTTAAATTTTACATAACGGTGTATGTATATATATATATATATATACCATATATATAATTAATATCTTTTATACGATTGTAATCCGTTATTACGTACAAAAAAAAAAAACGATCAAAAGTGATTTATCGACGAAATTATAGCTTATTACAAAAATTCAACGTACAAAACGAGCGATTTGTAAAACCGTTTCTTTTCTATTTCATCTTCTTCTACTTGTTTATTTTTCTATTATTTCTTTCTGATTTTTTTTTCGTGCACACGTGTAGGAAGCTTTTTGTCGCAACACAAAGGCTCTATTATACTAGGAAGTTTTTCCACTCGTTATATTGGTTACATCGCCGCTAGAAAAATCCTCAAATGGGACGAAGTGCGATTAATAATTTTCTTAAGCACCCACACGCTTTTCCCAAAATCGGCTTCAATGCAGAAACACTTTTTTTTCCTATCTCTATTTATCTATTTTTTTTTTAATACGTTATTATTATCGTTGTTGTCTTTCTATTATTATTATTATTATTTAAAAAAAACTTCGCTTTTCACGATTAAGTAACACGAAGCGGAAAGCGGTCAAGGAAAAATTAACTATCGTCTACTAAACAAAGCGGCACAAATTTGTACTCGGTATTAATTGATGTTTTTGTTTCCATTGGCGTTGCAGTGTCGCAATGAAATTTATAATTTGTTTTTAGAATTACTATAATTGTAATAGTTTAAATCATATTTATATATATTAAATTATTTTTTAATATTCAGTCTATTGACACATTATATACATTTTAGATTTAAATTCTATTATATTATTTATATATATATATATATATATATATATATATATATATATATATATATATTTATAAGTTCATTAATTATTTTGTAGAACTATCGACTCGGATATGAAAAAAAAAATTATTTAATTATTAAATATGTATTGAATTTGTATTTTTTTTCAAAAATCACGATTTTTATTTTTTCAATCATTAATATCGTTTTATTATTTATGAAATGTTGTGTTTTTTATATAGTGATAATAAATTTCAACATTTATTTATATAGTTTTAATTATTAAATTGTGTCATCATTTATATATATTTAGTTTTAAAAATTATATATTTTTTATTATTGATAATATAATATAATGAAATTTTTAGAATGTCAAATATATATATATATATATATATATATATATATATATATATATATATATACACCATAAAATATAAAGTGTTGAAAGGCAAAAGGACAACCTCATTAAATATTGTACAAAAAAAATAGTAATATGCAAATTTGATTTCTCTCTATTTAAATATTATTTTATAACGATCCGATGACAAAATTTACAACATTGCACATAATTTCATAAGAAAATATATAAAAATAAAATTGAAAAACATTCAAACAGATCACCGATAACTGTATAGGCGATCGGAATTTTCACGCGAATTTTTCCGCTGACTTGTACCCTTATTCTCGAAAATATATATATATATATATATATATATATTATAATAATAATAGCAACGATATTATTCGTTCGCCCGAGGAAGCAATAAAACAAAGTGGTCCATATTAACGTTTATATACGATGACGAAACTTCGATGACCTTTGATTGGGCACCCATTACGCCTACCGACACTAGAATTGCCCACATAATCGAACAAACGACAACATTCACGCGCGTGTTTATCGATGTACGTACGCGCGTATGAACGTTCACGCACAGGAGATTCTCAAAATGTGTGCGGTTTTTTTTGTTTTTTTTTTTGCCAGCGGTTTCAGAGACAATTTCAACGGGATGTGTACGAGTGAAGAGCTTTCGAATTAAGCGTCCTTATAAATTTTATATTATTTATATATTTTATAAAATTAGTGTATATATAAATATATAAATCAGTATAAATATAAATATTTTAGAATATATTAAAAATTTGTTCATGAAAATTTTATTGAAAATTGTTATAACGTACCTATTTTTAATATGGCATATTAAAAGTACATTTTTAGAATGTAATTTGAGTGAAAAAAAATGAAGAAAATATTTATCGAACAATTTTTTTTCTTCGTAATTGTTGAATAATTCTATATTATTATTTTGAAAAATTAAAAAGCTCCTTTGAAAATAATTAATATTGTGTCATTGAATTCAATGAATAACGTTTATAGGAAGCTTTTTAATGATGTTTTTTTTTATTTTTTTCACTTTTATAAATATTGAATAAGTTTATTAATAAAATCTTTTTATTAAAAAAATAATAATTTTTGTAATATTTTCTATAAAAAAAATTGTGCTGAAAATAATTTTAAAATCATATAAATATTTTAAATGAATATAGATTTTATTTTTAGTATCCGAATCAATTTTATATGTGAATCGTAGATGATTCAATTTTTCGTGAAAATTCAAGCCAAACAAGGCATTCTGCAAATTTCTTGTCTATGATTTTTATACTAGAACAATCCAATGTTGTTATTATTATCCAGCAATGGATGGATGGATTGGTCCTCCCACATGATTCGAGGCCCTCGGAGGTGGTCCTCCAATGGCAAATCTGGTCCTCCTCAAAAAGGAAGTCGTTGCGGATACGAAACTACCGGTCCGAAAGAACAAAAAAAAACACACACAAAACAACACAACGCGAAATATATATAAATAAAATAAAAATATACGAAAGAAAAAAAAATTAAAAGATGCGGGCACGCCCATGCAAACGTCTACGAGAACGAAAATAATAAAATAGAAAAAATAATATATATATATATATATATATATATATATATATATATATAATTCGCCCGTCCAAAAATGGTGGAATGAACGATGAGCAGCTTTTCCAACATGGCCGCGGCCATATATGGAAGTTGCCGATGAAAACTCGAACCGTTTTTTACGACTTTGTAAATTATTGATGATTTTTTTGTGTTGTTGTTGTTGTTGTTGTTGTGTCGCGTTATACGAGATGCGAGCATTACGCGGTTGTTTATTTTTAGTGATGTTCGTAATTATCCATATGCTTTTTATTTGTTTTTAGTAACGAAGAAAATTATTATTATTTTTGTATTGCGAATAAAAAAAAAACAATGAGATATTCAATGTATGAAATGTTTGAATAATTTTCCTTGAAATTAATTATAATTGAAAATATTTTTTAATATACCATATTCGATTCAACTATAATTTTTATGTATAGAAGGGGTGAATTTGAAGAATAAAAAATAATTATAACATTCATATAGTATAGTTTTGATTATTTAAAAAAATAATATAATAAAATTTTCACACATTTTACTGTGCGCGAACTTCACATATCAGGTCGACTTGTATAAAATCGAAATATTTAACACATCATATATGTAATTGTATACGATAAATCATAACATATCCGCAACACAATAGTTCTATAAACGTAATTAAATAATACTTATTATTTTATAGGCTATCTTTAAACTCGACATTCTTTCATATAATATTTAATATGCGTCGTCTTTGAACCTTCGAACAGAACATTAATCAAAAAATTTTATTATCGAGAATAGATTGAAAGAAAAAAAAAGGAAACATTCATTTTATGTTTTGCATATATTTTCATTGTCAAATATAATTGTTTATTGTTATTTATTCTCGTTTATGAGCGACGATATAAAAATTAAAATCGAACATTATCTCGACATATAAGTCATTCTTCTGTCATTCTATAATTTATTAGCATTATTTTATTTTATTAAATGTCGTAATGCAGATATTTATAAAACATTTATCAATTATTTCTATACATCTGCTGAATTTTTTTTATATAAAAAAAATATATTTTTATACAAAAATATGTGTTATTTTGACAATTCTTCGATGTCATACATTTTAAATTTCGCAAAAATCGAGTGGGTTTTTTAATATATTCCAAATGTTGTAATGCGATATATATATATATATATATATATATATATATATATATATATATATATATATATATATATATTGTATTATTAAGATTTTTCGTAATGAAGTGATTCAATAACATTATTTTTTGTTGTTTTTTATTTTAAATACAATCTTTAATAATGATCGATGTGATCTTATTTATATTATATACAAAAATTAAATATTATAAAAAATATAAATTTTACATTTATAATTATATAATAATTCGCATATAATTATAACACATTTGTAAGTTAATATAAAATATTTTTTTCGCTTTGATAAAAGAATGATATCTGAAATTAAATAATATATTATGTTAAAAAAAATAGATATTTATACGATCCAAATATGTAATTCAGTTTGTAATTGTATACGTATTTTATCGATTATTTCAGATATTAAGAAAAAAAATAGAAAGTAGAACATAAAGAATATTGTTTAGAAAGTTTTGTAAAAAATAAAATTTCTAAAAAGCTAACATAAAAATTTTCATTATAATTTTAGATATTTATAAAAAAGGGAAAATGCATATTTAAATCATATAAAATATTTTAAATCAAACCAGTCACAGAATTTTTATATTTTTTTTTATCTTTTAGATTCAAAGTTTTCTTTTAGATTAATAAAGTATTCAAATGTCGAGACATCAGCTCTAAGCTTAATTTTTATATGTATCAATGAATGATTTAAAATATATATATAAGTTCGAATCTTTGAAGCCTGTTTAAAATACTAAACACAAATTCACAACTAATATATTAAATATTAACGACATTATATATAAAAAATTAAAACTTGTACGAATAATTCAAATCGCTTAAAATATATCATTCGTAGTTTTAACGATTATAATGAGCCCATTAAAGATGTGTTATATAATATATATATATATATATATATTTTTAAATTATTCACAGTTAACTGATCAAATTAAGAGATTCATCGAAAGCGTTTTTTTTGTGGGAGTCGATTATAAAAATGAAAACAAGAAAAACCATTGAAAATGGCCGCCGTCGGTCAAAATGGCCCACTCTGAGTTCATTTCAGTGGGCAGATTCATTCTTAACTTTAACATCGTCGTTCTATCTATATAAATAATAAAAAAAAAACATCGTGAGAATCGTAATAGTTTTATGTAAATGCAATTAAAATCGTGGGAGATCGTGGGAAATATTGTATATATTGTATATATATATATATATATATATATATATATATATATATATATTGTAACGGATGATGTCGATTTATGCGTAGTGTAATTCTTTTTATTATTTGTTTTAATATGTCATATTAATTGTAAGATGATATATATATATATATATATATACATAATAAATATCGTGTTTGAATTTTGATGATTTCTATATGAAAGCTATATTTAAGGTGATTAAGTAAGATTCATTAGATGATCCTTTATTGAATATATTGATTCGATATATTTTCTATATGTTAATATAAAAGGTCGTCAAAATTTCAATTACTAAAATAGAAAACAAAGGTAGTCGGTTTTTTTTAAAAAAAAAAAGATCCTCCATTTTATGGTTTATTCTAAAAAAGACCTTTTGTAGATTTAAAAATTCTGAAAATCTATATAAATTTTCAAAACAAAAAAATAGTAAAAAAGAAAGGTTATCCTTCTAAAATTTATATCATAATAATTATTATGATATAAATTTTTATTTTTACTGTTATTACATAATATTAAAAATAAAATAAAATAGAAAAAAATTCTTTTTTTTAATTATATATATATATATATATATATATATATATATATATATATATATATATATATAATTAAAAAAATCATTAAAATGTAATCATAGATAATTTAGAATATGTGATCGAATTATTTATATATATATATATATATATATATATATATATATATATATATATATATATATATTTTAATTAAAAAAACTGAAATATTTAAGACTTACATCCGGTTGAAGATTTAACGACTAGTTATTTTTTTTGTACGACCGATCTTTTTCGATCGTTTGAAAAAAAGAAAAGTTAAAAAATAATTATATATATATATATATATATATATATATATATATATATATATATATATATATATATATATATATAAATGTACGCGTTTTTTTTCTCGCTTTTCGCCTTAACAAATTTGGATCCTTCTAGAATTAATTATGAGTCGACATTCGTGAAACTCGTTCGAGTCCTCGAATTTCCTTTTTCGGAAAAACTCGTTCGTTTTCTTTGTGTATTCGGGTCGACGCGCAATAGAAATAAAATTCGAGCGCGTTTCAAATAAATAAATTATTAATTTTTACAACGTTACAATTAAACATTATTAATTCGATATTATACGCTTTTATAATACGTAAAATACAATATATAAATATTTATTTATATTGTTGTTTTTAATCGATGTTCTAAATGAATGGATGTATGAATAGTTGTTTTTCATTCAACAACAATGTTTTTCTTTCCATATTTAATAGTATATATAATCTTTATTTAATTCATATATTATATATAGATTTTATATATTTTATCTTATGAAAAATACTTTATGATATTTCTATGTTGATTATTATATATTTTAAATTATATGAATAGGTCTTATGAATTTAATCATTTTTTCTATGTTTCATGAATTTAATAATATTTTGTATCTCTTTATTATTAAAAAAAAATGTCTTTCATAATAATAAAATTATTAGCAAAACAACTTTTCATCAAAAATTGACCAAAGTTTCTTTGAACGACAAACAGTTTTCATTTTTACGTTTTTCTTTTGAAAAATGTACTTCTAAATGTCCTTTTTTAATATTTGTCCTCTTTTTCGTAATTTTCATAAATTTTTGAATTCGATAAATTTCTAGCTGATTCGACGATTTTTAAAATGAATAAAAACGTGTTTTTTTTTTCATAATTTTGAAAGCCTTTTCATTATAATTTTAAAATCTGTTTGACTAATAACATCGTATACGTCTTTTAATTACATAAAAATCGATCGCTTTAAGATAAGAAGTCCACTTGAGTCGTCAGTTCTATACTAAACCTTCAAATATATAATACATTTTTTTTTTGAAAGATTATATAAATATAACAATCTTATCTTGATAAATTAATGCTAAAATATAAATTTATCATTATTATACAAATTTTCAATTATCATACAATATAATATTTATTATTATTATAACAATATAAATTTGTATAATGAACACATTTTATTGCTTTTTAATATTATAATTAAATTTATTTTGAATTATTTAGACAATGATAAATAAACAAATATATAGAACAAATATTTATACAATTATTTATTTTGATTGTTAGTATTTATAAATTGTAAAAATCAATATAAAATTATTCATTATTAAATGAAATAAATTAATATATATATATATATATATATATATATATATATATATATATATATATAATATAAATGCGCAATATACGAGAGCAACAAGTCGAAACCTGCGATAGATCACAAAGAAAAACATCGTCAGATCGTCGAACCGGACGATGTTTTTCAAACGGTGGTTCGCGTCATCGTCAGATAACGATGTTCGTCCAGGATAATTTTTTACGATAAAATTACCGGATTTTATATTGCATTATCGTAATCAATGACGACGGTTTGCGTCAGGTATTTGTTGTCGTTATTTTTATTTTCACTAACATATTTCGACGAAAGATAAGCTTTTTTTTTTCAGCCGCGCTAATTTCAGACTTCGGTCGATTTGTGCAACTTTCAAATATTCGTCTCGTTGTCTCTATAAATAAATTTATTATTTTTGTAAATTACGTACACATTTTTTTTATCGCATTTTGAATGTGCGAGATATGATTTATTGAATAAATTTATGATTGAACTAATTAATCGTGTCGTCGGTAATCTGATGAATTAATAACGACCGAGTTTTTTAAATTTTTGAAAAATCTTTAGAGTTTTCATATATTTTAAGGTTATATCATTTTATTATATTCATTTTCAAGTTTGATATTACGTCATTATTTTTTAAACATTATCAATGTATTTGAACAAGAAATATTCTTTTAGAATAATTCAAATTTTTTTAATGAATAAAATAATCTTTTTCAATGCATATTAAAAATTTAACTACAAAGTTTAACTTTTTATAGATTTAATAAAAAAAATATTTTGAATATATAAATATAAAAAAAAATTCATATCATATTTTATTTTTAAATTAAAAATAATTTAAAAAATATATTACCATGTATAATTTTTAATAGTCGAATTGAGAGTTGATTAAAAATGTTTATACGAAATTTGAGAGTAATCAATATTATTAATAATTCTTAAAATTATATTTACATTATGATAAAGTATTAAAATATTATAAAAAAAAATAAATAAAAATAATTTATTACGCATTTATATAGATATTATGATTATATCGAGATACGTCAGTTTTATAATTATTAATCTATAATTATGCATTCTATATTTGAATAATTCCGTCATATATAAACGTCATGAATGCGTGTCATGTAAAAGTAATTTCCGTTTTTCTCTATTTTTTTTTTTTAGACATGATAAAATATTCATGATACGAATAAAACACGAACTATTATTCTATATTTGAGACAATTAAGCGTATCGTTGACGCATCGATGGCTTTTTTGAACGTCATTAGAAAAATCGATTGATAATACGTGTCAATAGTTTATTATGACGTGATTCGACGTTTATTTTTCTCGTATTTTTTTTTCCTTTTATTTAAACGAAATTAAAATAGAAAAATAATCATAGGACTGAGCGTGGAAATTTTTAAAGCTGTCGTTCTATTATATATAAGAACGTTAATAAAAATTTTATTTTCTTTTGTGCTGTTTTTAGAATTACGATTATTTGACATAAATGAAAATTATAGACTAGTAAAAATATATCAAAAACAAAAATAATACCTCACATTAAATTTTAAAAATATGTCTTGTATATCAAGATATAATTTTCATTTTATAAATAAAATAAAAATAATAATTTTGTATGATGATAAAATATATATTTTTTGTTAATTTTTTTAAATTTTATAAGTTTATAATAAAAAAATATCCAATGTAATATTAAGGTTGTCTGTAAAGTTAATGATTCAATTTTATAAACTATATAAAAATATTTTTTGAAAAAAAAAGCGGTCGTTTATGATTCTTTCATAAACTAAATATTATTTTATGAACGTGAATGAATTTTAAAAAATATTCTTTCTCATCAGAAATTAAACGAAAAAGGTCAAAATATTATATGAACCATTTTATAACGTTAAAAACATTTTTTGCCCATCGCACAAGACTACGATGTTAATTATTAAAAAAAATCGTATTAAATACAACGCAAAAGCTCGTTTATATTGTAAAAGTAGAGAAAAAAAAAATAATAATGTAATTAACGTCGCGAAAAATCGATAAATTTTCATGAATAAATTCCAAGTACTACATTAGTACTATCAGGTGGCTTATTAATCACGAGGGGAAAAAACGGGGCCACAGCCTCTGCGCAAGCGTATGCTTTCCCGGAATGGACTCGTCCAGGTTTGACGTCACGGTTCATTCATAAATTCGCCGTTAACAACTCATCCCCCAATAACAACCCCCCCCCCAATACTATTTACCACCGTTTCCCCCAAACCGCGCGCATAGTATTCGACCCCATTTTCTCGGAAAATCGAAACGGCGACCCCGGGGATGAGGTCTCACACCGACAATTTTCCCGGGGTCGAACTCGAGCCACTCTTGACCTACGCCGTGCGGAAAATGTCCGCGTTTATTTTTTTTTGTTCCTTCCGCACGAATTTTCTTCGCTCGCGTCTGAGCGTCGACGCCGATTTTTCCGGCTTTGACGCACGTTTCGAGTTTTCCGAGGAAAGCGGCGCCGGTTCGAAGTGGGTGTGGTTTTTCATGAATGGAACCACGAGGCACGCCATTCGGTATTTATGTGTGTGTGTGTAATTTCATTAAACACATATATATATATATATATATATATATATATATATATATGAATGACGCAAATATGTTTAAACAATATTATATTATTATATAATATATTGTAATTTTATTATTTCATAGAGAAAAACACGTGAAAATTGTAGAATTATTGATATTGATAAATTTTCATATCTTTAAAAAAAATATAGTGAAAATTGATATTAAATAACATTTTTTCTCAAATTATCTGTTTTAATGTATATAAATATAAATTAAAATATCGTTTATAATATAATATAATTTAACCTTGCTAGTATATTTATTTTCCATTTATAATACAAATTAAAACTATTGTCATATAAATATTTATAAAAATCAATATAAATTTTATGAACAGGAGATGAATGCAATATCACAAGATATGAATACAATATTTAATAATATAAAATGATAATGTGAATGGAAAATTGAATTCTTTTTATAGAATATACAGTAAATATGCGGTTGAGTTGTATACAGGAAATGCGTTATATTTACTTGTGTCTGTTGTCATTTGACGTCAAAAATAGACATCGTAGATTAGATTAGCACACGCAATATAAAATAAAAATGTCATAATCTAAACGGCGCGTCCAAAAATAAAAACGGAAATCGGCGATAAGGGAAAAACGGACGATTTTTCTCATTTTCCAATCGGTTTATTTTTATCGACGCGTTGCATCATAATGCGATATATAAACGCTTTTCGCGTCGGTGACATCATTCGAATTTTCCGCGATAACGTTGTCGGAAAAGCGACTGTTTGCATTTCGACATCTATTTTCCGGCGCCGTATCAAACGGATGACGACGCCTTCCCCCCCCCTCCTGCCCCGGATTATTTTATTCGGGAAAATTCGAACAAAGGGATGAAAACCGGGGGATGAACCCCGTGGGAAGATACTAAAATGATTCGGAAAATTACCAATAGATGGACAGTTTGATACGGGGATGAAACGATGGCGCTTTAATTATTTAATATATTTTAACAATAAATATTTTAAAATAAATATAAATTATTTATATTAAAAAAATAATTATAAATTATATAAATTAATAGTGTGATAAAATATTCATATTAAAAATTAATCTATCGATCGTAATATATTACACATTTTTAGAAGGTTATTGAACTTTATTGATAAAAAATACGTAATATAATTGTAAGGTCAATAACACTGATATGACATTGAAAATGTTTAAATGTCATATTGAAATATGTTTAAAAATCAATAAAATATACATACACATATACATATAGCAACATTTATATTAAATAAATTTAATAATATAAATATTAATTAAAAATTAAGCATCCTTATAATTTTTAAAAATTCAATTAGTAATATTTTTATAGATATTTTTTGTTCGGCTTCGATTATAAAATTCAGTTATAATTAAAGTTTATTAAAATATAAATAAAAAAAAATAGTATAATCATCAAACAGAAATGTATTTTAAATTTATTTATTGGGGAATAGCTTGTTTTGACTTTTAAAAATCTCATAAATATCAATTAAAATTAGTAGGATTCGTTATAAATATATCAGCATATACATTAAAAAATCTAGAAAATACATTTTGATATAGATTTTAAAATTAATTTTGTAGTTTTTTATCTAGAAATATTTCGAATATTTTTCAAAACGATTTCGTTTTATATAAAAAAATTAAATTAAGTCATTTTTATTATTTTTCGAGTTTTAATTCGAAGAATAATATACAGAAAAATTCTTCGAATTTTAATTCGAATTATTTCGACGTTATTATCGTCGAAATAATTCGAAAGATTCGTGTTAAAGAATATTTGAAAATTATCGCTATTATTTATGCGTTCTAAAAACGTCTTCGTGTTAATCGAATTACCGACGCTTCTCCGTTTTGCGACGCGATAAAATTATATTTTGTCGTAAAATTGCGCATTATCGCCGGTAAATTCGTCTGTGAAAACGAGTCGATGCAGTTATTTATTTATTTTTATTTTTATTTTTTTCGATGTCGTAAATTTTACTTTGCGGTAATTTAATTACGTTTATGAATATTCGTCGTTGAAAATGTTGAACCGTTTCGAGACTTTATTAAACAGTGGCGTACTAAAATATATATATATATATATATATATATATATATATATATATATATATATATATATATATATATATATATATATATATATTAAAAGTTGATTTCAAAAAATAGTTTTCGATATAATTTAATGTATTAAAAAAATATATTGAAAATAATATTGACTGATATTTTGGATTGAAGTATTCAAATATGAAATAGTTTAATTTTGATTTGAATTTTATTGTAATAAAAATAAATATTATAAAAATTATATCATTGTAGATAATCAAGTATGTTACCACCGGACGACATAAAATGTCATAATAAAATATTTTCATTGATAATTTTAATACTGTATATGAAAATATTTTGTTTTGAATGTAAAAATATATCATTTTAAGTGCATTCTTGGCGACGACTGCGAAATTTTATTCAAATGCATGTAAAAGGAGCAGCGAGTGAAACGGCAAATTACACGTAGATTTACGACAGTTTGAGAAACACAAAATGTATATTTTGAAATACATTAAATTATATATGCATTCCGTATATAGATTAATAAAATATATAACGGTTTCCAGATATTATTTAATACTAATCATTCTATTATATTAACTAATAAAATAATATATAAATATTGATCAATTTTAAAATATAATATTTTTATTTATATTAGCGATTATAAATATTTTATTTATTTATTTATTTATAATATATACGTAGCGTTTTATTTTTATTTTATTTTGCTACAATCTGGTTTCATCTTGTCTCGCACTTCGTCTTTTTCCATGTCCATGTCGAAACTTAAGCTTAAAATGCAAATATAAACATATTCTTGTCTCTTCTTGCAAATAAATAAAACAAAAAAAAATATGTATATATATATATATATATATATATATATATATATATATATATATATAAATATATTTTACAAGTTAAAACGCATAAATATAAATCTTATTTCACATCATTAACATCGGACAGTCAACGTGACGAAATGCGATATCGCGATTTCGTAAACGATTCCGAATTTTCAATTATATTTATATATTTTATTATAAAAATATATAATATTATAATATATAATATAAACTATTAATGATTGAGTAACAACAAAAATTATTTTAATTAACATAAGACATTTTGGTTTTGAATACAAGAATATGTAAGAAAATTTCTATAATATATTACTATCGAAATTTATATTTAATATTTTCAAAAATATACTACTGTGATCAAAAAATATGGTGAAATTGTCATTTAAAACTCCCGGGCATTAGGAAGGCAGGTAAATTGTATTATTTATCTTAGGTTGGTAGAATTGTTTATAACATTTACCAAATCAAAAGATTTAATTATCTCCAAATTACAATTCGTGTTTACTTCATGTTGTACTGCATTGGTTCTTCGCGACTTTTTTGCCAAAAATTCGACTCATATCGTTCCGCAACCACCGTATTCGCCAGATTTTGTTCCGCACGACTTTTGGCTGTTCAGTAAACGCAAAAGGCCAATGCGGGGATGCCGTTTTGACACGATTGAGGTGATAAAAATCGATTCGAAGAAGGTCTTGAAGGCTATATATATATATATATATAAGGAGATGAAATTGATTTGAAAGAATTTACATTTTATAAACAAATTCACCATACTTTTTGATCACAGTGTTACGTATATAAATATATCTGAAATATTAATTCTACAATATATAAATATTTTTATTTTATATTATTGTGTACGAATTTTATATGCATCGTTTATATTAAACCGGTGTCTGTTACATTGTATATTTTATACAGCATATTATATATATTTATATCGATTATTAACGCCTTATCGTTAATAAACTATCTGGAAAATATTTAAATCGATTCGGTGATATCACAGAGTGAAATTTATAAATTAAGCGATGTTATCAGCGCAATTACACAATTGTATATTTATTATGTGTCCGATAATAATATAGGAAATTTTATGAAATACTTATCGGAATATATCGTATATAATATGTAAATCGATCGATTTCTTGTATAATAATACGACGTTATTTTATTAAATTAATGAGTTTTTATATTTATATTGTAATCGTAAGAATTTATATTAAATTATATTATAATGTTTGTTTTATAATATATGAGCGTATAAAAATGTGATCAAATATTTATTGTTTTTACAAAGTTATTACATATTATAAAATAACTAGCGGTTAATTTTTATTATAATTTATATGTAATAAATATAAAAATCCTGATATTTATGATTTTAATAATTTAACTTTAATTTAATCTTTTTTTTATATATAAAAATTGACATTATCATGTGTGATATATAAATTCAATATTTTCATACATTAAATATTCTTTTATAAATTTCACGACAATTCTCTCAAAAATAACACTAAAATTATTAATTATAAAAGAGAGTTGTGATAAAACTATTTTTTTTTATTTCAATTAAAACCTTAAAAATTAATTTATAATACTTAAAATTAAAATTCATTTTCTTATTTTTATTTATAAATAAAAATTAACAAAAAGTAGAACTGACGACTTCAAATATATATCATGTCTTAAATATTATATATATATATATATATATATATATATATATATATATATATTCATCGAATAGATAATCGATAAAAATGCAACAAAAAAATTTAAAATTCAACAGAATTTAAACTCGTATCCGAGACTCGCAGCTCTACACTCAGATATCTTTAGTTTTTTTTATACTTCAAAAAAAAAAAATATATATATATATATATATATATATATATATATATATATAATAAAATACTATAATTTAGAGTTGAATTAATGCACTTGTGTTGTTTGCATACGGGAAAAGGTTTACTTAAATCGTAACCAAGTGTTGCCGATTCGAAATTGATAAAACTAAACTTGTTCGTTTAACAAGAACGAATCTAAGGAGCGATTATTTGAAGCCGTGAGGCTTCATTGACGCTTAACCGCGATTAATTCTGCGTTCAGGCGGCGGTCACATTGAATTTCAACAAATATTTTATATACAAAGTATCTGTTTTGGATGTCACGTATGATATTTTTCATATAGTATTTTTTTAATATTTAATAAAAAAAATGATAATATTATTATTTTTTATGTAAGAAAATATTTGAGAAATTCTGTAAAAATCGATCAAAATTGCTTTTATATATTTAGTTTTTTTTTTGGTTTGAAATCATAATATATGTAAGATATATTTAAAATATTCTATTATTTCGATATCAATTTATTCTGAATATTATGTATTTTTTAATTTTAAATTAAACTTTTTTTTTATAAATTATTTTTTAATTATAATAAATTGTTTTTTTTTAATAAAAAGATAATAATTGATTTATATAAAGTTTAACTGAATTAGAAAAATTGATATAGTTTAAATTTTTTTATATATTATGGTCTTTGATACAAAACTTGTCTACTTTAAAATATATTCAAAAATACCGAAAAAAAAATAGTTTAATTTATATATAAATTTCTATGATATAACTCTTATTAATTTTATTTAAATGTTAAAAAAATCAAATCTACAATACGACATCAACAGAGATGCAAGCAGTTTTTATTATTATATAAACGTCGCGTATCCGCTTTCGCTGTGACCGCAACCGTCGCACGCTTCATATATACGCCACGCCACGTACACAGTGAACGCAGTAATTCAATTTTGCGAAACTTTCGAATCACACAGTCATCCAATAATCAGTGCAGAAAATGCTTGACGCATTTATCTGATTTACCGCGAGGCGACGCAACTACTTGCTTCTTCACAATAACGACTACTTAAAACATCGCAATAAATTATATATATATATATATATATATATATATATATATATATATATATATATATATATATATATATATATGTTTTAATATTATATAGTCAGCGTGGTGAAGATGTATTATAAACGAAATTATACGAATTACGCGATAATATATTGCATTAAAAATTATATAAATTATCGTGGGGCGGGTAAAATTTGCCCGGACGCAACATTTTGATTTACTATCATCTGCACGCTATTAACGGTTATAATTGAATTGAACTTTTAACGGTTAAATGTATATTTTAAATTCACATAGTGATATCACAATTTTTGTGGCCTTACCGAAGACAAGTGTGAATTTTTATATCCTTCTGTGATGTATTTTTTTCTGTATTTTATCTATGTATATATATTATATATATTTTATCGCAAACGTTGAAATTTGTCGCTTTTTATCGTTTTGTGAAATAAGCTTTTATTAGAAGTCAATATTTTCATAATTATTTTTCAATTTAATACTGCCTTCATAAGAAATCGATGCTGAAAGTGATCTTTACATGTAAAAAAGGTTTTCTATTTCTGATCTATGATTTATGCATGGACCACTTTTTTACAAAAACAATTTTTATTTAAAAAAATATTTTTTTTAAATATTCTAAAAATTAATTCGAATAAATTTCTTGATATTCTTTTATTTATTTATTTTTAATGTTGTATAAAAATAAAATTCATTAAAAATTTTACTATATTTAAAATATAATAAAAGAGTAAAAAATATATTTAAACGAAATATAATTTTATTATGAATTTATTTTTTTATATAAAATATATAAATATTTTTTTTTTGATATTTTCAAAAATTTTATTCATATTATATATATATATAGTTATAAATCATGACATTTTTTATAATAGTGTGAATTATTATTATTAATTTAATTATTTTTTTACACGATATTAATACGTTTAATGTTTTAAAATAAATTCTTTAAAAATAAAACATTAATATATATTGTCAAATTAAATAAGAAAAAAAATCTAATTTTCTATCATTCATAAAATATATTTATAATAGTGAAACGCAATATAAATCCTAGTGCCGCCACTGTATCTCTTTCAGGTGTTCGGTAAGCTTTAATATTCGGTAGCTTGTCTCGCATTTGTCGATTGTGCCCATCGACTTATTTATTTTTGCGTGCTGCTCTCGCGCAAAACGACGCATGTACACATATTATATATTATAAATATATATATATATACAGCGCGGACGTAAGTCGCGTACGATAATATCAATCATTTCTAAAGGCTCGCTTCTCATCTGGTTATAAAGGTAAATACGTACCTCTAAACTCGGGACATTTTATGTGTGGGCGGTTTCAGCGCGTGCCCCCCTCGCCCTGAACCCCCTCGTGTTTTTGCATACATTTTCTCGGTTATTTTATTTATGCAATGCCACTTCGTCGTGAAAAGAGACAATAAAATATTCAGATAATAATAATAATAATAATAAAATATTTTTTTATTCGATATCATACATTAAAATTATACATATATATATATATATATATATATATATATATATATATATATTCAGCCCCCCCCCGTTTTTTAATTATTTAAAATTAATTCGGATTAAAAAAATATTTTTATCCTATATAAAATATTTTTAATTTTATGTCTAATGTCTAATTTTTATTCTTCCATAATGAATTTGATATATATATATATAATATTATTTCAATATTAAAAAATCAAACATTTGCAGTGTGAATAATTTATATTTAACTTTATATTATTAATTTATTAAATTATTTTTACTCATATTATAAATAAAAATCATAATAGTATAGCTGCAATGAGGAGAATAGGATTTGTTGATAGAAATCGTGTACCTTTATCGATTCAGATTTTCACTATATAGATGACATGTACGATCTTTAAATTTATATATCTATTCATAATTAATTGATAAATTTGATAATTGATTCGTGTATTGTCATCGTTAATGAGTAAATATGTAAAATTTCAATGCAATTCAATAGTGAAAAACGTTCAAAAAATCATTTATAAAATTCCATTCGGACAAACAAACCGTTTTTAAAATATGAATATTATTATAGTTTAGTCTTTAATATGGTCGTTATTGTTGTTTTATTTTTTTTTTTGTATTTCATTTTAATCTTATATATATATATATATATATATATATATATATATATATATATATATATATATATATATATATATATATATATATATATTATAGCAACAACCCTGCGACAATAATGTGAACGGGGCGTGTTGTGGGCGTTACGGGGGACATGAACCCGGGATCGCAACGACACGCCACATTATATACCCATCCGACACGACCACAAACCCAAGACGTCACATCATGCGTGTCCGACTCGATGTAGGTTTGACAAACCATTCAAAAACAGAGAAAAATGACATAAAAACGCGTTCGCCATTTTTTTTATTTTTTGGTGAAATCTGCCGAATATTTCATACTTGAATGATATCAGATGATTATGTATATATATATATATATATATATATATATATATATATATATATATATATATATATATATATATATATATATATATATATATATATATTCATTATATAAACTGAAAAATAAACATGTTATTTAAAAATTGGTGATTTTTTATTATTGACTATCGAAGAAAATATATAGATTTGGGTTAAATAAAATAAAATCAGAATATAAATATAAACAAAATCGTCATTTATATTTTTTAATTATTTTATTAAAATTGTATAATAAATGAAAAATATTGAATTAAAGAAATATTAATTATTCTAAAATAATATTTCTATGGATTAAATTGGAAATCTTTAATATTTTTTAATAATTATCTAGATATTGACAGTAGATG
Organism: Leptonema lineaticorne; assembly: GCA_024500535.1. Lineage (NCBI taxonomy): Eukaryota > Metazoa > Arthropoda > Insecta > Trichoptera > Hydropsychidae > Leptonema > Leptonema lineaticorne. The sequence continues at coordinate 2,738,577 of JANIJI010000001.1, forward strand.
GCGTTATTGTACTACTAACATTATTTATTTGTAATATTTTATTTTCAATTTAAAATTTCAATATTTTTTTATATTCAAAATATATAACGTGAAATATTGTATTAAAATTGATTGGTTTAAATTTAATTTTAATAAAATTAAAATAGAATTACATAAACATATGGAAATGGCCTTTTTTTTGTTAATATTAAAAATATATTTAATTAAATAATTTAATAATTATAATGACGTTATATATATATATATATATATATATATATATATATTTAATACATGAAAATTGGACATGCAAACGATTTATTGTGATTCGTATTGAAGACTAAGTGTATACCATTATAAATTATATTATTAAAGATTAGAATGCAATTTAATATATATATATATATATATATATATATATATATATATATATATATTATAAATTGAATATATTTTATCGAAGTACGCGCGAAGGCTTTCATTGTTTCACGGCAATATTTCACTACGTACAAACTATTTCTGTTCTGTTCGCGCACCGATAGTTGTTCACTTCTGCGAAAACAATGGATGGAAATTTTATACAGGATAATGTTTCATTCATATTATCTGTACGTATAAATGTCTCGAAACAAGAAAGCACCGATGGAAGTTGAATCCTGTCTGAATTTGTACTGAACTCAACGACGGAACAATTTTATTCAAAATTTATAGTTTTACAAATTTTCAATGCAATTTATATATAATTAATAATAAAAAAATATTTTAAATTTATATATAAAAGTATAAAAAAAATATATATAATTATCGTATGGAGTTAAAACTGTTTTATATAGTTTGATAGTAATTTATTACGAGATCGAGTCGCTAGCTCTACGTCCAATCTTTAGACATATTATTTTTTTATAATATAATATTTCAAACACTGTCATATTAAAACATATATATTTTGCTTAATTTATTATCAGTATATATTTTTTTAACAATATGCAATACCGATTTGAACACTTGTTTTCTATATATATATATATATATATATATACCTCAATGAAGGTAAGTGAATTTAATAATTCGACCATTTAAGTATCAAATTCATATAAAAATTGATTATAAAATATAATATATATAATATTGTATTAAAAAAATATAGCAAAATGTCACAGAACAAAACATAAAAAAAAAAATGTTCAATTTTCACAGTATTATAAGAGCGTCGTAATCGAAATCGTCGTACGGTTCGCGCTTTCGACGTTTCGCATTGCTATATTGAAATCTTCAACGTTTTGAATTTAAGACTTTTTTATTGCGTTCGATTTTATCTTTACGACATATTTATTGAAATGCGTTTCTCGTTTCGCTCACCGTAAACACGTCGAAAAACGCGATAAAATTGAACGTGTCCATCGTACCTTTGATTCCTCATTGTTCCCGCAGGATGTTCAACGCATGTTTTCTAAATATAAATTCTAATATAAAATAAAAAAAAATATATATATATAATTTTTTTAATTTTATTTTAATTGTTATATACTTAAATATGATGAAAAAATATTTTATAATAATTGATTGTTTATTTCAATATTTAAAAATTGGTGATCGTTTTATATATTTTGTATGAAGAAATATAAATTTTACGATTTATATTAAAATAAATTTAAAAAAAAATATTGAGTATAACTGATTTGTTTGGTAAATTATGTATAATGCTCGATTCAATCTTCAAGATATCGTTCAATTTTTATTTTTTAATTGAATATATGTATATGAATATATAATACATTATTATTTTTTGTTCAAATAATTTATTTTATTGATAAAAAATCCTTTAATTAATAATTATGATAGTAATATATATATTAAATTAAAAAAAACTGATACCAAAAATTAAAATTTTGATATTTTCAAATATATGATAAAATAAATTGAAAAAAAAAACAAGATCTAAATATATTTAATATCATGATTGATTATATATAATTAAAATAAATTAATTATTTATACAAAAAAAAATTAGCTTTATGATCTGTTCAAAATTAATATATTGAAGCAACAGTTCTATAAAGGTTGAATATTTTTTTAATAAATTCGAGTCGTCAGCTCTACTCTCAATCTTCAATCTTTTTATTGCATTCTGAATTATTTGACACAACACTTAATTTTCATATGTGTTTTATCAAAAAATAATATATAAATAATTCGCATTTTTAAACATATATATATATATATATATAAGTAAATTTTATTTTTTTTATATAGAATTAATATAATAATATTGCATCTATTTTTTATAGAACGAACGAAATGATTGTGTATTGAAAAAAAAAATAGAATCATATACAGAGTGTTACAATATAATGTTTCTATGTTTTTAAATAATATTTAAGGTTGTATATATATATATATATCGTTTGTTAACGTGATTGATGGTATATATTCGAACGTTTTAAACCGTCGATTTTCTTACTTTACAACAATAGTCTTTATGAATTAACTAAACACACGCGTAAAACGTTTAAGATTGATGGTTCGAAGGCTTTCGTAATGACGGTGAAAGAATGACTTTGCAATATGCCGGAACGCTTTTCGAACGGATACAGGTCGGTCCTCGACATTCGCACGTTTCCTCCGAAACAATAACAAGTAACGCTTTCGAAAAAAAAAATGACGCTAATTAAAAATACTTTTTTAACAACGAACATTAATAATGTGAATTTAAATATTTTTTTTTACGAATTAAAATTTAATATAATTTATATGAAAAAGATCATTTTTATTTTAATTAAAACTCTAAAATTTGATAAAAAATTTATCATATCTAAATCAACTTAAAATATGTTTTTTTTAATATTATTTATTAGATTTTTAAAATTTATTAGAAAAAAATAGAACAATACATATATAATTAAAAGTTGTAATATATGAAAAATGGATCATATAAAAAATGAATAAATTATTAAAAATACAATTTTTATATCTTATATAAAAAATAATAACGTTAAACTATAAATATGTATTTGTATAATGATTGAAATTAAAAATATATTTATTTTTAATAATTTTCATTAAATAACCATTCGTTACATGTAACATTTATATAATGTCGAACAAATTTAAAACTCGATCCCTCGGTTAAAACGAAAATAAAAATTATATATATAAATCGCGAATTTTCTCCGAGTTCCAAGACGCTGAAAATTTTTTAGAAAATATTAAAAATAACCATAGTATATAATAAAAATTACATAATTTTTATAATATAAATGTCACCGACAGGACGTCTAGACTTGCACAATATATTATGTAAAATAAAAAAAAAATGATATGTTTATGCAGAATATGTATATTTTTCACGGTGGAAAATTATGTTTTTCCATTTCTTTATATTATGCCGTTATTCGATTTTATTTTCGTCCAAAGGAAAATGTATTATATAATTTTTCATTTTTATGTGTAGATAATTTTTAATATTTTTTAATTGTTATTATATTTTTTTATATATGAAAGAAAAATAATATATTTTAAATTATATAATAATTCGTGTCATACAAAAGATACACTAAAAATTTAGTATATAAGATCGTTTCATTATTATTACAAGAGTAATTCCACTTATAAACGCATTATATGTATATATTTATATATAAAAATAAACAAAAGCGATTTGACCCCGTAGGGCCGCACCTGCGGGCTTTCAATTGTCGTGACATCTTTCGATGTCAAGTATGTAATGACGCAGTCACACAAGAAGCACAAAACGACCGAACCGCAATTTTCAGTAGAATAAATAAATAAATGACTATAATTTAAATAATGCAAATCGTCATTAAATGCGCACCCTCCCCACTGATTTACCTCACTTCCCCTTCGTCTCGTGCATATATATATATATATATATATATATATATATATACGTTGAAAAAACCATTGTTCGCGGGTTACGAACCGAGACCGGAAAAATTGTCGTATATATATATATATATATATATATATATATATATATATATATATACATATATATAATAATATAAAGAAAAGAAAAAGAATTGTGGGGTCGTAATTACGCCAGAGTAATAAAGTTTGGGAATCGATTACGAATGCGACAGGTGTATATCGATCGGTCGTAAAGATATATATATATATATATATATATATATATATATATATATATATATATATATATATATATATATATATATATATATATATATAACAAATTCGCCGAATAGCAGGAAATAAGGGCGAAGTCGCCGACGGTGATACTGATAAATCGACAATTTTCTATATAATCATACATTATTTATCTTAAATATTTATTTTAAATATAATTTATCAATTTACTTGTTTGATGTTATTATATTATGTATCGACTAATACAACGCTTATAGATTATATATATATATATATATATATATATATATATATATATATATATATATATATATATATATATATATATATATTAATAAAAACTATGGTTCAATTCGAGATATTTTATTTTGACAATTAATACAAATAACTATGGATCGATTTTTGTGACGATTTTATTCTATAGAATAACAGGCGTCATCAAAAATGTCATATAATGTGAACCGAAAAAGCTATTGCTATTATAGAGAAAGACTTATCTATGAATGTATTTGGTATAACGCTCGATAATTAAAACTGTGTCCATTCAATTTAAGAAATATTTAAATTTGAGACTTACAAAATTTAATTTGTACAAGAAATGAAGGCACACGACCATAGGACAATCATACATTTTGGTGAATATGGACCTCTAATTTGGTATTCAAAATTATGCGATTTAACACCACTGGATCATTTTTTTTCTGTGACTATGTAAAGTCTCTGTAATATATGTGTAAAGTCTCTGATAATATTTTCCATATTAATACTGACATATGACCTCAATTGTTGTAAAAAGTAATCGAAAATTGAACTTTCCATTTAGACTTTAAAATTACGTTTCGAATAAAGTCAAATAACATAATTTTTCTATGTCTTATATTAATTTTAAATTTTATATATTTATTAAAAAAAACATCATCCTATATCAAGTCGTCAATTATACGAAAGGAATTTTACGTATATAATAAATCAATAAAACAATAGTATTATAATGATAGAATAATTAATTTTATAGATCGAGTCGTTAGTTCTACACTCAATCTTTTAATATATAATATATTTCTCAAATATTTAGATATATAAAATTATTAAAAAAAAATTAAATATATAATATACAATAATAGGTAACCAAGAAGATTCGATCATTTTTTTTTATAATTATCATATATTTTTTTTAAATTATTAAAATAATAATAATAATAATAACTTTATAATATAATATTCGTTTTATTATAGACGTGTTTACTTTATTTGCATTAATTAGGGGCGTGCTATGGGATAAACCCTTTAATGGATCCCACAAAGAACAATGAGGGGTTCCCCGTCGATTTTCAAACGTATCCAAAGAAGACAACATAAATCAAAGACGCATAATTAAGCTTAAATGTGTGTGTGTGTGTGTGTGTTTAAAATCGTTTCAGTACATAAATATCGCATACAAGAGTCGCGGATAAATATTATATATGCATGTTGCACCGCGTATTATTAACTCCTCCATTGTTGTTGCACGGCGCTGGTTTTTTTTTTATTTTATTTATTTTATTTTATTTTATTTTATTTGCGACGACCTTTGTTTATTTACGTTGTGGACTCGTCGTTCTCTATGAGAAATTTATGTATATTATCATATTTTAATTTCAATATTAATTCATTTTGCGCTAGAGACGTTTCGCAGCCATTTTGAAATTAAAATTATTATATAAAAAAATAAAAAAAAATATTTTAACATTTTATATATCACTGTTGTTTAGTGGATTTTTTATAGCAAAACAGTTTTCGTAATCATTTAAAAATTTCAACTTTAATAATCCTTGTTAAGTTTGATTCAAAATAAACTTTCAATACCAAAAATGCAGTCCAATTTGTGATTATGTGGCTGCGGATTAATTTATGATATATATATATTATGATCTCTTCACGTATAAAAATATATATAAAAATTATAATTTTGACGTTTAAACGTCACACGTCGATTCACCGCCGCTTTGAAGCGTTATATATTATATATAACTATATTTAAAATCGTATATAGCGAAAGCAGTGAAACGTGGAAAAAAATAATAAATAAATAATAATAATAATAATAAAATAACTTCAGATTGGAATCGGTGCCGTGATTTTATTACATCTGAAACAAGGTGTGTACGTGCGTGAGTTTGTGCGTGCAATTACGATTCAGTTGAAGATTTTAGAGAGATAAAGTGGAAGTGGGCCGGTTACCGGAGTAACCGTGAGCTGAACACTAGTAGCCGGGGACACGCCCTGCGATTTTCGTCTCGTTTTATTGATAACTTCCCGTCTTGCCAATCGCATATATATATATATATATATATATATATATATATATATATATATATATCGATAAATGCGCGATTCAGTTAATTAAAAAATAAAGAAAAATTTTTTTTTAGGAAAAGCTAGACGATTTTATTAGACGCTTGAGTGTACGTTTCACTTGTCCGTTGTTTGTCTACTGGGTGAAATTTTGTAATAGATTTTTTCGAGCACTTTTCTATGATGGATCGAGCTGAAACTTTGCATACTTGCTCACAATCGATGACAATGTAAGAATCGATTAACGGATTTACAAAAATAATTATTTAATTAGTGGTAATTAGTTATGTCGCTAATAATGCTATATGACGAATTATAATACAATTGTACATAATGTCGATAAATTTGTATGATAATTACGATATAATATTTTTATAGTACTATTTCTTTATATATATATATATATATATAATTTGATTTATACAAATATTTAAATGTATATATCAACGGGATACATATAAGATATTTAACTATTAAATTTTATATATCTTAATATGATATACATTATTTTCTATTCAATTGAAGTGGTCAGGAATATTAACATCGATCGATATACTATTTAAAGATTAATTTGAACCTTTATCATTATATATATATATATATATATATATATATATATATATATATATATATATATATAATGATTTGTAAGTGTATGAAGAATTTCGTGGAACAATTGGCAGAATCGAATTAGCCATGGCACGAGACGTCTGTCTCGTCGTCTGGACATAAGAGAGATAAGTGCGATATCCTTTCTTCTTGCATCCTGTCCACTTAGCCATTTGGCCCCAATAAAACCAGTGCCTTGGAATCGTGAAGGAATCCAGGAATGTGTCTTTTTGCGCCGTCGGCCGTCTCGCAATCTTCTCGCTTCCATATTGAACCTTTATTTTATTTATTTATTTATTTATTTTTTTGAACATCCTGATCTTCTACAAGAATATTCTTTCGACATCAATAGAAGAATTTAATTAAATTTCAATCGTATTACAAAGAAATTTTATTGTTAAATAAATAAATAAATAAATATATATATATATATATATATATATATATATATAATCATATTATATATATAATATAAATAAATTTGAATGCATTTTTTATATATATAATATAATAATATAAAACTTTTATACCATATTCGTTATCGCTTCAATATATCTTTATAGTTAAATTTGTCACGTTTATTATTATAATAAACCGGAAAAATCTTCATCGGAAATTATAGATGAAGTTCTTAACCTTTGTTGAACCTGTCGTCACTTAGCAGACTTAATAACGTTTAATTCATAATAATAATAATAATAATGTTCATTCATAATTCTGATAAATTAAAGATTATATAAAATTGTAAAGATAATTTCTACCTTTTCATAATGTCTTCATTTCATAATACGTTGTATATTATATATATATATATATATATATATATATATATATATATATATATATATAAATTTAAATACGAAAAACAACCTTTCAACTGCGACTTTATCGCCATTTGATTTATTGCCGCCTTGAATTTTATATATAAATATATAATTTTCGCATTAAACAACATATAATCGAACGTAGAACTGATGACTCGATATAATATAATTAATAAAATATCGATATAGGCTTAAAAATTTAAATGATTTTTTTTCTAATATAAAACGAAATATATTATAAAATAATGTTTAATAATTTACATGTGACGAATTTCGACGAAAAGCGGACGAATTTGAATACAATGCTGTAGATTATTCTCATAATGAAATATTTATATATCGTATTTTTGAATAATGTAAATCAAAAAAAAAAATATATGTTACATATATTTTTAATATTTTATTTTTAAATAATTAAAATTGAATCTATATAAGAATATAAATACTAAATTTCGTCTCATATATATATATATATATATATATATATATATATATATATATATATATATATATATATATATATATATATATATATATATATAATAAATTATATATTTTTTTTAATTTGACAAACTGATATCTATTATAATATTTTTTATAAAGTAAGATAATCTATCAAAATAAAAATAAATTCGCATTTAAAATAAAATCATTACTAGTTTTATACGGTTGATATTAGATCACGTTTTATCCAGTTGCGATTAAAATTGCACAGTGTATGAAAACTGGATAATATGTAAACTTGTTTAAATATCTATGCTTACAAGTATATATAATGTATAAAATACAGGGTGATATAATTTATTACGATGAGTAAAAAAAAATAAATCTTCAAATAATTTGTATGAAATGTAAAATTTTTTAAATTAAGAAGGAATATTTATATATTTATAATTTTTATTTTTATGATGAAATATATTTTTTTTATTATTGAAAATATATAAAATAATTATATTAAAAATATTGGATTGTATTAGAGAATGTTACGAACGTTGATCGCGTTTCGAAAGCGCAACCAGTTTTATGTGGAACACTCTGTGGCCGCGTTTAAGGGCTCTTTTTGCCCTTGTTTTTCCCGATGTTCGATATCACCGTGGTATAATAATTACACGGTGTTCAAGAAGGATCGTATACTTCTTCGGCTACCGCGATTGCCAATTATTTTGTCTTACAAATTGGCCAATATATTTATATGTTTCAGATTCGCCGCCGGGCCATATCAGACGTCGAGGCCCTTCTTCCTTCCCTTTTTGCCGTTTTATTATTATTATTTATAATAATATCCAACCCGTGTATGCGTGTAAAACCGCTTAAACTTGATTCCGTTTTGAGGTGAGTCGATTTTTATTTTATTTTATTTATTTTTTTAATTTTCTTTTAACGGGCGAGAAAGTGTTTTGAGTTTGTTTTATGTAGGTCCTAGGTTTTTTTATTACGAATATTGACATATAATTATATATTTGTATTTTAATGTCCTTCAATATACTACTGTGATCAAAAAGTAAGATGAAATTATCATTTAAAACTATCGGGCATTAGGAAGACAGATAAATTGTGTTTTTTTTCCTAAGTTGTTAGGACTGTCTATAACATTTGCCAAACGTCTTTTTGTCAAAAAGTTTAATTATCTCTGAGTTACACGTATTTTTATTGTATTAGTTCTTTGCGACTTTTTTGTCAAAAACTCGACTTATATCGTTCCGCAACCATTGTATTCACTTGATTTGGCTCCGTACGATTTCTGGCATACTTAAAAAGCTAATGCGGTGAACACTGTATTGATACGATTTAGGAGATAAAAACCGAATCGAAGATAGTTTTAAAAGTGCGTTTTATCGGACGGGAATAAAATTAATTTGGAAGAATGAATAAAGAAATAAACACATTCACCTTACTTTTTAATCACAGAATTAGTATAAAAAATATTTATAATATTTGCATAAATATCATATTATATAAATTCTCTAATAAAGTATTATAAAAATTATATATTCAAAATATATATAATTATGAACTTGTTTTATTAAACTGAAATGGAATTTTTAAAATAGGATTGTTTGAAAGAATAAAAAAAAAACCACCCCAACTCGCATACTTTGAAGTCATTGTATGCTAATTTTTAAAAAGAACGCGTGAATCTTCTTCGCAAATTAGTAGATATTTGATAATATATTTAATTTTTAAAACATTATTTATATTTTTTTTATGTTGATAAATGACATTCATAATGGTTTGGTGTTAACGAACACATTTTTCTATCGTTGTGTTATATTATTTTTATTGATAATTTATGAATATCATCAATATTTTAATTTGATATAAAAATATATAATCTAAATTCAAGTTTTTAAATATTATATATGTATAAATATAGAACTAATAACTCGTTTTTAATATATATAAAAAAAATAAAATTATGAATCTACGTATTAATTTGTTTATATTTTATAATAAAATTATATTTTTGATTAATAAAGAAAAATGTTTTATTTTGATTCGATTCAAATTTGACATCACAAAAAAAATATAAAATATTATTAATATCTATGATAAAAATAATCTTAAAAAATGACGATTTAATTCACGATAGAAGCGCACTTTAAAAATCGAACATAAATAAATATTTTATAACGCGTAAAATTTACTGTAAATAAAAAAAATATATATCGAAAAAAGTTCCGTCAAAGCCTACTTAAGCAATGCCCACGCGAGATTAAAATTTTAACCGACGACAAAAATCAAACGTTTTTATAATAGTAAGAGAAAAAGAATCGCCTCTAGACAGTGAGCGGGCCGCGAGCTTGTTAAGAAATTTTGTAGCGTTTTATATAAAACGCAACCAGCGCCGCGTAACTATTTTTTTCCAATAAAATTCGTAACGTTATGTGACGTAATAAAAGTCTACTTACGTTTTTTTTTTTTTTAGTGAGATTTTCGAGTTTTTATAATCGATTTAGCGGTTCTAGATGTGATATTTTCCGATTTTCAGACCTCACACGTTCATTTGTGCTGTGCTTCTCAATCTTTTTGCATTGTACACGAATTTGAATCGATTTTATATTTGAGCTTTTCATTTCTAACATATTAATTTTTAATATTTTTAAATATTTTTTTGCATTTAAAAATTATTTTCAATGTTGAACATAGCCAAAAATCAATTCTCAACAATTAATTTATATTTAAATTTTACAATAGCTCAATTTTAGTTTTTTTATCAATAATTTCTGACATATTTACATCAATTTATTAATGTAAATATATTATATATAAATTATAGCTTATTAGATTTTTTTATATTTTCTAGAGAATTTCTTATTTTTATAAATATTTTTTCCTTACACACAAAGTACTGAGTGTGTCTAATTTTATATCAAATTTTATCGTATAAAAAGAGTTATTTATGACTCTGTAATACAAATTGTTATCCTTATAAAAAAAAATATTTACATTTTTCAAGAAGGATTATATTTTATAATTGAAACAAATTTCAAAACCAACACTTCTCTTTATGTATGATACATAAAGAAAATCAACACTTTTCTTTTTTGTCTTCAATCAACGTTCATCATTATATTATTTAAAATATTTCGTTATTCGAATGTCCGTTAAAAGCGAAAATCTGTCCGTATTATCGAGATCGGCGCTCGAGTACAAATTGTCCCTCTTTAAACGGTCGTTTACTGATAATTTTGCGGCGATTATGGTCGTTACACATTCTGATCGTCCCACGTACAACACTGACGTCAATACGTGTCCATTACCAGATGCATTGCGTCAAAAAAAATAAAATAAAATAAATAAATAAAATAATAATAATAATAGTACACAATGTAACCCCGCAATAATATGATAATTTCGTGATGTATCATAATCTATAACAGAAATGGGGAATTTGTTGTGGCTTTAAGGCCGCACGTGGCCATTTGAGCTAACAAGCGATATACCTTTTGTCATTTTACGAAATGAGCTTTTATATTTTTGATTTTTAATTTAACTGATTTCATACATGTTTTTTTATGTCTAATGAGACCTCCATATCTCAATAATAGACCTTAACATGTAAAAAGGTTTACCATCCACGATCTTTAAGATTGATAAGTAAGAGAATAAATATTCGAATGATATATATAATATTTATTGATAAGATTAAAATTAATTCACTATTTTTATTTTTTTAATATTATATTGATTTGTATAAATATTTAATGAGATTGTAATTAGATAAATGATTGCATTTTGAATTGATTTAGATATTTTATTATCAAAAATTATAAATAATGAGTTACATTAAATTAGACCAAATATATTAACGTTTCGTTTATAAGAAAATTGATAAATTTGTCCAATTTTTTTTTTAAATCGAAATATATTGTTTCGTACTTAAAATATATATTTAAATTGATTTTTTTTTAATATATAAAATCCGTTTATTTTTAATTTTATAGAAAAAAAATGTTTTGTTTAAAAATTTTATCATTGTAAATATACAATAAAATATATATATATTATATATATATATATATATATATATATATATATATATATATTATAATCAATAAATCCATCAATAAATATTATATATATATATATATTTAGTTCATACGTATACAATATAACATTTACGCAATTTTATTGCAGATCATATATGATGTAATTACCGACGTAACTATAGTAATTTTTCGATGATTACGCGCTCAAAATAATCCACGAATAATCTCAACGGTGACGCTAATATGAACATTTTTTTTTTTTTTTTTTTTTGTATCCGAGATTCGAATTCGACGTTATATGTATTAGGATTAGTTTGCGTGTAACGATAACGCTTTTTAACACTGTATTTATTATTATTATTGTAATATAGCCATGTTTGTAATCGTAACGAGAAGAACGTGTCTTCTTTTTATATATATATATATATATTTATTATTTATAATGAATTATGCCGTTATGATAATTATGACGTTGCAATAGCGCGTGGTCGTTAACACCCCGTTTATCTCGGAATGCGTGGATGCATCGATGAAACCACGTAAAGATCCTATGTCATTGCAAATATAAATATATATATATATAAATATAATTATCATATTTATTTGCGTATACTAAATATGCCTTTTATTAAAAAAAGAATGATTTGTATAATAATTATATGTTGATTTTTTTTTGGTTTATAGTATTAATTCATTGCACTCGAGTTTATTGGTGAATTTATGTATAATAAATAATACATAAAAATTAATATATATAAAGATTTTATATTTTAACATTTTATATATTTTTTCTGTTTAGTGGTTTTATCATATATAGAATAAAATTTTAAACTAAAAAAAAAATATATAATCTATATACAATCGTTTTATCATTCCATATTTATAATGATTAACAATTTTAATCTTTTAATAATTTTTCAAATTTAAACCAATTTGCGATTGAGTCATTGCATAAGAAAATCTTATCTCTATTTTAAAGAATGTCATTTTATACTTCATAATATTTATATAAAAATAATAATTAATCTAAGTGGTAATCAAACCGCATTTAAATTGTATTGTAATTATTATAAAAATATTGAGAGCATTCTCCATATTTTTCTAAATCAATTCTCATTGATTTGGAAAAAATAAAATATATGATAAAATCATAAATATTTTAATATTAATTCCTTAAATATTATTTAAACTGTAATATAAGATATTATATCGTCTAAAATAAAAAATGTATATATATATATATATAGTTGTCGACTTTATATATTTGATATGAAATAGTTTAATATTTTTAATCAATATTCATATTATTATGATGGATCATCAAATTTGATATAAAATTATTATTATTTTTACGTGTTGAAATATGCATAATAACGTGAGATAAATAATTAAATCAATCTTCAGGATATTAAGCTGGTTTATAAATATATTTTTAACACATCTAAGGCGGCTAACATTTTTTTTCATTACCGAATATTAATAATAAAATCAAAATAAATCATGGTTAAGTATCAATATTGAAATATAATGAGCGGAACGTCGATTCTCGTTACCCGCTATAACGGTATAATTTTTGTCAAAATGAACTTTTTCGTTTCCCGCATACGATGTGTTAATTGATATTTCAAAGTATTACACGGCGGCAACAATAGTCAATGTGGACTAATGTTGTAAAATTTTGAATTTTTTCATTGAATAAATGACGAACCTTGATTTGGTGTTCCGGAAAACCAGAGTGCGACAAGATCGTCAACGCTGGCATGCTGCTGCTGATTACATTGTTGAGGTGGTGGAGGTGGCGGGTATCCGTAACTTTGATGTTGTGGCGTGGGTCGTCTTGGAACGGCCGGAGGTCCCATTGGCATCTGAAGGTGAGGAGGCAGAGGTGCCGGCGGGGGCGGAGGCGGAGGCGGCTGCTCCAGCAGCAGCTGTTGCACCTGAGATATGTCGACATATTCATCGGGGGGCATAGGCCTGGGGCGCATCCCCCGGCCAAGCGCCTGAGCCCCATACTGACCCGTGTCCTGAGACTGACCGGCGTCCCCCTCGCGCCTCATCGTCAGCGCCGGCATGGCGCCACCCCTCCGCAACCCCTCGCCCCCTCTCCGCTATCGCCTCTCTTAACGCGGTTCGAAGCGTTATAACGCTTCATCGCACTATAATAAACACCCTGATATTACACTTTTTCACACGTGAAACAAACACACAAAATATTATTATTTACAATATTCTATTAAATCGACACTATTATTTATATATATATATATATATATATATAAAAATAATAATAAATATTAATCGATCACATATAATAATAAACACGACACATATAAATATATACGAATTGACATACGTTAATTGGTGAAAACTTACACAATAGGATGGATATCTCGTATTCTTCGTTAATCATAAGAATTCGGATTTTAATTTTCGATTTTTTTTTCCACTAATTGAAAATATCACAACGTTCGTATAAGCTCAATAATTTCAATATAATAATAATATATAAGTCTTTTAAAGTCATCGTTAGGCACGAATCACTATTTTTTTTTTTTTTTTGTATAAAATTTTTATTTTCGACGGATGGACGATTGTTGAATTATTGTACTGTTACTTTCTTTATTTTTTTTTTTTTAGTAAATTTATATATAATCTATTTTTGTAGGATTTTTTTTAAATATGTATATATATATATATATTTGCGTATAATAAATAAATATCGAAAAAAAATTCGTTCGCTTCAAGTCAGTTTCGGCTATACTGTTGCTGTTGCCGTTTCGAATGACGACGACGATGATGACGACGACGATGATAACGATGACGATAACGATGTTGTCGACATGTCGAAAACCGGTCAATGTCGAACAGTCTGCTGCAAAATGCGGAAAAAAATTCATTAATCTCGTAATCGAATGTGCGATTTTACACTATATATATATATATATATATATATATATATATATATATATATATATATATATATAATAGCATAAAAGATATAATGATTCAATATTTATGTTCCAAAAAAAAAATATTATTTCATACTTTGTATATTTCACCTATGCCCTTTTACCGGAAAAATGCGATACGTATTTCATTATTATTTTATTCACAAGCGGTGGTTTTTTTATAATATATATATATATATATATATATATATATATATATATATATATATATATATATATATATTCTCTCATAGCTAATATGAATGGCGCGTGACCTTTAACAAAGTATGAATGAACCGCTAGTACTTTTATAAACGCGAACACTTCACAAAGAATACAGGGTGTTACGAAATTATATCCGTCTTTACATTTAAGATGTTTTTCGTTTATTATTTATTCCGAGAAATGATTTCGTATATAAAAATATATTATTTTTATTATATATATATATATATATATATATATATATATATATATATATATATATTCTTATCACAATACGGATTTTCTTATATATCACTAAATCTTTCTTACGGAAAAAGAATTAAATAAAATATTGTAGATTAAATACATATATATATAAGATCATTATATTCAATATAATTCACAATAAAATTTCAATATTATTTTTTTAATTAATCAGTCTTTAGGGATTAGTTAATTAAAATTGAATAATTTTTTTTTTAATATTTCAATATAAAAAGAATTTTCTTTAATATTACAAAACCTATTTTTTTGACCGGATTCACCCAATTATTTTCGGAAAAAAGAATATAACATTATCAATCCGCTTTTCCGCTTTTTGTACAATCATATAATCTTATATGGAAAATGACCAAGAAAATCGAATTCGTAATTCGTATTTTTTTTTCACTATTATTACATTCATTATTTTACAGAATATTATACCCAATAAATAATCCTAATAAATCTTTCTTTAAGTAGAATTAAAATTATATATATTTTTATATTCAAATTATCGTGTTATCAATTGAACTATCGTATCTGATGAATATAAGAAATATTCATACATATTTATGACGATAAATCCTATTATTATTATTACGATTTGGATTGTTTAATAAAATAACAAATCTGCGGACGATTCTTTGTATTAATATATTATATTATTTCATAGTTTTTTTTTCTCAACTCTTCGTATTCTTCTATAGTCTTCATAAACGTTCGATAGATAGATAGAATGAGAGAGAAAAAGACAATAAAAAAAAAATAGAAAAGTCATTGACTTTGATTGATTTGAATATTCATTGTGTGCCGAGTGTATTAAGCGGCGGTTAGAAGAGAGGATAGATGAAAAGAAAAAGAAAAAGAAGAAAAAAGAAGTCACCATTGCAAAATACGTCGTATGACATAATCGCATAAATAGACATAAAAGGAACGATCGTCGTTTATTCTAGTGCTTTATGAATAAGACAAAGTTTTTTTTTTTACTCGAGGAAAATTGAGGAAATATCTCGGAAAATTGAAGTGCATATTAAATGATTCATTATAAAATCACAGATTGAATAGTCGTTAAATAATTAATATAATAGTATTATATATGTATGTATGTTATATAATTTTCTATAATATAAATTTAATATATCCTTAAGAAATCATTATTTTATCTATGAAACTTTATATTGATTACATTATAAAACTTTCTCTTTGTTGTCAAATTTGAGATGAGGGTTTTCATTGTTGTTAATTAATGTCAATTATTCAATGAAAATATTTTATTACGATTTTAATTGATGTTGAATATTTTTTTGGTTACTTTTAAAAGAAATCATGACATTTATATAAAGTTAATATATCATATCAAATTAAAAAAAAAATCTATTAATAATAATAAATATGATAATTATATATATGTATATGACGTATTAATGAAATAAGTTTTGTATAAGAAGTATTATATATAAATGAGATAATTTTGTATTATATTATATATATAAAATACTGATAAATATATTAATTTAAAATGTCAACAGTAATTAAATTTGTATTGAATATTATTTTATATGTTGTAATATGAAACTTGTAGAAAGCAGTCAAATATTTACATAGCAATGTTTATCATTGATGAAAACTGCATTCATAATTTTCTTATTTCAAGTATCAATTTCTCTATAAACAAGTATTAAATATGCGTTTATCATTATGCATTTACAATTATATTAAATTAAATATTATATATTGTATAATGTTGAATTGAAAACAATTATTTGAAGAGAGTTGATCTGATACTAGTCCATTCATTGAATGTTGTTATTTTTTTTCATTATATATATATATATATATATATATATATATATATATATATATATATATATATATATATATATAATTCGAAGAGTTATTTAAACGATTATTTATTTAAGTAATATAAATTAAAGCATTAAATATAAATCAAATAATGTCTGAAAAGCAATGATGAATATTTGACAGTCTGTCAAAATTGAACTGTGTTTATAGAAAAAAAAATATTTTAAATCGTGCAATGACTCATTCGATAAATATTCTCATATTTTAAGAATAAATATTATTTAAAATTACAATATATATATATATATATATATATATATATATATCAGCATGTAAAAATTATATATAAATATTTTTCAGTGTTAAAAATATTTATTATGAATAATTCTGAAATTAGTGTTAAAAATTATACATTTTACATAACATAATTAAAATTTAAAACTAATATTATTGTCTTAAAAATGTGTATTTTAGTATATTATATAAATCATATAAAAATAATACTATTATAAAATATTCTTAATATGAAAATGACAATTGCATATTGGAATCAAAAATATGAATAAATTTTTAATTTAAAAAAAAAATATTTAGAATATATTTTATTTTATATACATGTTATATTGATTTTTTAATATTTTATTATAATAATTTTAAAATCAGATTGATATTGAAAAATATAAAATATTTTCAATCTAATATAGATAATAAAATAAATTTATATACCTTTCAAAATTGTATAATTATTGTATAAAATAATAACATATTAACGATATACATAATATATTCTTCTAATATATATAATGACACGTGTCAAGACATTCACTGATAACACTGATAAGAAACAAAACTCACACTGATTTACCGCCGCCGTTGCCGCCGTTGTACGTTCAACGACGTTCTATATATACATATATATATATATATATATATATATATATATACAATACACGTTATAAATACAAATCGTTTTCAACGCAACGCACATACACCGACATACAGAAACGAGGATATACAACGACGACGACTGATGCAAATCGAAGAACACGAAGACGACGTATGACAACGGACGAACGGCAGCAGGACTATTCGCGATCAGTTGTTGAGCTTGAATGAGGCTGAGAGCAGCCCACGCGGGGCCAGAGCCCTCGACCGATTCCCGCCCATGTGCCGACACTGCGCCGAATCCAAACCCACGGATTCTTTTATATATATATATATATAAATATGTATGTATGTGGATAATAATAATATTGATAATATCATAATAGGAAAAAAAAATATTAATTTGTATTAAACGTTAACGTTTCCCGCCGTTTTCGGATCGCATCGATTGCGATATTTTCGATGCGAGTCACGTGGCGCGTTCGAGTTTCGCGCCAAATTGATTCGGCAGCGGTTCGAAACATTTGTTACTCGCGTCTCTATATATATATATATATATATATATATATATATATATATATATATATATATATATATATATATACAGTCAGTTCTCGATTTACGACGGGGTTCGGTTCCACAACTTTGAACGTAAGTCGAATTTCATTCAAAAATAAATAATATAATATGATAGACATATATGTATATATTATATAAGCAAATATAATGGTTTCTATTTCTGATTTTTAATTTTTAATTGTTATTATTTTAGTTGGTTAATTAAATAACTATATACATAAATAAATATTATTAATATATAAGCATTATTCTGGCTTATGGTCGATTATCATCTGAACTACTGATATTCATTGTTGTCTTTTGAGATTTATCAACGAGTGTAGTAGTAGTGCTTTTTGTTTTTTTATAAACAAATCCAATTTTGTTTTGTCTTCTCGTTATAAATTTCATCATAACACAGCAATTGCTTGGTGAATATTGCGTTGTACCTTCAAAAATCTATCGTTGTCTGTCGAATCAATCGTCAAAAATGTCAAAAATCGTCAGAAGCGTGCATGATTGATTATATTAGATATGTATGTGACGAAAACTATAAAAAAAAATTATGAAATTTTTTCGTCGTAAGTGCGAATGGTCGTAAGTCGAGGTGGTCGTAACTCGAGAACTGACTGTATATGTATATATTCTTTTTTCTTATTCTTCTCCACGCCGTCTAATCAAAATGGTTGACGATTCACACGGCTAAAGAAAATTTAATTTTTCGTCAGCCATATTATAGAAATTATATTTATTGTAAAAATATGAATAAAAATTATAAAAATATATGTATCGAATTTAAATTAAAAAAAAAAATGAACACATTTATTTAATTTGTTTTGATATTTAAAAACAAATTGATGAATAAATGGTGGCAAAACTTTTCAATTCTTTCGCAAGTCACATATATAAAATTTTTCAATGGTTACCCTTGGTGTATATATGTATATATATATATATATATATATATATATATATATATATATATATATATATATATATATATATATATATATATATAATATTTTTCTATATTATTTTTAATATCAACAAAAAATAATTCAAAAAATTAATATTTTTATTGAAATACTTTGTTGCTATTCATTTGGACTTATAAAACGAACTTAAATATTCATTAATAAAATTGGAAAACTTAAAAAAATTGCAAAATATCTATTAAAATAAAAAATATATATTATTTTAATAGATATTTAGTTTATATTACATAATCAAATTGGAGATAATATTTTAAATTTAATAATTTCATAATTTTAATTAATTCATAATTAATATTATGTTTAAATAATAAAAGTTTTATGATATAAGAAATTGTTGGTTGCTAAAAAAAAAAAATATTGTAATATTGATATTTATAAATTATTATTACATTTATTAGAATATTATAACCGTTTTATTTTTGGACAAAATTATTATTAAAAAAAAATAAATATAATTCATATTTATGAATAAAATTATTTTTTACGTACGAAAATATATATGCAAAAAAATAATATATATATATATATATATATTGATTTTATAACGAATAAAATACAACTAATATGGACATATAGAAAATATGAGAAATATCGATTTAATTCATAATAAATAATCGACTTACTTGAACGAAATGTGGATCCGTCTTCTTGAAAAGTTTCGTATATTCGTCGTAAAAACGATAAAAAATCGTCGTAAATCGCGAAAATTCCCTATAACGGCGGGGGCACGAAGCATGCATACGCAACACATTAATTAAACAAACGGCGTAATGATGAAAAATTAAAAGATATAATAAATTAATTAATATATTATATATATATATAAAATATGTTAAGGCGTACGTTTGCGCTTAGGCGTTAGCGAGAGCAGTGTGCGGGTAGGCGGATCGTAGATGTTCGCGTTTTCGGATTTGATCGTGGGCGGCAAAGGCGGGGGCGGCACGTGGGCGGCCGCCTCAACCCTCCCCCGCTTCAGCCTACCTCAACGCGCTTTACTTTCGGTACGCGAAAGAGAAACCCTTAGACCCTACACAATGTACATGCCGAAAAGCTTTCGCGTCAGGGCCGCGCTACGATCACGAATGGACCCGAAATTAGTTTTTCTTTTTTTTTTTTTTCATTATAATCAATTATACAATAGTTTTCTTTAATCTAAATTTAGATATATTATATTTGTTAATTACTAGTGAATTGCTCAATATATGTGTTAGGGTTGCTCTATATCAAAATTGTAAATGTTTAATTTATATATAATACATATTATTTTTTATATTAAAAAAAATATATTGATCATAGTTCAAAATATAGATAAAAATCAAATTATTTATATGATTTAAATAAATATCTTATATTACTAGCTTTGTAAAAAAAATATTTAACACACATTTTCACATATTTATTAATAAAAATATTTCAGATTCAAGGTCTTACAAATATTAAATATGTAACTTAAAACTGAAAAATCTTTTTTTTTATATATAATATTTATATAATAAACCCGAAATATAATAAACGAATTTGCACACGGGTCCACTCGTTTATAATATAATTTATTAAATGAGCGATAATATATTAACAACCCCAAAATAATATTATATTTTGGCACAACCCTTAAAGTTACAAATGCGCACCCTTATATCTTTGATCTCGTTCATAAACCCTACCTCAATACGTACATTTTTACATTTGAATTCATTTATATATATATATATATATATATATATATATATATATATATATGTATATATATATATACATATATATATATATATATATATATATATGTATATATATATATATATATATATATATATATATGTATATATATATATATATATATACATATATATATATATATATATATATATATATATATATATATATATATATATATATATATACGTTCTTCAATATAAAATTGTAAAAATATTTAAGAAGCGATCGTCAAAATTCACAATTAGAATACATTCGTCGTTTAAAGCACAAGGGATTCAAGTGCGCCATACTTGCTTTCCGAAATATCGCGGCGTGCGCCCTTTTTGTGGTTGATTCGAATAGCGAGTGGGCGAAATTTAATGTATTGTTTATTTTAAATTTTCTCGAAAACGAGCGGAACCATGTACGAATTCGTTATAACTTTATTAGTACACTATATAAATATATATATGTAGTATGAAAAACGAAAGTGTGAAAATGTGTATTCGATACTTAAAATAAAACAATAATATTTATAATAATATTAAATTTAACAGCAGCAAGTTGTGTGGGATATTTAGCACCCACACACATATAAATATATATATATATATATATATATATATATATATATATATATATATATATATATATATATATATATATATATATATATATATATATATATATATAATAGCCCACTATAGTAAAACTATTTTTAGTATTTTGTCGATTTAGATTCATCTACTGAATATTTTAACTCTTATTCGATCGAGACGTCAGCTTAGTAATCGACCATTAATTATTTAAATATCGTTAAAAGCGTCATTTTCTAATTTTAAATGATATGTAATATTTAAATTTATACATTAAAGTATATTTTTTATTAATATATTATAGAAGAAATATCATCAATTATTAAAAGAAATATCGAACACTTTTTTTTCCTTGAACGAAGGTTGATGATAAAACTATTTCTATTATTAGTCGAGCTCGGTGTATTTTATTTTAGATGAAAGGAAAACCCTTAGATCTATAAAACATAAACGAAAATAACCCAAAAATCTTTATAAATATACATATATTTATTATTTGTATTTTTTTTTAATATTTATGTATTAATTATATTGAACTAAAAACGAGATTGAAGTATAAAAATTTATAAATTAGTGTTTTTTTTTGTTCATATAAATTATTTTAATTTATGATGCATTTTATTAAGGTATTAAATGGAAATTAAAATTTAATTCGAAAAAAAACATTAGTCGAAAAAGTTTTTAATATTTAATACGAAATTCGAATGTGGGATCAAAGATTCAATCTTGTCAAAGAAAATTCTGATACTTTTTTATACATATTTCGCCGTTATTTTTTTTAAACTAATAATTTAAAAATACCAGTAAATTGGAAAAAATAAACTTTTATCGTTAAAAATTTTGATTTTTAATTTAAAAAAAAATAATATTTTTAACAGTATATAGATTATACGATAAATTTATGTATATATATAAATATATATTTTTTTAGTTTTTTTTTTAATTTAAACTCTTTTTATATAAAAATCGTTATTTAATTGTTGAAAATATAATTTAAATAAATAGTGTTAACGAACATTAATTATTATCATATATAAAGCGACACTAAATACCAACGATCGCGCAATTTATTCTCATTAAACTTGAAATAGGGGGGGTCTTCATTAAAAATTTAATTCGAAAAATAATCGTTATGAGAGAGATTGAAGCGGGGGGAGGAGGAGAAGGGGGGAAGGGCAAGATAATGAAAAATGTAGATTTTCGCATCATTAAAATGGAACGAAACGATTCGTATAAAATGTAAATTTTGACATTTAAGTCGACACCAATTAAAATTAAATTAATCACAGTTCGAATCCCGATCGTGATAAATATTTAATCGTACGACGCGTTTTTAAAACGCGACGAAAATTCGTCGTAAAATTAACGGGGCGCGAATGACATTGTTGTAAATCGATGACATTTAACGCGTGTATTTTGTGTGAATATTTTCGTTATTTTAAATGTCAACGAAATTGCCGTATACAAATACGATAAATATTATTTTGCGAAATCTACAAAAGTACAAATCAAAATATTGTTGTTTTTGCAAAATGACATTTAAATTCAAAGTCGTATTATTGAAAAGCGCGAGAGGTCAATTGAAACGATTTTGACAAAATCATTTATCGCAATTATATTCGATTCGTTTAATAATAATTTTAAATTAGAGTATGAAATCGTAATTAACATTTAATATTACCTACATTAAGTAACTATGATTGCAAGAATTGAAAACGATTATGTCATACATATTATTTTTTAATTTAAAATAATTTTTATATATCAACATAATTACTTTAATTTTTTTTTCTGTTCGCCGTCACGCGATCCCGCGATTGACAACCGCTGCATACCATATGATTTTGCGGTAATTGCATCGATTCGGACTTTATGAATAAATTTATACGCGTTTCATTCATTCGATCGTTTAAACTTTCAACTCGAATGGCGGTTTCAAGTTAAGGTCAACACGATCGGATAATTTATTTCGAGTTTTTGCCCCCTCCCCCACCCCTCACCCCTCCATTAATTTGCATTCAAATTTGTCGTTTTGCGTTTAAACGAATCACGAGCGATCTATATATTTTCAATTTAATCTTGCCATTAGTAGATTATTGACAGAATATTCTGACACTAGACCATATATCTATTTTAATTATCTAATAAATTAATAATATTTATTTAATATAAATATTTTATTATATTGTAAGAGAATTTTATATAAAAATATAAAATCGAAAATCCTAAATATTTTATGAAATATCTTTGATAAATGTAGAAAAATATAAACTAATTAAAAATGATTTAAAAAATATATAATATTTTAGTATTGAAACAATTGTTTAATACGGAATCTAAAATATTTTTTCATAGAATAGAATTGACTATTGATATTTTTTTATAGAATAGATTGAATTATGGTATATCTTTTATATAATAGAATTGAATTTTAATATATATAAATACTATTTAAAAATTACTGAAAATCATAAAAGATATACCATATTTTAATGTAATATTATAATTAAAAATAGTGCAAAATACTAATCATTTGAATGTTTTAGTTATTTTATAATATATAATTTTCAAGTTGCGGATTTATATATTTATACTATTTTTTTTTCTCCGTAGATTTGTTTAATGAATAAAAATTATTGATATATGTTTTGTAAGGATGTAAAATATAATCATTTAATCTATAATAAGGAAACAAATTATATATATCTGAAAGAAAAATCTTTGAATCAGTGATAGAGAACAATAATTAGTATATTTTTTATTTTGAATTGGAGAAATTGATTTTTAGAAAAACTATAGTAAGCAGATGTGTTAAATTTTTGGAAAAAATAATAAGGATAATGAAAATAAAACTTCTAAACAGGAAAACAAACAATATTAAAGATTGAAGGAAAAAACAAAGGATAGCCTGATAGTAAAGAAGGTCAAAACTGATTCATGATTGTAGAATAAAGGATAGAAGTTCCACTGTTCAAACTGTTTTAAAATTAAAATAATACAAAACAACATTTCATTAGATATATAAATTCAATAATATAAGAATACAAAATCATAAAATGGAACGTTTACTTAAAATTTACATATGAATAGAATGAAAATCGGCTTCCGAATCACTTATATATTATATATATATAAATATATACAACGACAATTGTCGGTGAAAAATAAGAAAATGAAAGAGGAAAAAGAAAAATAACAAAAAGTTACAAGGCTGCTGCTTCGGTGGTTTTATGAATGAAAACGTCGCCGAGGGTTGCATAGGCGTTAGCACGGTCAGGTGCGATCGTTGTTATAAACCGTGGGCGTCACACGGCGCATTCTTAACACGCAACGCGCGACATCAGTAAAATGTGGGTCATTCTAAAACAGTACGCGTGGGCCGACGCTAAATCTGTCGCTCGCGTTTCCTTCCGACGGTACGTGACGCAACCGCCGCCGTCGGCCAGGTGAGACAGTACCAATTTTGGCAAATGCGTTTCAGGAAACGTTCTAGTGAAACCGGTTTTCGAAAATATATATATATATAGCATAGATAAGAGTGCGTTGCCTAAATAAGGATTTGATATTGTCGATCAAGTTCAAGGATTGTACATTCTCAAAATTGTAGATACTGTTGAATAATATCAACCCATTTACAACTGACGATTGATATATTTAATGAGGTTAAATTTAATTTTACAATGATATATTCAATTTTATTTTAGACGATATATAGACATTTTATATTACAGTTTAAGTTTAAGGAATCAATATTAAAATACTGATGATTTTATTATATATTTATGTTTGCAATATTCAATCTAACTAATGATCGATGGGAACCGATTTGAATGAATAAGGAGGATGCTAACCCTTTCCGCTTGAGTGGTGCCGTTTGATCACCACTTAGATTAATGCGAAAATTCAATGGGCGGTAAGGATTATTTATATCAATTTTTTAATCCTTTTTAAACATGGAATAATGTAGATCAGTATGCTGTTTTTTAAAAAAAAATTAAAATGATAAAAACTGTTTTTTTTTATTTAGAAATTTATATCAATATATATATATATATATATATATATATATATATATATATATATATATAATATTAAAATATAAAAGCTTTATATAATAATTTGTATGCATAATAAATAATTCTAAGTTAAAATTAAAAAAATCGCCAAAATCGCTATGAAACGTCTCGAATGCAAAGGGTTAATATATATTTAGTTAAAAAAATATTTAAATATTGATCGAGTCGTCAGCATGGAACTGATGACTTGATTTTATCATATCAATAAATTAGTTTTACAAAATTTTTGAAGTCAAATATCTTTTGATCTTATTGTATATCATATATTTATGGTATAAGAAACAGTATTTAACAGTAAACAGGTTATCGACTTATTCCTTATATATCAACAATTTATGTTGAATGAATATTAAAAATAAATATTATTATATTTAATAATAATAATTAATATATATATATATATATATATATATATATATATATATATATATATATATATATATATATATGAAAATTTTAAGCAAAAAAAAATGGTTTAAAGGTGGATAAAATTAAATAATCGTACGCCTTGTAATAATAACAGAGATAAGGCATCGGCACACAAAGTATGCACCTTCGGACATATTTCGCGATGAAAAACAAAATGTTCCGAGTTCTTATCCCGGTTCGAGATACCGAAAAGCCTCAGGCTTAACAACCGGAGTGATTCGAGTAATCTTGCGAGTCGAACCGCGTCGTTCATAAAGAGTAATGATCCGTACGAAGGTTATAATGGTTGATGGTTGGATTATTTTACGTATTAATAATGGTGGAGTATAGAACTGAAGACTCGTTCTAGAAAAAAATATTTTTATTATATATATATATATATATATATATATATATATATATATATAACACTGTGATTAAAAAGTAACGTGATTTTCCAAATCAATTTCATCTTCGTTCGATAAAATCAATTTTTGCCAACGCTTTTTCCAGTACTCGGGATAGTCGGAATAGTCTTTTTCCAGTATAGCCTTTAAGATTTTTGATTCGGTTTTTATCACCTCAATCGTATCAAAACAGCGTGCCCGCATTGGCCTTTTGAGTTTGCCGAATAGCCAGAAGTCGCATGGAGTCAAATCTGGCAAATACGATGGTTGCGGAACGATATGAATCGAGTTTTTGGCAAAAAAGTCGCAAAAAACCAATGCAGTATGACGTGATGAAGGAACCAAAAATTGTAAAAA
Organism: Leptonema lineaticorne; assembly: GCA_024500535.1. Taxonomy (NCBI): domain Eukaryota; kingdom Metazoa; phylum Arthropoda; class Insecta; order Trichoptera; family Hydropsychidae; genus Leptonema; species Leptonema lineaticorne. The sequence goes on from JANIJI010000001.1 coordinate 2,766,131, forward strand.
CACGTTTAACTCGAAGATACAAACATACGCTTAACTCGAAGATACAAACATACAATTTACCTGCCTTCACAGTAGTATATATTTAAAAAAATGTTTTTTTTTAATATATTTTGTAATATTTTTAATTTAAAAAAATTTGTATCATACCCAAAGTGTCACTTCAGTCATCGACCCGTTGGCGAAATTGTTTATTTTGCACGTCGGTGCGATGACTCCAGTCGGTTCGATGCCGTTGATTCATATTCGACATCGTGTTTTCTGGCAGCCATATAAGTTTTTCCTCGGTCGGATTTTCTATTAGAAAACGGGTCGATCATCGCTGAAAAATGTGTTTTTCAGCCAGTCGGACAGTCTGAAACGCAACTATCGGCTAGATAGTGTGCGACGTCACTGAACGTATATAGAAACGTTTATTTTTAAACTAGTCGTAACAGACTCACGAATTTTTCACGAGCTTTCCATAGTTTCGACGGTTCAATGTGTGTGTGTGTGTGCGTGTTGTATTTATTTCAGACTGTTTCATGTATAATTTCAGCAGAATTTTCGTAATATTTACTCAGAAGAAAAATATTTATTTTCTAATATATATATATATATATATATATATATATATATATATATATATATATATATATATATATATATATAAGTTATGTAAATAAATCACATTTTTTGAAATTAAGTCCTATTTGATAATTTTTCAATAAAAATTATTATATTTTTTATCATTGATATTTTGGAATTTATCGATGATATCACGAATTATTCAATATAGAAAAAAAAGTATATTAATTACTACTGAATTTGCAGATTTTTTTATGATAATAAAAATTATATGAAATAATATTATAGATAACATTTGTAATAAAATGCATCTAGAATATTCAATGTATTAATTAAAAATAATATTTTAGTATTGACAACGTTAATGTATTAATCTAAATTAATATTTCAGTGATTTTCAATATATTACTTTTTTATATATCACTATATACATATTTTTTTATACATATTTATTTACTCAATAATTATATATAATATTTAATCGTTATATTCTTTTAATATTTTAAAATTTAGTATATTATTATAATTTTTTTTTGTAATAATATAGCAAAAATTCAATACTTATAGATAAAAATATTTTAATTATTTTATATAATATTTTCAATCTTTTAAATCTTTTATTGTTTATACAACATGAAAAATTCATAAAAATTATATATATATATATATATATATATATATATATATATATATGTATGTATACTACTTTTAAAATTATTTTTATATTGAAAAATAATGCATTTACTTTCAAATTCATTCTATAAAATAAAAATTTAAAATATCAAATTCTAAATTTATAATTTATTTCAAAAAACGTTACCATTATATTACAATATAAACCGAATAAATTCGATTTAAAGTACATAAAATACAATTTAAAACTTTCCAAAGTATACAGTGCGATCATAAAAGTCATAAACCATACAAAAAGGCTTTACAAACACACACACACACACACACATATATATATATATATATTTTATAATACAATGGACAATAGACTGTCAAGATACGAACATTACAAGCGGTAAAGTGATATTTTAAAAGTCGTTCTGTAATATCATGTGAAATATTCGACTGTTTTATATCGCCACGTTTTGCAGTATTTTGTAACAATTAAATATATATAAAATACGACCATAACCATATATGGAAAAGATCTCTAACGACGCACAAATATCGTATAAATAAATAAATAAATAATAATAAAAAAAAAAGTAACAAATTACACGAGCGTAATATAAATGTGTTTCGCCTACGCTTGTTTAGAATTGTTCACGTGACGAGCTGTGACTCGATGACATCAGTGACAAGCCTGTACATAGATAACGAGTCACATATGCAGGTCACAATCAACCGAAATGCTACAATTAATTAATTTATCGTCAAAATCGTGGGTGCGCACGCATGTTTGTTCGTGCGTAACGCTATGATGTTTTTGAAAGATCTATTTATTTTGAGTCGAGTCATCAGATCTACGTTTAACCCACTGACAAATTATACTTTAAATTGTTTTTTTTTTTATAAATCGATATATATATATATATATATATATATATATATATATATATATATTTGTAATAAATATATATTTTTTTAATTTATATATCAAAGGACAATATTTAATATCGAATTCTACAGTGCGTTCCTTCGATCACTTCGCGTGGGTTGTTTATTCCATTATTTCACATACGAAATATTGAATTACTTATTTTTTTTTATTTATTATTATTATGTACGCTTTTTACTCGCTTTCTTTTGAAAAGAATAAAATAAAAATATACGTGAAAAATAATCGAGTGTCGTAATAAGAGATGAAAATGTGGAAAAAAAAATAAAACCTTTGATTCAAAATCGAAAATCCGATTTATTTTATTCGACGCAGTGTTATTTGAACGTGTTTTATGTTAATATAAAGAAATAATAAAATAGACAAGGAAAAAAAATGAAAAAATAAAGGTTCCATTTTATCCGAATAAAATCCTATATAAAGCGTTTAATATTTAATTTCAACCGTCATTTATGAATAGAAAAATATTAAAAAAAATATTATATATATATATATATGTGTGTATTATTTATTATTTATAAACATATAAATAGTTTTAAATCGATTTTATAAGACTAAAAAATAAATGTTTTTTTTATATAAAAAATAAAAATATATATATATCAATGAATGATAATGAAAAATGTATGAAATATATACTTCATTGAAAAAATTGATATTTAATATAATAATATTATTTCAAATATATAACTTACTTGAAATTAAAAACGTCGCAATATTAAAGAATTAATTTAATTTTTTTTTTTTGATATACAAAATACCGTTATTATTTTTAATTATATATTTATTTATTTTCTCAATGACGAAAATAAATCACGCACATTTTCCGTCAACTATTTATATAATACAACGATTCGTAATAATTTATTTTATTTTATATTATTATTATTATTATTATACAATGTAATAAAGAAAATATTACACAAACATAAACGAGAAAAGTTTATTTCGTGTTTATGCAACGTCTAATTGCCGGTTAACTTTGCCAAGTTTCATTTAGATTTATGTTCAATCTCGTAATCCATTCTCTAAAATAAAACATATTTATATTATTTTATATTATTATATTATATTCGTTAATTGCCCGTGTAATATTGATGACTTTTTTTATATATTTATAACATATTTAAAACGAGTAATATTCTATCAAAAATATACAATATTAATATAAATCAATATAAAAGTATAAATGATATAAATTTAATTATAATTTTTCAAAAAATATCATTACCTTTATTAAAAATAAATGTATAAAAGTTTGATATGGATTTAAAAAATTTGTTATTTTTTTTGTATATATACATACACACATATATATATATATATATATATATATATATATATATATATATATATTAAGTTCACTTACATCGCTCGTATTTATATAGTCTGAAAACAAACTAGAAACTATCGTATATTAATTAATTATAAGGGCGCATCCACACTTGTGCGACATTAGTAAAAATGTCGATAATATTAGAAAAAAAATATATATAGGACATATGACCTCTGCATTACGAAAATAGTTGCCGAACAGTAAATGTCTTATAATAAACGGTCGGCAGACAGTTTATTAAGGTTCTATTTCTAGATAAATAATAAAAACGGCGAATGGAAAAATGGCGAAGGTGCTATTGAGAAATTTTGACAATCGTTGAACACGCGTATGTCCGTTTGTGTGTATGTGTGACGCATTATTTTTGTCGTAGAATAAAAGGACAATATATATATATATATATATATATATATATATATATATATATATATATATATATATATATATATATAATTGAAAATAGATATCGATATTTTAAATCTTTATGTATTATAAATATAATTTTAAAAATAGTGTTATATATATATATATATATATATATATATATATATATATATATATATATATATATATATATATATATAAATATTGATATGAAATATTATAAAATTTTTCAACATCGCATATTAAGGGCGAATTATTCAAAATATAATAGTTTTTTATTGTAATATTTTTTTGGTCCGCGAACTGTCATTTTGCTAAGCCTGATTAACTATAAAATTAAATTAGAATTCAATGTTATAGTGTAAAATGTGCAAATTTAACCGCGATCTAATTAATTATTAATATTTTTCTGTTATAAATGTATGAATTATTTATGATCAACATTATTATAAATAATTAGAGGTATTTAAGTTTTGAACGTTTTTTTTTATTCAAAATAAAAATAATAATTTTCAACTATAATTAAACCACTTTTCCTTAATTGATGACATTTATCACGATCATCCCTAATTATAGATAAATTTGTAAATGGTAATTATTGGAAATATATACTATTATATATATATATATATATATATATATATATATATATATATATATATATATATATATAAACGGAATTACGTCAGAATCTAAACGACATAAACGTTTCCTATTGCGTCAGAGTTTTTGCATAATTTAATGACGACATTTCGACGTAATCCGTCACAATTACGTCGCCCACGTGACTAAAAGTCCCGTGTAAAGGCTTTTCGCGCGTCGTACAACGGTACTATTTTCGGCGATCGCAGGTTACGACGTCGCACTTCAAACTCGTACCGCTCGCTAATTTTAGGCCCGTCCATTGTGTAGTTTTCTTTGTTTTTTTTTTTGCGCGACAATTTTCGCCGTACCTATTAATAAAAATAAATCATATTACGAAATCGACAATTGTAATTGCGATTGAATCAAATGTTATGTTTTATTATGAAAATATAAATAAAAATATATATTTATAGATTTTAGTTTATATTATTATTATTGAACTTTTTTTTTATCACTGAGCACTTTAAGATATATTTATGTAATAAAAAAATATATAATTTTCAAGATCGTGTACGTTTTGCGAGTCTTTAAAAATCAAAAATTATATATTATATATACGTATATAAATAATAATCGATTAAAGGCGGCTTTATTCAGTTTTGCTGACGGCAATTCGCCTTTTGTAATTAAAGATGCACAGGTTGTAATTATTTCGCGATGTAATTGCATTTAATTTATACGATACATTTTTTTACTTTTATTTATTTTATTATGTACGTTTGACGAAAATCATAAAATGTAATAGAAGTTTAATACGATTAATTATGTTATCAATATACTACTGTAATCAAAAAGTATAGTGAAATTGTCGTTTAAAACTTCCGGGCATTATGAAGGCAGGTTAAATTGTATTTTTTTTCTAGGTTGATATGACTGTTTATAACATTTGCCAAAAATTTATTTTTCATACTGCATTGGTTCTTCGCGACTTTTTTGTCAAAAACTCGTCTCATATCGTCCGTAACCACCGTATTCGCCTGTTTTGGCTCCGTGCGACTTCTAGTTGTTCAGCAAATTCAAAAGGCCAAAGTGGGGACGCCGTTTTAACACGATTGTGGAGATAAAAACCGAATCGAAGAAGGTCTTTTGAAGGCTATACCGGAAAAAAAACTATTCCGACTGTTTTGAGGACTGAAAAAAGCGATGAAATTGATTTGGAAGAGTAAAAAAAGAATTTACATTTTATAAACAAATTCACCTTATTTTTTTTATCACAGCGCCATATGTTTATATTTGAGGCTTATTGCTTAAGCAATGATGAATTTATTATATATTATATATAAATTTTTATTTAAAAAAAAAACATATTAGAAGCTTTGACGATCACAATGAAAAATAGAGCTTTCAACTGAACGCGCTTTTTAAAATCAAAGCGCGCACAATCAAGACCGCACTTTATTATACAATAATTCGACGATAAAAGGAAGCAGGTGACGGGTATTTTTATTTATTTTTTTCATGAAATACCCGCATTCCGTCGCGATTAATTACGGTCAGATTCGCGGGCAACGGGAGCCGTTCCCCGCTTATCAACAGTTGACAAATCATCACGTCAGTAACAAAGCGCTGGTTTTTAATGTGCACGATAACGGATGCGCATTCTCAATACTCGCGTAATGATTCAATAAAAGCGTCGACGATAAATCGATTGTAATTACGTGTAATGACGCTCGGTATGAGACGATCGCGAAACGGGTTCCACTGCGCTAATTGTCGGTAATGCGCCGACAATTTTTTTTTCATCTCCTATTTTACCTATTTCAAGAGTATATAACTTACAACTAATTACTAAGAATATAATAAAATTAAGTAAATATATATATATATATATATATATATATATATATATATATATATATAATTAAGGCGGCCATCAACCCTTTGAACGGATAAAAATTCATGTGACAAATGCGAACACATTTCAACTGCCGTCCGACTTATCTGTTCGACGTTTCAAATCGCCAATTACGCTCTTACTAATTGCCGCACTAATAAAGGCCCCCGAAAAGTGTGTTCATTGCTCGACCACGATCAAAGTGCTTCGAACCGGTCATAATTAGTAACCGAAAAAAATAAAATAAAATAAAATAAAATAAAAAATACGATTCATATCCGAAGTAAATAATGAACGATGCGATTGCTTATCGCAAGAGAAATGACTATATTAGCATTTCACTTAACGCCGATATCGGTTTTATTTTTTTATTTTTTATTTTTATTCCCGGTTTCGATTCAACGCTTTCAATTAACTCGACCGCTATGAATTAATTTCGTTCGCTTTTTGTACGCATCGATTAATTTTCAAATATTTTTTTTTTCAATATCGGAATCGTCGTTCGAATCAATTTCCTGTGACGATTTTTCATTCTTATAATAATTCATACAAAAATATATGAAATATATTCAATTTTAAAATTCATTCGATTTTTTATCATCGGAACGCACTTGTGTCCTTTGACTTTATTTTTAATATATTTATTTTTAGAATGCTTATTTTTATTTTTAGAATGCTAAAACGTATCGACAATTGTCTTTAAATAAATTACGTCGCCATATTAAACGATAAAACAAATTTGTTGGACTTAATAAACAAATTTTCTTGGTGCAATCTCCGTAATAAACATAAATTACAATAAATACCATAATAATGTCGAGGCAATCGCCTACACGCCAACAATGGTATGTCACATACGATAGGATTAAATATGCTAACACGTTTCCGAAAAAATACACATATAAATATATATAATATAATATAAAATTAATGGTAAAATTACAAAAAAAAAAATACGAAATTCCGTTTTGGAAATTAATTTGTTATATCGTAGACAAGATTTTGCATTAAATATTATCAATCAATATATGATAAAAAAATTGAGAAACGTAGGTTTTCATAAAAAAATGATAATTGATAATAGAAATACTGATTATAATTGAAAATAAATTTGCAAAAAAAAATACTAGATGAAATAAAAAAATTAAATCGTTATATCAAAAAATATGTATAACGAATAGAATAATAATTAATAATCGACTCTGTTAATACAATTTAGAACTAAAAGAAAACGTGAATATTCTGAGGAAAAATGAAAAAATCTATACGATAAATGTCGTGTTCATTATATATATATATGTAATATTATAAAAAAAAACATTTAAGAAAATGATGTTTTTTTTAAATAAAAATTGCAATTTCAAAATCAAAAATGGAATTTTTGTATGAAAAATTACAAAATATCAGTCGATTAGCAATATTGATTTCGCGCGCTGAAAAAACGGATAAATATCAAAAATAATTATAGTGTTTTGGAAATTATATTTAAAAACATATGTTTCTGATAGCGAAATATTAAAATTAGAAGATTATTTCTGGTTTTTTTTCAGCCTAATTGTAGATATATATGATCGAATCGCTCGTCCATGCAAAATTTAGTGATTTTATACGAGAGATCCTTCAAAATATCCGGTCGTTTAACTAAGATTCCATATCAAACTATGCATCATCGAATTAAACAAATTATTTACTAAAAGCGATTCTGAAAAGGCAATGTTTTTAACAAAGTTTTTAGTAAAAAAAATATAAAAATAATTAAAAGTGTGTCTTTTACGGGTGATCTTTCAAAGTATCCAGACAATTAGGACTGATTATATATTAAGTTATGCGTAGTCAAATGCGATTAGATAAGAAAAATCAAATGCTGAAAACTATTTGGAAATCGCAAGTTTTTCAGTAAAGTTATGACGTTTTTTTTTTTGCATCGAAAATCACGATTTTAGATACGAAAACGCAATTTTTGTGTAGAAATTTGCAAAATATCAGTCGATTACATTGAATTTAGTCGCGAAAAAAATGTAAAACCGTTAAAATTAACGGCCGTTTCGCACAATTTACGTTCGAATATTATAAAAAAACGTGCGATCCTGATTAAGAAAATCATACTGTGAGAGGATTATTTTATTTTTTTCTTGTCCTTATCGCGATTTTATACGATTAAATTACTCTTCCATGCAAAATTTAGTGGATTTCTGATACGAACAAACCTTCGGATTATCCGGCCAATTGGCCAAGATCAGTTCATATCAGTTTATACATCTTTCAATGTTCATCAATAAGATGAACCGAATGCTGAAAACATTTTTGAAATCGCAGGTTTTTCAGCAAAGTTATAACGTTTTTTTTGCATCGAAAATCGCAATTTTTGATACAAAAAGGCAATTTTTGTGTGGAAATTTGCAAAATATCAGTCGATTGCATTGAAATCGCACGTGAAAAAAAAAACGTAAAATCGTCAAAATTAACGACGGTTTTGTTTAGTTTTTGTAGAAATTTTACTTAACCAAGGATTACATACATACATATATATATATATATATATATATATATATATATATATATATATATATATATATACATATATACACAACGCGTCCCGTATAAATCGGAACTTATGGTCATCGTATCTCGGCTTATAATAGAATTTAGCATTATTATAGAAAACGGTAAGTACTATTAATGGGGTTTTCATCCGTTTTGAAATTTATAGTTGCATTAAAACCGGACGTTGGAACGTATGCAACATGTGCATAATGGACCATTTACAGGAGCGCTCGTTATGCACGGTTAGTCCTTTTTATACCATATCAGGACAGCGACTTTATGTCCATTTATTGCTAAATTCAATGTGCTAACATAGACCAAAAAAAAAAAAAAGAAAAAAAATGTATAATGTTCTATGGAGAAATTCTTGAAATATGTGGAATATTTCTATTATGGTTATAATAGTTGTAAAGTTTTTTGTTTTTATATAAAGTCAACACGTTCTGTATAATTCTAATATAATCAACTGATTTTATTTAATATATATATATATATATATATATATATATATATATATATATATATATATATATATATACATATATATATATATATATTTAGATAATATATTGTTAGTGTATTAAATTTATATTATTTTATTCAAATATTATATACTTAGAATTATTTTGATTTTGATTATTCAATAATTATGCATATTTTTAATACTTAAAGTTTTTCGATAATGTAAAAATGAACCCTTATTATATAAATTGGATGAAAAATATTTTTTATTTATTTGTAGATGCATTATTGATTAGGAAAATTGTATTTTAATTAATTTTTTAAAGGATTATTTCATATTTTATTATGTATTTTATAGGAAAATTCTTTAAATATATGAAAAATCAACGATATTTTTTTTATTATTAAATTATATAATGATGTAAATTTATTTGAATATTATATTTTTATGAATTGAAAAGAATATATTAAAAAAAATATTTATTTTCAGAATTAAAGTCCTTATAGATGATTTAGTTTTTAAACAAAAGTGACTTTCTATCAAAAGGATTAAAATATATCAGCATTGAATGCATTTCTAAATATTATATATAATTAATTTCATTAAATTAATATTATATTTAAAATACGAGTCAAATAATATTTTTACAATCATTTCTCGTAAATATATATATTTTTTTCAATTTTTACTATCAATAAAAAAATATAATGTATGCATTAAAAAAAAGCATTTATTATACGGATTATTTAAATATTGTAAAATATAACATTAAAATAAAAATCAATAAAATTCGAGATAAAACGTCGGACTACCGGTGTTATTTATTCATAAACGTTAACGTTCGACAAAAAAAAGATGCCGCCTTATTAATAATAATAATATTAATATTAATAATATTATTATAAAGATAAATAGTCGTTTACGTATAAAAATCGACCGCTTTATCCGGTTCAAACGGCCGACCGTTTTAACTTATTTGTTTATTTATTTTATTTTTATTTTTGTGTAAAAAAAAATATATATATATATATATAAAAAAAAACGACGGCGCCCCATGTTGTTGTTGTTGTTTTTTTTTTCCACCGCATTATCATTTTATTATTGCTTATATTCATTAATTTTTATCAGCGGAACGGTTTCGACACAGAGGTGAAATTGAGAAGTTTAGATTGTTTGTAATCGTTTCGGCGTCGCATATTTCGTGGCTACCGTTCCATCGTGTCGGATTATCGAGGTTCGCCCTGTGAGAAACATCGGATCGGACAACGCGTGAAAATTATATAAGGTTTTAAAAGCGCTACCTAGTTTTTCGTTTAACCGAACGATCGAACGCGTCGTTAACGGATAACCTGCTTAGTGCATTCGACGATTAACCGCTTCGAGAGCAGTGTTTCTCAACATATACATTATTATCATTACTATTATTATTATTATTATACACTTTTATATAGAATTCACATGTCCGTTTGTCCGGATGGAATTTTTTAATCGATTTTTCATACACTTTACGATGTTCGATTGAGCTGAAACTTTGTATGTTTGCTCATTCTCGATGACAATTCAAAAATTAATCGACAAATTTACAAAATAATTAATTAATTAGTCGCAATTAATTATATCGTTTTTACGATATATTTTTTTTATACAGTTAATTTGTGAATCAAACGTATTATTAAATTCATGTTTAATTTTGGACAAATATTACACACACACACACACATATATATATATATATATATATATTTTTTTTTTTTTTTTTGTGAAATTAATCGCAAATTAAATTCTTAAATATTTTTATATAATTATTTTAAAAGTATATTTATACGTTTTTTTTTCATTAAAAATATTTTTTAAACAATACTGAAGATCTTTAACGCCATTATTTAAAACCAATTTATTTTTGTTATTAGTTATAAGACTATCAGAGGATAACAACGTTTTACATATAATTCTTTAATAATATGTGAAAAAATTTTCATTATATATATATATATATATATATATATATATATCACAGTTTGGGAAGCTGTGTGCTTTATTGGATTTTTAGTGAATAATTAAGTCTTTTACCGAATCGAAGTCGCTAATCAAAACGTTTTAATTGGAAACCGTCTCACGGTCGCATATTGAGTTTCTGCATCTTTTTCATAACGAGCACCCCTTTTTTTCACGTTTCAAAGTGTTATTCTTTCGCAATATAGATTAAACGACGATCAATATAACATCATATCGACGCTATAAAAACGAAACGTCGATATCTTCGACGCGTTTAATTATAATAAATATATTTGAAAAAAATATATATATATACATATATATAATCGTATAATGATTATATTGATATATGTGAAATATTAAAAAAAAACTTTTTTTTTTCGGAATCAATATTCAGCGCAAATATTCGAGATATGCAGATCGCAAAAAAAAACCGGTAATCTCGTTCGCTTGACACATTATGAAGTGCTTACGCTGTAAATAATTGGCAGTTAAGTATATAATGAGTACTTGGACGAGCCCCGTGCCTTTTCTGAGGCCCCACGGGGGGCTAAGGGTACCATCAGTGGTCATTAGCGTTTGCAAAATGTGCCCCCTTAGGGGGGGGGAGCGCAGACCCTTCTGTCCGTCATCGATGCATCGAAGAAGATACGATTGGTAATTTTTTTTATGAAAAATTGAACGAAGTATATCCAGTCATGTCGTGATTGATGAAGCATGGTTATTCATATATATACAATAAATATACTAAAAAATATTAAATTAAATATTTAACTAGTATATACCAAGTCATATAATATATATATATATATATATATATATATATATATATATATATATTTAATCGATTTTTTGAATTATAATATAATAAAAAAATATATAATATTAAAAAAATAATGTACTATAATATTATTATATGATTTTTTTTATATTGAAGGAAAACTATCGTGTTTTATAATAACAAAAACTTTTGATGGGATATATTATAATATGTCGAATAAATTTTCACAGATTTAACAATTATAAATAAATGTAGAAAAAATAAAATTTATAATATATATTTTAAGTAAATTTATGAAAATTTAATAAATAGAAGTGTTATTGTTATCCTTATTTTAAAAGGAAATTAAAGCAATTCATGGCAAAATATAGACGTTGATATTTCAAGAAAAATATTTTGATTGATATTTGTAATAATAATTATATTCTAAATGAAATTTATTTTATCATAAATATGATTTTGATATCTTCATTTACAATATTTTTAGAATAATTTTAAAATCATCAATAGTATTATTAATAATAGATTTTAATTCTTTTTCTTTTATAAATATATACATATAAGAAAAATCGTTTTTATTTATAGTAAAATTTATATTGAAAAAAAAGTTTTATTTAGCAAATTTTTATTATCAGATAAACTTATATCGATTTATATATATATATATATATATATATATATATATATATATATATATATATATATATATATATATATATATATATATTACACATTTATTATGCGTGACGTTAATTTAATAACGGCGATAAATCAGCGCTTTTTAAACTGTCTTACGGTAAAGACATTAATCGAAATCGATGATGATGGACATCGATGGTGCGATTTGAATTTCATTTCTTCTTATATATATATATATATATATATATATATATATATATATATATATATATCGAAAGCGAGTAATAGAACATAATTCGAATTTATAGTACAGTGTGTTTCTGCATCGGTGGTGCGTAGGCAATATATCAAAAATAACAACTATAAACCGATCTTGTTGTCAATAAAAGTAAAATATGTAAATCGATGCAAAAGCTGCTGTTAAAATGCAAGAATATTCGAACATAACCAATGATAGATCACAATTTTATGAGCTTTTGCATCTCTCGATCGATTTATTTTATTTTTAATATATAGTGTATATATATATATATATATATATATATATATATGTATGTGTGTGTGTGTATTAAAATATATTATATTATTCGTATATTGATTGAGTTATAAATCAGTTCTATTACTATTTTTTTTAATATCTATATATTAAAAAAAAATACACGAGCATCATACGTTATATGCTAATATCAGCATAAAAAGTTATGTATGCCATATAAAAAGAACATTATTCACCATGAATTTTGCAGTACATCGTATACAGTAAGTCTCAAAAAAACGTATTGAATGTAAATAAAATTATTATTTTATATTTTTTTAATCATAAATATGCACTTTATGAATTAATTACATATATATTAAAATTGTCATAAATGTATGATAATAATATCAATCATGAGTTTACTGTAATATGAAATGTAATTACTATAATTGAATACATTTTTTTTTAATTTTTAAATTAACATATTCAATATACGATACGAAACGCAACAAAAGGACATCATTTATAAGCGTCGATACGATAATATTTTTTTTTTCTTATATGCTCTTGTATCCTTCGGCTTCTGACCGTCTCGCGCATGAAATATGTATCGAATCGTTACGAATTCTCGTGAAATACGACCGTTTTATTTATTTATATCTCCAGTATATTACATAAATATAAGTGGAAGGTCGATAATTTACGACCGATATCGAAGTACTAAAGGACGATGGTCACGTCCAGGTCAGTGTGGCCGTTACCAGATGAGGGTAACGGCCATTATGACATTCCAATATAAAAATTGATAAAATAAAAATAATTACAATACAAAATTATAAAAAAAAATAATTAACCTTAATATTAGAATATATCGTTGGCAATGTTAAAACTTTGCGTACAAATATCAACCATATTATGTATTTTATATTTTTATTATTACATTATACACTCTTTATAAATATTATTTTTTCAATATTTCATATTAATTTTTCTTTTCTATATAAATTTTCATATTTTTTCTCGGTCTATATAATTGTATAATATAAATTCATATATTAGTTCACGTAGAAAGTGAGTATGAAAAATTTCACACTAGGTGGCGCTTTGTGCGTATTTCAGAGATATAAAACCATCGTAACACTAATTAAAATCAAATAAATATTTTATAAATATCTATAATTTTTTTTCATCATTTATTATATTCAACATACATATAAAAAAAAAATAATAGAAAACGAATTAAATATATTTTTTCATACAGTTTAAAGCTAAATATCGATCAAATTTTTATATTAAGTATCTCAAAAATTTTCATTAATTCATCCTGTGATGCAATTTATGAATTTAATTTTTCATGAAAACGTAATTTCATAAGCTTTCAAATTGCATAAAGTGACGATCAATTTTTGAAAGTGGTAAATGGGATCGTATTTTATATACATTTTCATGATCAACATTGAAATTTTACATGAAAACGGTAAAATTTTGAACATCTATTACGGTATTGAAAACATAAAATAGCATAATTTTTTGACAAAAAATGCGTTTTTTTTTATTTAAAAAAATAAAAATATTCCAAAAAAAAAACACCGCAACGTTTAAAATCAGACCTATAATAAATATCAATCAAAACAACACACGTCGAAATCAAAATTATTCAACCAGTCGTGCAGATATTTAGAATTTTGTCTGATTAATGATTCGGTTAAAACATCGGTGCGGTGACACGGATAATTTGTTATATTTTTTTTTTTAATCGCACGTCTCTCGTCGAAATTTAACCGCGCTATATGTTGACGTGTGGCATGCCAAAATTTTCATAGATTTTAACATAATTTCCACGGATCATTTAACGATTTAGATGTTTTCACATAATAGTTGTTATTATTTTTATTTATTTTTTTTTTATGACGGACGTCGAAATACTATCTAATTATTTTTTGACATTTTCTACACGTGTTTTATTAAAAAAATTAAATTATTTAAAAATAATATATTTTATTATAATAATGTAATTTAGTATATTGACATATAAAAATAATTTGGATACCATATTTGATGAATAATGCGGTTGCAATGCCATAATTGTGTAAATTTTGATTAAATTTCGTCATATTTTAAAATTAATTTTATATATATATATTATTGCTTCATATGAATCAAATATTCTAAATCATTATTATTTTTTCACCAAAAAAATTATTCATAAATTTAATCATTCGACTTATATTTATACCTGATTTACCGTCGTTTATGTGAGATCGTTGTACTGTTTTCAATCAGATTACCAAAATATATTTATAATATAAAAACAATTTTTTTGAAAAAAAATATAATGTAAATTCTTTGATATTATACTGTAATATAAAAAAAATATATTTAAATACACCGAAATATATCTGATTTAATTGATCGTTAAAATCAAATTATACAATCGATATAGTAAAAAAAAATCAAATAATATAAATTTATTCATTTCATTTATTAATATGAATAAAATAATATATATATATATATATATATATATATATATATATATATATATATATATATATATATATATATATATATATATGAAAGTATTATACTTAATAGACGTACGTCGTATTGTATTGAAATAAAATATAATAAGACTCGCCGGTCCGAATGTAAAGTGTTAAATTTCAATTAACCACAGTGACACGGCTGCACAAAATCGGGCACAAAAGGGCACGCGACACGAAATCAAAAGGCGCACACACAAAACGGACACAAAGGAGGTCTAAAAAAGACGACACCTCGCGGAGATCAATCCGGAGACCTTTGCGTGTCTTTTTTGTTTTGTTTTGTTTTGTTTAATGCAGCACGTGCTCCATTGTTAAGCGCGCACTTGAATGATGATAATGATTTCGAGTGACTGGCGCGTGCCCATTAAGTGCGGTCGTCGCATTGAATTTTTTATATTGTAAACATTGACATGTGATTTTTTTCCTATATATATATATATATATATATATATATATATATATATATATATATATATTTGAATTATCGAAAATCGTTTCATATTTTTGTATTATGAAAATTATTAATATATTATTATTATTATAACTGTATAAAATACGTTATTAAAATACTTGATATATTTTTTAAATTCAAGTTGAAAATAAATATTTTGAATTTTTTCTAAAATTTTCTTTAATGTGAGTAATGAAATCTCATTAATTCCTTTATAAATATTTGTTTATATTACACATATTGATAGTAAATATTGTTTATATATTTAAGATTTATTATTATTTTTATAAATATATTTAAAATATATCATATTTTCAGAATCATAAGAAGACGTTTATGATGGAATAAATGTCAATAATTAGAAAACCTATTATTGGGAGCTATAAATATGAGGTAAATTATTTTTGTATTAAAAAAAATTATACAATTATTTAATTAATTTGTACAAAACACTTTTAAAAAAAGTTACAATTTTACTTATTTCATTAAGTTAAATCTAAGAATGAAATGTATAATATTCTGAAACATTAATCTAAAATTTAATTCTCATAGTGTGCAAACACTCAAACGGTTGCTCCTAACTAACATCAGCTACCGTCCGTAATATTCTGATATATTTGATTAAAATTTAATTAATCGTAATTTGCAAACATTCAAACGGTTGCTCATGACAAAAATCAGCTCCCATATTTAGTATTCTAGTATATATATATATATATATATATATATATATATATATATATATATATATATATATATATATATATATATATATATATATATATATATATATATATATATTAATCTAAAATTTAATTCGGTATAATGTGCAAACACTCAAACGGTAGCTCCTGACAAACAAACAGCTCCCATACGTAATAGTCTGTAATATTAATATAAAATTTAATTAATCACAATGTTCAAATGCTCAAACGGTAGCTCCTGACCAACGCCGTCTCCCGTCCGAGAATCCGGTAGCATCCGAAAACGATCAATCACCATCGAAAATCATTAATGTCACAAGATGAACCCACGTGCCGTACTCGGTCCGCGAACACGGCATCAGCACGCCTTTTTGTGGGTGTAAGCCATTCGCATCTGGTTTTATATATATATATATATATATATATATATATATATATATATATACATTTAGCCTAAAGACAGTCTCGCTTAATAAAAGCTGTTCATCAAATGTTAATGGCCGAAGCACCTGGTATATATATATATATATATATATATATATATATATATATATATATATATATATATATATTCATGAAAGACGGTGGCAAAAGCATGGCATATCAGCGAAAAACAGCACAAGCACTGGTTTTATACTCAACACTAGTGGCTTGTCCGTGGTGCGTAAGTGCGGTCAAGAGATAAAACCAGAAGTCACGACTCTTCATATGTATATATATATATATATATATATATATATATATATATATATATATATATATATATATATGAATCCCATTTCACAAACTAGTTTACAAACCACGTGGATTATCGTGAATTCTCCTCGTCTCCCCCGCTCCGCCACCCCCCCGCCCCTTACCGTGACTTCTTGTCTTGTACCGGATGTTGCATATATGTATGATAGTTTTTTAATTTCTATTTAAATAAATTTTATAAATATTCATGAGTCGCTTTATTTTAATTTGTGTGTGTATATGTGTGTGTGTGCGTTGTCATGATAGAACGATTTGTCGTCGATGAATATGTTTTGCATTTTTTTTTAATTCTTCGATATGATTATAATAAGCGATTACCATAAAATATATTTTTTGATTGAAATTATTAATGATATATATATAATTTTAATAGAATAAATATGGTATATATATATAATACCACATTTTGATATGAATAATTTTTAATTTTCTTGAAAGTTAAATCAATACATTTTATAATGCATGCAAAATTTCATAATAAATATATAATGGATTTGTTAAAAAGTTTTAAAAAAAATATTTCAGTTGCATATTGAAATCTTAATATAAAATATTCTAAATTGTAACATTATTAACGATTCAGTGTGATAAAGATAAGTGTTTCGATATGTATAATTTACCGTGACTAAAGTGTAAAATTATGTTTATTATATATAAGCAATTCAGTGTTAATTAAAAAAAAAAAAAAAGTTAAATTCATAAGAAATATAAATTTAAATATGAGTACGTTTATTGATATATATGCGTATATAAATATATATATATGTAAAAAATTATAGATAAACGGAAAAATAATCGATTTAAGAATCACTTAAAACGTTTATAAGTCGGTATTAGAGTCGATAATTATGTTGTCTGAATGAGAATCGACGTGAAAAATAATCGTCGAAGATTATTAATATCGAACGATTTATGTAAAATAGTTTTATTGAACGACTAATTTATTCATGCACGTTTATTCTTCGATATATATATATATATATATATATATATATATATATATATATATATATATATATATATACAGAGTGATTTTGAAAATTTTCCATATTAATATATATATATTCATACGAACGACATTTTTATTTTAGTAATAGTTAATTATTATAATAATACACGGTATCTTTTTATTCTCTTTTTTTCTTGTTATTTCAAATGTAAAATATAATAAATTCGTCAAAGTTATCTTAATCGTTCGCGTTCGGTTATTTCGAGTTATCTATTAAGCTATCTTAATTATTGAATATTTCTTATACATAAAAATATATATATATATATTTATCACGCAAAAAGCGATAAAATATAATAAAATTAAAAAAAAACAACGTATTTTATAAAAAAAAATATTATTATTGATGAAGTAAATTTTATGAAATTCCCATTTAAGATTGACGATCCCTGATTTATCTATCGCAAATTAAATAATAAAAAAGATTGTAATTTTCAGTATCAAAATTTAAATAATAATAATATTAATGATCAAAATTGTAAAATCTATTAATGGTTTAATCATAATTTTACAACATGATTTAAAATATCCAACAAGTTCTAAAATAAGTATTTTTAAACTTTTTATTTTTTTTTATATGATAAATAACATTTTTTTACTTATTTCAAAAATGAAAAATACATATTTTCTACAATTCATCAAATTATATATTATATTTATTTATGATATTATTAAAATCAAAATTTCGCCTTCTATTCTATTATAATTTTTATAATTATCATTAGAACGTTTGGCAAAAAACAATTCATATTTTTATGTCAGAATATAATACGCCAGGCGTGTCAAACTCATAAATCGCAGACGGCGTATTTTGAATTTACTTTTAGTTGTTCATTTTTTTCAATATATATAAAAAGAGTGGACAAATTGAAAGATTCATGAAAAAAATTATATACACCGTGTTTATTTGATAAATATTATAATTAAGAAAAATGATATTTTTTTATGATGATCAAAAAAAAATTTAAATATATTTATAATTATATTTATTTCTGTGTAAAAATACGTATTGTAAATATATAAATATTCGATTTATCATGAAATTTGTCTACGTATATAAAAATTTATAAATTTTCGATTGATTTATTCGTTTCGTTGCATTCTAATATCGATTCACGAAATCGAATGATTGGCACTTGTATCCGTTGGCAACTAATTGTCGCGCACATGCGAATCACTATTGAAAATACTTATAAATTTTTCCGTGGGCGGCAAAGCGACGATCGCTCAAAAATCCGTGGGCGTTTTATGTGAATCGACATTTGATTTCGGGGTAAAAATCGGCATCGATAAATTAACCAGCGCCTTGATACATCCACAAAAGACCCGTCGAACGTATACCATATATCTAATCAAATATTATATTCAATCAAAATACGTTTGGATATTTTTTTTTTTTTATATTTCCAATGATTAAGTTTATTCACATATTAATATAATTTAAATTATAGTATGTAAAAATAATATATGAAAATATATATATATATATATTTTTATAAAGATCAAAAGCTTTGTTAAAAATATCCCGCGGTGTCGATGATTTAAGCGCATTGTTTAGCCGACGACACGACTATGCGGAGCTTTCGGAGCTTTCGCTCATTCGAAAATCGAATTATTTACGAGCACAAAACAAGAGCACGAAGTTTAATTGAACCGATCCACACATTTATAAGAACGTATGAATGAATGAAACGTTTTAAGATCAAATACATATAAATAAAATAAAAAATATATATATATATATATATATATATATATATATATATATAACAAGAACAACAATCGAAACGAGAGCCGTATTTATAATAAGTATCGGTTTGAATAGAATCGTAAGACTCGAACCAGAGCCTTGTAAATTATAACGTGTAACTTGATATATTGTATACGAAATTAATCTAAATAAAGTTACGATCGGCCATTGTTGCTCGCGGTCCGTGTACACGGGGTATATCTGTTTTTTTTTTTTTTTTTTTGTTTTTCCTGAAATAACACGGGGCACTCGTTGAAGGTGTTGTGTTTGCGGGGCCATTCTTGTCTTTCTTGATTTATCGCGGATTGAAGCGTATATAAAAGAAAATCCCCATCGTACAATCTAGACATGATACGCGTTTATTTGTATAAGGCTTCATGTGTATATATATATATATATATATATATATATATATATATATATATTTGAAATATATGAAAGACGATCAAATATAGACGGATGCAAGTGAATCGAACCGTTATGAAAGACGCTCTAGTTATATTGTATATGTATATATATATATATATATATATATATATATATATATATATATATATATATATATATATTATAATATTTCAATTTTATTTCAGATTATAAAATAATAGTTTAGTCTATTTTTAATATTTTATCGATATAAAATTTATTATACAGTGTAAATTTATATAGATTTGTAGATATTGTTAAATTATTTCTATATCTGTATGTTTTTAAATTGATTTTTTTGTCGTTTTTTTTTTAAATTAATTAATTGTTATTATTAAAAAAAAAACGAAGCTTTAAATATATATAATATAATAATTAATTCATTTATTTTTATATATTTGTTTATTTTTAAACAAAATTACAAATGAAAAACGATTTTCTACAATTATCGCGATCGTTAGAATGTTAACACTCGTACGACAGAGTTTGTTCAATTTATTTGTTTTATTTAAATTATTCGAGTCGCGTTATTAATACGTGTTATATTATTTATAATATATTAATTTATTGAAACAAAATATGTAGAACTGATGACTCGATCTTTATATATATATATATATATATATATATATATATATATATATATATATATTATTATTATTATTAGCCTAAATCTATATTGTGACTATAATTTTCATCATTCAGTAAAAAAATAAATTAATATGTGATTGATAATTAATTTAAAATGTAGACAGAATAAAAATATTGATCAAATATTATGGAATCGCACTTGAATCGTTCGTTTTTCGACAAACTTTCAATTATCTTAATATATGCGAGCAAAATGAAATGTTCAACCCTTATATTGCGCAATTGATAATTTCGCAATGTCGACGAACAAATAAAAAAAAAAAAAAACAGGCGACGGTTTATATGTCGATGGTATCCGACAGAATCAATTCAGAGGTGCGATCCGGATTGTCGTTCGTGGGCGCGCTCGTCCCGCTTCGTAAAAGCGCATTATTCATCATCGTACCGGCGGGTAGTGTGTTAAGAAAAAAAAAAAACGCCAAAAAAAAATTGTATAAAGAAATAAGAGAAAAGAAAACGACGACACGAAATGAAAAACGTCGACAGGTCGGATCACATGCGATGCTATACGACGGATGATGTATGTCGACGTATCGCAAAACGTGTACGAATAAAGCGGAGTGAAACGTCGAACAAATGGCCCGATAAATCGGCTCCCCATTTCGAGTTGTTGCTCTCGTGTTGGCGACGTGCGATCGGCGTTTTAACTCGTATGAAAACGACTCAATTGTCGGCTATCTTTTTCAAAGCGAACAAAATATATATATATATATATATATATATATATATATATATATATATATATATATATATTCCCATTAATGTCAATCATATTTACAATTATATATGAATGAGAAATTATATAAATTAAAAAAACATTTAATTTACTTTCTATAAAAAAAATATTAAAAATTAATTCATGATATAGACTGATGTATTTTTTTTTATAATACTCGCCCATTTTGTCATACTGTAATTAAGGTGACTATCTTTTTTTCAATAAAAAGTAGGACATATTAAAAAATTGTTCGTTATAAATAATATCATTTTTTCTTTTTTTTTTTTTTTTGAAAAGGACACAATAAAATCGATCAAACTAATTAACCGTAAAAACTATAAAGACTCCAAAAAAAAAAAATCCTTTTATCGATTTAAAAAAACTCAGAATTGAAAAGA
Source organism: Leptonema lineaticorne (assembly GCA_024500535.1). Lineage (NCBI taxonomy): Eukaryota > Metazoa > Arthropoda > Insecta > Trichoptera > Hydropsychidae > Leptonema > Leptonema lineaticorne. The sequence goes on from JANIJI010000001.1 coordinate 2,788,773, forward strand.
AGAAAAAAATTTTTAAAAGTATGAATGTCCCTTTCGAACGAGATCGCTCGGTCACCCTACTGTAACAAACAGTTGGCATGTTTATGGCCGTTTTTTGTTATGGCACCGCGTCAAAATCAACGCGTTAATTTATCCGGCGTTTAATTACAGTTTTTCAAATCCTGATATTGATGGGCGTGCATATGGAGAAAAAAAAATATGTACTTGCATAACTTTCGAACGGCCTTCGTCATCTAACGAAATATGTTGACGTGTTAAAAACCGTATTAATTTGTAATATTAAGCGACGTTTAGAACGTTAAATATATAATTGAATGCTAATTAGACATTAGATAAGAGTCATGAATGCGTTTCTTTTTCTATTTATAAGCGATTAACGCCGATTTAATTGCTTTAGTTTATTTAAAATAGTATAATTGTTTTTATTATTTCATTTAATACAAGATATTTTTACACGGATTACTTAAAGATATCAGAGAAGACTTTCTAATATTTATAAATACAATTGCTACTATAAAGTATGTTTTTTTGTATTTTTTTTTCTTTAAAATATAAAAATAAATGTCATTTAATACAGATATTTGTTAAATAATGGTCTATAAATTCACTTACTTACATTGAACTGTTCAAAATACGCGAGTTTAAACCAATATTATTTTATAAAATATTATATTGACCTTTCATAATTATTAATATCAATATTTAATAACAATACATAAAATTCTTTTAAAACAATTAATATATTTTTATGTAAGTGTGGACTTTTATTATTATTATTTTTTTTTATTTTTAAATGTCAATATAGCTTTAAGTTTAAATGTCTAAATATTTTCAATTTCTCATTCATCTGATTATATAATGTGATCTTCATGAGAGGTCATTTCTGTAAAGTTTTTTTTTTTACGAGCAAAAGGATTAGGTGCTTGAAATTAAATCAACTTTTTCTCTATTATCTATAAAAGTAGATTTTGTTCTGAATATAAATTTCAGACTATTGATCTAATATATTATATTTTTTTTTGTTGATAATTCATCAAAAATTATAAAATATTATTAGTGTATTTCAAGAATTAAAAAATATTGTTTTTTCTATATAAATGTATAAAAAATATATATATATATATATATATATATATATATATATATATATATATATATATATATATATATGATAGAAATAAGTTTCTAGTTTTTATATATATATATATATATATTTTAATATTTTACTTTTTTTTTAAATAGCTACATTTGTTGTAGACATGAAATATTCCATTATTTTACAAGTATTACGAGCGCACGCGACAATTGTCGCCGACAATTTATTGTCGTTCGCTTTTAATGCTTTGCACTCGACAACGGCGACGACAACAACAAAAACAACCGAGCATAACAACGGCAACAACACAACAACAACAACAACAAGCCTCACTTATCATATAATAAAAACGATGTGGAATGCGTCGGTTTTTTTTATATTATTATTATTTTTTTATTTTTGCAAAAATAAAATAAAAATAAAGCGTTATTACACCACCGTAGGGCACCTTATTCGAGACACCGATGAAAATTGTCGAGAATATATTGCAAAAGTGTCGATATTTCTTTGCGCCATATTAGTTTGCGAGCATTGAATACGAATTGTGTGTGCGAGTTGAAGCACGCGCGCGCGAACTAGCACGAGCCGGATTCGCCGTAGTATATGGCCTTTTTTGCTATATACGACAACAACGAATCTAGTTTTCAAATTGCATTCGAAGCGTCGCGAAATGGTATTCCATTTCATATGGCTTCTGGCTATTATATTATGTTATTTATTTATTTATTTTTTAAATCATATAGATTTCGATTGTATATTCGTATTAGATTAAAAATTTCAGTGACTGACTGATAACGTTATCATTGCATTCAGTTTAACTATATACAATATTTTTTTTAATTTTTGGTGAGCATATATATACTACTGTGATCAAAAAGTAAGGTGAAATTGTTATTTAAAACTTCCGGACATTAGTCTATAATATTTGTCATGCTTCTGTTTGTCAAAAAATTTAATTATTTCCAAGTTACACGTGTTTTTACAACTCTTGATAATGCACCGTGTCATACTGCATTGGTACTTCGCGATTTTTTTGCCTGATTAAAGTTAAAATTTTAACATTAATTTCAATAATAATAATAATAATAATAATAGTCATTGACGAATATTTAAACTTATATCGTCATACAAATATATAATTATAAATTATATAATTTCTGAAAATTAAAATCACACAATCGACATCCTTTTCGTCGCGTCTTACTATAAATGCCAGCGCTTCTCAACGGCAGATTCGCATTCAGATTGTGTTCGCACCGCACAAGCGGCGAATTGTCTTGTCATTTAGCGAATAAAGCATCGCCATCTTTGCAAAAAGAAAGAAACAAAGAAAGAAAGAAAGAAAAATAAACAATAATAATAAGATCGATTTAACGATCAGACGCACAATCGAAGAAACACCTGTTTCTATTTGCATTCATTATTCGAACAAATGTTCGCCGCTTTTCATGATAAATCTCTATATTATCGTCCATTTCGAGTATTAGATTTAAACGAACAATTACACTATTGAAATATATATATATTTTTTAAATATATATTTATAGCGATATTTTGCGATCATCCTATACTATATATAAAACGTATAATATAATAATAAATTTACCGGTATAATTTTTTTTTTGTTTTAATATGGCGTACGAGAGTATTAATTGCTCGACGAATGGTCAATCAAAAATCCAATTTACACCTTGCACTCAAAAATAACCGAATCAAAATAATAATAATAATAAAACCGAACCACGAGAAAATTACTTAATATGTAAGAAACGTACGCATTACAAATGGCCGCCGCATATCTCATTTTCATACCGTTTTTATTTTATTATATTTCATCGTGAAAAATTATCGAGTGCAACCGGACTTTGCGACGTACGACGATGAAATATTATTTATTAAAAATATCGTTAAATATTTAAAAATATCATATATATATATATTATATAGTATAAAAAAATATATATATGAAATCAATAAATTATAATAAAAATATCGGCACGCCACTGATTCGATTTGTATCGCAGGGATATTCAAAATATTTATTATAAACGGCGTAAAATTGCCGTTATTCAATCGCTTGATTGAATAATCGTTTAATCGCATTAATAATATCAAAAATTACGCGCAGGAAATGCCGTTGGACATTTCATCACAGTCGTCAATTGTTACCGCGAAATGTCCATATCGGTCATTTTAATTAACAATTCATTAGACTATTCAACAGAATGCTTCGTCGTTCGCTCAATTTGTGATTTGTCGTATTAAACGAGCAATTTTATGCGGCTTTATATAACATTATATAATTTACTATATATATATATATATTTATTTATTTATAAATATTGTTTATGCGGTTCTCGTATTTTATGCGTTATTATCGCGTTTATGAACGCTCATCATAATTATTATAAATTTATATATATATATATATATATATATATATATATATATATATATATATATATATATATATATATTCGCGATTATAATCGCGTATGATTTGCTAGATGGTTGACGATCAATGGACGCATGTTTAACATAGTATGTTTTTGTGATGTGTTTTATTTTATTGTTGTTGTTGTTGTTGTTGTTGACGATATCGATCGAAAAATTAACAAGGCGTAAATTTATATATAATAATATTTTACAAATATTATACATTGTATTTTAAAATGGAATCATATAGGATCATTTCAGTTCCAAAAATAATAAACTGATACAAATAATTATGATTTTTCTAGTGAATTTCAAAACGAAAAAATAAATTGATCTAACAATATAAATGTATTAAAAATTAATTAGATATGATAGAAATATGTTTCTAGTTTTTTTTAAATATACTTTAATATTTTCCATTTTTAAATAGCGATATTTATTGCCGACATAAATATTTATAATGAATTAATTTGAAACAGTTGTATTATAATTTATATCATTGCCATGACTTATTAGATAATTTACGTCAGAATTTCTCAAACTGTTTATATCATATTATTATACTATTTCTATACTACAAAAAGTATTGATTAATAATTGTCTTTTTTTTATATAAAATAACGAATTATATAACACTGTAATAAAAAGGTAAGGTGACTTTGTTTATAATTTTTTGTTATTTATTATTCCAAATTAATTTTATCCCCTTCAAAGTAATCCCCGTCTGTCTTTTTCAAATCCTCGAAACAGTTGGAATAGTTTATTTCCCGTATAGTCGTCAAGACCTTATTCGATTCGGTTTTTATCTCCTCAATTGCGTTAAAACGGCGTCTCCGCATTGACCTTTTGAGTTTGCCGAATAGCCAGAAATCGCACGGAGCCAAATCAAGCGAATACGGCGGTTACGTAACGATATGAGTCGAGTTTTTGGCAAAAAAGAACCAATGCAATAATGACACGATGAATTATCGTGATGATGAAACCGAGAGTTATTTTTTTATTTAAGATATTTTAGAAATAATTATTTTTTTTAACAAACGGAAGCTTGGCAAATATTATAGACAATTCTACCAATCTAAGAAAAAAAAATACAATTTACCTGCCTTCCTAATGTTCGGGAATTTTAAATTACAATTTCACCTTACTTTTTGATCACAGTAGTACAATTTAAAGTGTTTTTATTATTATTATTATTATTATTATTATTATTATTATATGGAACGATCAGACTATTCAACGTTTTCTATATATTAAGCGTAGGATTTTTCCGTTTCCGGTCGAAATTTTCATTAGAATAAAAAAAATATTAATAAATAAACAATTCAAATAAAAAAAATAAAAATGCAAAACCTAAGAATCCACGACATAAGTAATGGCAAAGGCATATTTCATATTTTTTAATTATCACTTAACGAAACGTCCGAGTTATAATTATTTATAATGTAGGGACACGAGCACTCGGCACCGGTCCGTTATTAAAACATAACTTGCGGCGGTTACCATACGAATACAACCAATAATAAACACACACACACACATCATATACATATATATATATATATGTATAATGTATTTTTTTCATAATCATATTGTAGAAAAAAAAATTTTTTTTCTCTCAATTATTAATAATTTTTGTTCGTAAATATCGATTTTTATATTTCGAAGTTATGATGTTATGGTTTTTGATTTTTATCTATACATATATATATATATATAATCGATAAAATATCAAACGATAATTTTCTGTATAAAAAAATGTTTTATTATATTTCTATTTCATACATCAATTTCTTTATTTTAAATATATATATATAGAAAAAAAAATGTTCTGAAATAAATAATATATATATATATATATATATATATATATATATATATATATATATATATATATATATATATATATATATATTAATGTATAATGATAATCTTTATAACATTATTTAAAATAATAATTTACATTTATTTAAATATAATACTATTTTTTTTAATCGAAAATAAACTATTTTCATATTAATTTAGACGTTCTTTACTTGAAAAGTCAAATTTTCACTATTCGAATTCAATTTTTATTTTTATTTAATATAAATTCTATATATATATATATATATATATATATATATATATATATATATATATATATATATATATATATATATATATATATATATATGAAAAAAATCGTATACCATATAAAAGATTAAAATTGTTGTGAAAAATGATTAATTTAAAATTTATTATATTTTTATTTAATGTATATATATTTGATAAAAATGAAATATGATAAATGGAAAATATTTAAATATTTAATATTGAAAATGAATAACGATATTTGTGTTTAAAAATAATTATAATATAAGTGGACCCAATACAAAGAATTTGTGCACAGTGAAATCAATATTTATAAATAAATAATATATATGAAAAATATTCATATTAGAATAATATTTTTAATATGCCATTATGCGAAATGTTTGCATCGTTTATTAAATAAAATAATTATATACACTAGAATCTATCAGCGTAAATTACACAAACTCATGCACATATTTCATATGAATATATATTTATTATTATATAATGTAAGTGTATTTTGTGAACCTGTAAAATCGAAATCGGTACCCCGTCGATATATCATGTTTAATGGGGATGCCGTAATAATAAAAGGCAACGTTTGCCCATTTGTTGTACCGGTCGTCCTTGTTCATATTCCCGTATGTTGTCGACATTTTTAAGCCCGGTCCACATCGTGGCGTATTTCGAACGTGCATTATATATATATATATATATATATATTGTTGTGTTGCTTTGCTTTTTCCGTTTGCGTGAATTCGACGCGCGATGCCCGCGACCTGCTCGATTCGTATAAAACGTTGCATAAACATATTTAAACAATGTGAATGCGGCTTAACGTCTAAAAGTATCGAAAAAATTCAGCTTTCGACTATTGAAACGTCGCTTTTATACAATCATAATGTTAAATTTTTTTTTTCTAAATATAATATAATATAATTCAATTATTTAATATGACAAAAAAAAAATCTTAAATATTTTTAATTTTAATATTTCATAAAGGCAGTGCCAGATAAAATATGTTTAATTTTTATTTTTAAAATAAATTTATCGGAATATGAATAATTTTTGTTCTGATTTTTCAATCAAATTTAATCGATATTTTTTCTATAAAATCAAGCACATAATATATATATATATATATATGTGTGTGTGTGTGTGTGTGTGTGTGTGTGAAAGAGAAATTGGTTAGTTATAGAACTGATGACTCGAATCTGGATTTTTTTTCATATTACAACATAAAAAATCAAATTAATTTATAAAATCGGAAAATATTTAAAAAAATCTATATAAAATCAGACTTTTTGTATTTAAAGTACTTAAATTTTAAAATCAAGATATGTTTTTATATTTTTGTAATTGTAATAAATAGAATTAAAACACGCAATTTTAAATTAATATATTTGTTTAATTATCTATATATATATATATATTATAATATATTATATAAGAAATAATCGATAATTCGACATACTTTAAAATCACTTCTATTACATAAATCATACGCATATTTATATATAGAACTTTCAAATCGTTTCGAACCACAATATTAGATATTCATTTTATATATATATATATATATATATATATATATATATATATATATATATATATATATATATATTTAACGTGACATATTTTATCAATGTACCCACAGTGTCATTGCGAATTTTCATTATAAAATACGACTCGAAACTATCATAGAATATAATATAATATACAAAACGATTCATACGAAATATCTAAATCATCGTTGCGAAAATCAACATAATAATACTTTAATATCGAATATAAAGCGAAATTTCAATAATATATATTATAATAATGAAAAAAATCTTCGGTTTCGATCCCACAGTCGGCATTCAATTATCGATCATAAATCGTATATACGTGTGACAATTATGTCGTGTGCCATTGCGGTGGTTCTTCTTCCAGCGATCGATCGTAAATAATGCGATAATTTGTACTATCATTATTATTATTATTATTATTATTATTAACATTATCATCATTATTATTATTATAGCTTTGTTTTGCGATGCCGTTTTCGCTGAGAGGCGTGATCGACTATAAAATTGCCAACGATGCAGTCAATATGCGCGGTATATAAAAGAAAAACCAGCGCCTTTTCACTTTACTAAAATACTCATTTTATTTATTATATATATATATATATCGTTTTTTATTGTATTTAAAAAATACTTATAAATATAAGGATAATTATAAATATCATATATAATATATAAAACGCTAGCGCCGCCGCGCGCCGAACGACTGACGCACTCACGCTATTAGTGCACATGTTCGTTAGATGAATTGTTAATTTATGTAACTTCTGATCATTATCATGTTACTTTTATAATATTTGCAATTTATAAATAATTTTAATAAACTGGATATATAAAATAAAATGGTGTATACTTCTAATAACTTAACGTACATGATTGACCTTTGTGAGAATCTGCACACGGGTCTACTTGTTTTAACTAATATATTCATATATATATCTTTATTTTTAATAATATAATTTTATTTATACATAAAAGAATAATGTAGTATGCCGCCATATTGAATTTTTTTTAATAGTATAAATCAATAGTACTACTCTTTACCGTATATAGCATATGATATATTTTTTTAGATATTATGAGACTTATTTATATAATATGTGATCGAGTCATTAGCTCTATACTATATTTTTAATTACATAAATGATTTTTTTTTTATTAATATAATAATTTATATACGACAATGACGCGGATTCGAACGTTTGCACGCATCGTTCAATCTATATGGATGCCGACGCGAAACCACCGCACAGCACAATATATATATATTAATAATAAAGTATAATTTTTAGTATTGTGCAATATATTTTATTGACTGCACCTAACCGATGTTATTCGTGGTTGAGTGACGCAAAGAGCACGTCCGCCAATTGATTACCTCCCCATTATGCCCCATTAAGCCTTAATAAATAACAAATCCGAGTCAAAGCCTTAACCACACACACACACACACACATATATATATATATAAATCTATATATGTACAAAGACGTGGGAGTCTGAGACGTATTGATTTTACATTTTCAATCATTTTAAATCGTTATCATCTGCACGACGATTCCGCGGCGGCGAAAGTGTTACAAATTCGAGCGACCATGAGAAAATCATTTGCAATTTGTAAGGTTCAAATATATAATAAATTTGTAAAATATTCTCAATATAATATATTTTATATTGAAATATAATATATCTGAATCAGTAAGATTTTTTTTTAATAAAATTTAAAGAATTTTACTTATATACTATATATCGTTAATTTCGTAATATTATATTATATTTCTAATTTATAAATTCTAGATATAGTGTAATAATTTTGTATTTAATAAAGGACGATAATTCTAAGAATCATATTTGGAAATAAATTACAAATATATATCTTTATCAAATAATAATATCGATTGAACGTAATTTCGTATTTATTTTCAATATGTAGTTCGTTTGAGAATTATTTTGATATTATAAATGAGAAAAAATATTTATATATAATAAGATTCTCACAATTTTATATTAAAGTTTTATTCTTAGAATTATTGGAAAGTTTTGTTTTGTCTCATTACTTTATTTAAATTATTATTTTATGAATATTTAATATAATTTATATTTAAGTTTTATTGTAATTCTGATAATATATCAGTTATAAAATTATTATTATTATTAATAGGATTTTTTTTTATAAATTAATTGGATTTGTTTTCTTAGATTTTTCATATATTATATATTTATTAAAAATATTTATATATATTTAAAAAAAAATGAAGAATATTAATATCATTAATATTTATAACAAAATTAATTAAGCTTGGAAAAAATATTAACCCTTATAGATCTGCAATGTTACAATTTTAATTTTATTTTCTAATATATTTTAAAAATATAAAAATTCAAAACGTCGCTAGTGTCTTTATATATATATATATATATATATATATATATATATATATATATATATATATATTTATATATATGTGTGTGTGTGTGTGTGTGTGAGAGAGAGAGAGAGAGAGTATGTGTGCGCGTGTGTATGTATATATATATATATATATATATATATATATATATATACTTATTTATTTTCGAGTCAAATTAAACTTTTAAATAAATACGCGCTGAATAAGATCGTTAAAACGAGATAATTTAAATTAATCCTCTTCGTCGTCGACGGGCAATCGATACGATCACATCGGTGAGATATTGAAATTTATGCCCTCATCCTTGAAACGATTTAAAAAATACAATTAAAAAAAAAGCGCACTCGGGGCACACGCTCATATTTATGTTTTTAACGTGTCAATATGGACCCCCAAATTGGGCAATTATCGCGCATAAAGTCCGTATTAATCTCCGGCGTCGGACGAAACCGGACTGTTTTTCTTTTTTATGCCGCCCCGCGTACGATGTGTTAAATATTCTTAATAAGCGTTCGAATTAATGTCGGTACGGCGATGAGCTTTCAACTCATTTCCTGTGTTATGGAGTCGGTTTATTAAAAACGCGACCGGTGGCCAAAGGGCACAAGTGTACGCGTCATTATATTACGAAAGACGACTATTCAATAACGCTTTAGATACGCCGAATTAATATAAAATTTCAAAATTATCTTAATATCAATAAGTCATAAAAATATATACAATAAAATTTCTTTCAAACAATATAATAATAAAAATGATAAAAATTAAAATATCTATAATAATATTTTTTTTCTTGCACAATAATAAAAATATAAAAAAAAATAGATTTGAATATAATAGATTAGATAGAAACTATACAATACGATGTTAATTAATTTCGTACATCAATTAAATCAATTAAGAAATCGTGATTTTTCTTAAGCGTGCCGCACAATAAATAAAACGACGAGTCGAAGATGTTATTAATTGCATTCACGATCGCGCAAACACATGTTTTAAAAATGGCGTTCAGGCATTTTGTATAAATATATATATATATATATATATATATATATATATATATATATATATTTACAATAATAATCGATCGATATCCTAACGAAACAAACGCGTTAAATTGGTGTTGAAAAGATATTATTAAATATTTATATTATTATACGTTTAATATTCATTCATAATGTATCTCTAATATATCATTTATATCCATTGGATTTTGAATATTATAATATGTATTACATAATAATTGATTTGCATTTTATTTTCTTTTTTAATAAATATTAGCATGATTTTACGACATGTATGAAGTGAAAATTATGTCAGAGGTGTTAAATTAATTATTTCATAATAATTCAACGTTTTTGTAAAAATGTGAATTTAATTAATTTTTTGTTAATATTTTGAATTAAAATAATTTTTCAATATATTAGAAACACAATGAAGATGTCCATATTGGATGTTATAATATAAAATAAATTAAAATCTATAGTTTTAAAAACAATAGTACTAAGAACAATAGAAAATTTTGGCTAAAATCAAATTTGTTTCACTTTTCTTTTTGAGCACAAAAAAAATACAATGAATAGACTGATAATAATGGTGTTCATAAAAAATGATTACTGCTTTAAACTGTATTGTATAATTAAATTATATCTGATCAACTGTTTTAATGCTATACCATGTTGTGAAGAAGACAGAAAAAATTCTTATATAATTTATATGAAGAATATTTTATTAAATTTGTCATTAGTTGATTAAAAAAAAAAAAAAAAAAGTAGAGTTTTCTCGATGTTTGTTTAATTCTTCAATAAATAAATATTGATCGTAGAGTTGGTTCCGTCTGGTCGACTCGTACAAAAGACGCACCAGGAAACGGCAATCACGAATTATTCAAATTAAACGATCGGTTTACGATGCAATTTGGTAAAATTGGCTGCGGAATGATGGACGTGGCCCGCGGGTCACCGCGGGTGGTCCACCGAATTGAGATGTCGAAGGTGTCGATTTTGCTCCGGGGTTAGCACGACCCGCCTGCCAATCAAACTTGCCCACACTCGGGCAAACTCGAAAATAAAAAAAACGGAGATGCCTCTCGTATGGTTGTTGTTTTTATTTTATTTTTTTGACGAAAACGAATGCCTCAATAAGTTATCATCGGGCACTGGTTATAAATCATCCGGTGCTTAGTAGTTATGACTTTCGTCTCTGGGTATATTTGCTGGTCTCAACATTATTAGGACTGTATTATCATTTCAAGGTATATTTACTCGTCAATTGATTGAAATAAAAGTATATAAAATATTGAATTTCATTTTGATTTTAATAGTTTAAATCATCCGGTGCTTAATAGTTATGGCTTTTGTCTCTGGGTACATTTGCTGGTCTCAGCATTATTAAGAATGTATTATCAATTGTGGTATCATTTCAAGATATATTTACATTCGTTAATTGATTGAAATAAAAGTATATAAAATATTGAATTTTCTTTTGATTTTAATAGTTTAAATCATCCGGTGCTTAATAGTTATGGCTTTCGTCTCTGGGTATATTTGCTGGTCTCAGCATTATTTGGACTGTATTATCATTTCAAGGTATATTTACTCGTCAATTGATTGAAATAAAAATATATAAAATATTGAATTTTCTTTTGATTTTAATAATTTAAATCATCCGGTGCTTAGTAGTTATGACTTTCGTCTTTGAGTATATTTCCTGGTTTCAGCATTATTAGGACTGTATTATCATTTCAAAGTATATTTACTCGTAAATTGATTGAAATAAAAGTATATAAAATATTGAATTTTATTTTGATTTTAATAGTTTAAATCATCCGGTGCTTAGTAGTTATGACTTTTGTCTCTGGGTACATTTGCTGGTCTCAGCATTATTAAGAATGTATTATCAATTGTGGTATCATTTCAAGATATATTTACATTCGTCAATTGATTGAAATAAAAGTATATAAAATATTGAATTTTCTTTTGATTTTAATAGTTTAAATCATCCAGTGCTTAATAGTTATGGCTTTCGTTTCTGGGTACATTTGCTGGTCTCAGCATTATAAAGAATGTATTATCAATTGTGGTATCATTTCAAGATATATTTACATTCGTCAATTGATTGAAATAAAACTATATAAAATATTGAATTTTCTTTTGATTTTAATATAATAGTTTAAATCATCCGGTGCTTAATAGTTATGGTTTTCGTCTCTGGGTACATTTGCTGGTTTCAGCATTATTAGGACTGCATTATCAATTGTGGTGTCATTTTAATGTACATTTACTCGTCGTCTGATTAAAAGAATAATGTTTGAAATTTTGTACTTTATTTTGGCATTTAACGTGTCCGATTATAAATCATCAGATGTTTACTTATGGTTTTCGTTTCTGGGTACACTTGCTGGTTTGAGCATTGGAATCATATTATCAATTGTAATTATCATTTCAAGGTATATTATTTACTTTTAATAATAATGGGTCTGATTTGAATCATCCGGTGTTTAGTTTTGGCTTTTGTCTCTGAGTAAATTTGCTTGTTTGTATTTTAGGACTGTATTATCATTTTCTGTGTTATAGCAAGAGATATTTACTTATCGATTAAAAGAAAAATATATGAATTTTTGAAATTTGTTTTAGCATTACCAGGTTCTGCTATGAATCATCCGTTGGCTTTCGTCTCTGGATAAATTTCTTGATCTCAAAATTAGGACTAGATTATTGATTGTGATGTCATTTCAAGGTATGTTTACTCATTAATTATTAAATATAAAATATGTGGCTATTTAAATGTAACTTTTTCTTGTACTATTTAAAATTTTCATATATTTTTATACTTCAAAATTCTTTTTTTTTTTTTGAGTATCTCAAAAGCAATTTTAAATATTAACGGTGATCTTATATTAAAATATATTTTAATGTGCATATTTTTAAAACGTTATTATTATTTTAGTACTCGAACAAGAAAATACATCCGATATAACATAAAAAAGACATCGTTTTTATATCATTTATAAATTTCTATTATATATTTTTTTTTCCCCCGATTACAAATAGAAATAATTTATTATTGTCCGTTTTATGACACATAACATATACAACTATTTCTATGTATATATATATATATATATATATATATATATATATATATATATATATATATATATATATATATATATATTTAAGTTATTTATCGAATTTTTCACGGCTTTTAACATTCCTTAAATACAAATTTGCGCTCATGACAATGTAATTTCCGTTGATTATCATTAAAAAATTGATATTATATTTCTTATATTGAATAATCGACGCCGATAAATCATTATAATATATATTATATAATTTTAGAAATTTACATATTCCAATATGGATAATCATAATTTTACAATAAAACAGAATTATAATTTCATATCTTTTCTACTATATAAAATAAATATTTTAAATTAAATAAATATTATAATAAAAAAACAATATATTTTGAACTCACATTTTCTAATTATCATGAGACTGAAATGAATGAAATATGATTTTAAAGATCATGATTTAGTATTTATATTAGTAATTATAACGAATACAATGTATGGTAATGAGATAATTAGAGTCTAAATATATTCAATGGATTCCTTGATGGTCTAACTTAGTCAAGTTTTTATGGCACACTTTAAGTACCTGACCGGTTGGGTTTTGCATTTTTTAATCGTTTTATTACCATGTTTATATCCTTCGGAAGTCTTTCAATAAATAATTCGCGTTCGATGCGGGCGATTTCGATGCACTTTATCGATTTTACCTTTAACGGTCGCCCGTTTAATTACCGGCGAGGACAAATTGGGTTCGGCCCCGTGCTTCACAGATAAGACCCAGCTCGTGGCTCAAGGGCTCATTTATAAAGACCCTGCAAAGATCTGGTGTGGATCAGAAGTATTCAATTCTTAGCTCAAATCAAAAGATTTGTTAACATTGAATTAAAGAAGAATGTTGAAAATTCTTTATTTATTCTTCCAAATCAACTTCATTCCCTTCAAAGTAATTCTGGTCCGGTAAAACGCACTTTTGCCAATACTTTTTCCAGTCCTCGAAACAGTCGGAATAGTCTTTTTCCAGCATAGCCTTCAAGATCTTCTTTGATTCGGTTTTTAGTTTTTCAATCGTGTCTAAACAGCGTCCCGCATTGACTTTATGAGTTTGCCGAATAGCCAAAAGTCGCATGGAGCCAAATCAGACAAATACGGTGGTTGTGAAATGATATGAGTCGAGTTTTTGGCAAAAAAAGTTGCGAAGAACCAATACAGTATGACCAAGATGAACCAAGAGTTGCAAAAACACGTGTAACTTGAAGATAATTAAATCTTTAGACAAACAGACGCTTAGCAAATGTAATATACAGTTCTACCAACCTAGGAAAAAAATACAATTTACCTAACTTCCTAGCGCCTGAGAGTTTTAAATGTCAATTTCACTTTACTTTTTGATCACAGTAGTATATGTTAAAATTGTTTTTATACAATTATATTTTCATTTTTATGCATAAAAAATATCAAACTCAAAATGGAGGCCTTTATGGTATATCGTTATGGTATATTGATAAAAACTTGAAAACCCCTGCCGCACACATATACCTGTACGTTCTTGGCGTTTTGCAATAAATTCAAATTATCCGATGCTATGAGACTGTCTTTTTTTTTTCGCTTGCATTTCTCGGTGTAAGTGACTCTTATCCTATCATCTGCTATTAGGCGGCCTCTAAGCGCCCTTGTAAGCCATGCCAGATAAGAGAACTACAACTGTTCAATTAAACAATTATTTTACACAAGGCGTCGTTAATTTACGATCGTTACCATGCGAATGTTGAATATAATGCAAACACTGGTTACCGTTTATTACTTACTTATTACGAAAATAATAATGAGACGGTGGAGTGCGTCAAAGATGAATCAGAAATAATTTAAATAAACACAAACCATTTTTCACTTCATTATAGGCGATTTACAATTATTCGGATTTATTAATTATAGTAAACTTCTTATGATTCAAATCCAATCATTGAATTAGTATTAAAAATATGTAAATATTTCTTATTTATTACTTTGACCAACTTCTTTTTACTATTTGCTCTTCTGAATGGTTCTAAAAATCAAGAATAAAACATTATGTAATAAATTTTTAGATATGTTTTATTCTTTTATCAATGATTTTATTTTTTAAAATAATGTTAAAAATAAATATTAATAATAACAAAAATAACATAGCGAAAAATTGTTTTTAAGGTATTCAAAATTATTATATAAGGACTCTAATATCAATAATATGTTCCATACTCATATATTTTTTTAGATATTTGTAGATTTTTCTTTCATATTTTATTTATATATAAAAAATTAAAGTTATTTATAATAATTTATATATTAATAAATATTGAGATTCAGAAAATAAATTATATTTTTTTTTATTAAAAAAAAAGTGTTGAAGTTTTCCGTTTGCAAAAAAAAAAATCATCACCTAGAAATATATAAATTTAAATTTCTTCAACATTGCCAATTTATTTTCACGAATTATACTGAAAATAAATATTTCATGAAGTGGCTCGTTTTAACGCGCGTTAAAATAATAGTAAATTTAAATCATTACATTGCTGAAACTGAAAATGGATTTATGGAAGGTTGAAAGGTTCGCGTGTAGGAAATCGAGCGGAATTTATCGTCGAATCGTTTTATAATGCCTTATAAAAGCATCTCTTTACGCATTGTTCGAACGAATGCAAATAGGCAACGGCGTACTGCATTTACGAAACCTAAGGCCGCGTTCACACTATACATATATCCGCGTGTATGAAAGCGCGCGAACACTTTACTTATATTGCATAAAACAAATATACGGTTCTTAAGATATTTTTGAATCTGGATTTATTTCTAATAAATATTATTATATTCTAAATCAACTGTGCACGAATGCCGTCCATTCGGTCCGCTTATCTTTACCGTTATATAAAATCACCGTATTATTTTAAAACGCATCCTTGTGATTCACTCTTAAATTGATTAAATATTTAAGATCTTTATCGCGTTGAATTTATACACGTTGTATCTTTTACAATCGCTGCTTAATGTAATTTTCATATATCGAACGACGTTTTTATAACAATTTATTCGACATCCAATGAACATATCTGCATATTAATTCGATCGATACCAATATATTATAGATTGAGATAAACTTTTGCACACGCGCGCACACACACGCGCACACGCACATATATATATATATATACACAATGGTTACTGTATTATTATCGGCCAATATGGTCGCATGTTTCACTATCAAGATGCATCAGTAGAGGCCTTAATGAGGCTAAATAACAAATTCAACGTCTTACAAAATATAAAGCGAGATCCTTATCATGCGCATAGTGCAGTAAGTGCAAATAAATACTCTCGATACTTATGAATATATATGTATGCGATACCAGTGCAATTTATTGCTTAAAATGAATGTTGAGAATTCGTGATAGTGTCGACGACTCATCCGATCACGGTTTCGAACCTTGAAGTGTCACTGCACAAGTTTTTTACTATGTATAATAGTAATAATTAGTATTTGGCGTATAATAAACTGCGATGTTAATTATAATGACTGTAGGTTATTTTATTAATATTGAAAATATAATTTTTATTTAGAATTAATTATTCAGATGCGGAACTAAAAAGAAGATATATAGTTGTAGTTTTTTTTTCCTATAATAATTTAAATTTTCTATTGTATAAAATTTATATTATTATTTTTTATGAATTGAATCCATTATTTTTTAATATTTAATATGAAGAAATCGTAGATTTAATGAATAAAAAGTTGAATTTGAAGTATATTTTTTTTTGTATAGAAAATTTTTTAATTGAAGTAAAACATATTTACTGCAATATAAAAATTCAACAATTACTTCTATATGACATTTCATCAAAAAAAAACCAGGGCTTCTAAACTGACTTCAATTTTTTTTTCAATATAAATTTATTAAATATTTTTTATTAAGCTTTTAATCAATAATAATAATAATAATAATGGTTAAGATAATAATACTGTGTGTGCAAAAACACAATACAATGAATTGCGACCACACCGAGAATCTCTAAATGGACAACGTGATTGTTTCAACTTATGGTGTTGGTCGCTGGTTTCTGTTTGTAAACAATGTAAAATGTGCCAAAGCACCCGCGTTATTCTCTATAAGGCCCGTTGCATGCCGGTCGAGCACTTGCTATTATACTTTTTTTTTTCAAAATAAAATAAAAAATAATAAATATATAACCTCTTCTATTTCGCTCGTAAATTCTTCGCATTCCATAAAATATAATAACAATCGACAATACCAATATATAATATGATATTAATTTTAAATTAACTTAAAATATCAATTTTTGGTTATAATCTCGATATAAAACGTCGTCGAATTCGATTAAAATCGATTAATTTACGCAAGTTTTTCCGAGAAAAAAAATATTTCTTAGAACAACGAGATGCTATTAGAAGATTTCTTCCGTCGGAAAAATTATTCTACGTAAAAGAAAATAAATGTATATAATAAAAAAAGGGCATTTTTGAGATGAAATGTCACGATGGCGACGAACTGACCACGCTTTATATTTTTTTATGTGAAATTAATAAGTTGAATCTTTTAGATGCTTTCGAATCTTTTTTTTCCCCGCCTTTTTTATGGGAATTTCGTGAATATATATATATTTTTTTGAAAATGTCGGCGCCTGTTGACGTCTCTAAAAATATCGTAAAAATTTTTGGAATGCCACAAAAGACATTTTAGACCTTATCTTACTATTTAAAAAAAATATTTTTCTATTCTTAAACGTAAAAGTATTTCTTTAGACAATTGTAAAAAAAAATGAAAAGTTTGCATCTTTATTTTATAATAAAAATTGATTCGAGAAAATTCGATATTTTTTTACACTTAAATTTTTATCGATCGATAAATATAACAATTTAATAAGTAGGTTAAATATGTGTGTTACCACTGTATCAAAAAATTGAATCATTGAATATATCAAAGATTAAAAATATATTTATATATATATATATATATTTTAATAATAAATACGCATCTTTACATAATTAACAAATAAAAATTATTACTTTGATATGCCTATAATATTTTTAAATATCAATTGAATAATTCAAAATATAAAATCTAAATATATGCGCAACTCATTAATAAAATTTCTATAATCCGATATCGAAATTGAATTTCAAATACGTAATACGAGTATTTATTATTAAAAATAATAATAATATTAATAAAATATTACATATATAATCGATAAACATTTATTATATTATTCGAACCTTTTTTTTTATTATTGCGAATTTCAATCGCCTTATTAGCGACCCATTCTAAAGTTATATTACTGTTTTTTTTTTTAATACTCGATAATTGCTAAATTATATATTTTATTATTATTTATAAAAATTTTATGAATATTTATATCGTGAAACGTGACGTTAGCCGTTTTATATAAACAGGTGTGACGAATAATATTTATACGTTTGAAGATTTTCATAATATGATATTTTGGCGCCAAGCCCACGAATAGAAGGAAGCGACATTAAAAAAAAAAGAAAGATAGAAATAATTCATTTTGTATTATTTAAATTTAAACGAATGCCGGTAAAAATATAGGGTATATAAATCACAGATATCCGCTTGTATAGTGACGCACGCACGCACGCACAATTTTGGAAAGAGTTTTTAAATTTATTTTTCTAATTCTATAATATATATATATGTATGTATATATATATATATATTACTTATAAAAGAAAATTCTAGATAACTCTATTTTTCTAACGTGATTCTTTATAGTGTCTTTTTTATTATTGCGTTATTTTTTTATTTTAAAATTTAACGTACTACTGTGATTAAAAAGTAAGGTGAAATCGTCATTTAAAACTTTCGAGCTTTAGCAAGGCAAATAAATTGTAATTTTTTTTTTCCTAGGTTGGTAGGACTGTCTATAAATATTTGAAACCAAACGTCTATTTGTCAAAACATTTAATTATCTCCGTGTTACACGTGTTTTTACAATTCTCGGTTCCTTCATCACGATAATGCACCGTGTCATACTGCATTGGTTCTTCGTGACTTTTTTTTGCCAAAAACTCGACTCATATCGTTTCGCAACCACCGTATTCGCCCGATTTGTCTCCGTGCGACTTCTGGCTATTCCAGCAAACTCGAAATGTCAGTGCGGGAACGTCGTTTTGACACGATTGAGGAGATAAAAGACTATTTCAACTGTTTCGAGGACTGAAAAAAGAGCGTTTTATCGGACGGGGATTACTTTGAAGGGGACGAAATTGATTTGAAAGAATAAATAAATAATTCACATTTTATAAACAAATTCACCTTACTTTTTGATCACATTGTTATATATAATGTTTATTATAATTAAAAAAATATCAATATATATATATATATATATATATATATATATATATATATATATATATATATATATATATATAATTGTATAATTTAAATAAATTTTCTCTATCAGATTAAACGTATATATATATATATATATATAAATGATAATAAACAAATTTAAATATTCTCATAGACGGACGCGAACTTTTCGAAACGATGTCACCGAGTGGAAAAACCTCGTTCTCACGCGGTGATTCATAGAGGTCACGGGTCACAGTGCACGTGTAATTACGGGTCACGACGTTGACATCAAAATCGTAGTTAAAATTATAAAATACAAAACAGCACAACGGCGGGGGGGGAGGGAGGTCGAAAAAAGTAAAATAAAAATGTGAATCTCGTGATGCATCGCAAACAATTTACATACATACGTGGTTTGACCCGAAGCAAAGTGGTCACTTCTGTTTTTGCTACCGAATCCAGTGACGCGCATTATTTATAAATATTTAATTTATTTTTCGAAAATATATTATAATTATTCACAGGTCATGTTGTTTTTTTTTGTTTGAACTTATAATATCGTTTATAGAAATTTTTAAATACTTGAAAAGAATTTTAATGTTCTATTATAAAATAGATAGAGTATAAAAATTCATTAAAGAATCGATCGTTAAATCATGATGAATAATATATAAGAGATTAATATGGTTTTTATGAATAGTTTAATATGTTAATCAGTTTCTTTTACGAAATTGAGTCGTCAGTTCTACCTTTAAACTACAAGTTTTCTGACGTGAACCTTATCTCGTTTATTTATGGATGTTTGTTCATGCGTTGTATAAGTTGGCTTTAATTGATTCAAAATATTTTGGTTGTTGTTGTTTTTTTTTTGTATTACATATAAATGGGTAATTTTAATATCTTAATCACATCAACGGTGAAGTCTTTTTTTCTATTAAAATTTATTACGTTTGGAAAATTTTGAACCTTATCTATACATGTTCATTGACGTTGCGCGAGCTTGAATTATGGTAAATTTGTATTATATACTGTTGGATTTACACATTAATTTAAAAAGTTAGTACTGTATATATTTTACTTTTTTCAAAATTTAATATACTTTTATAAATAATAATTTAACATTAAAAAAAAAATATATATATATATATATATTGCTTAAATTATTTTTTTTGTATATTAATTTAAAACAGATCGTGTAAATCCTGCTTAATCTAAAGTCGAACTATGTCTGAATTGAATTTTTCGACTGTCGATAAAAAGCTCGCGAGCAAAGCTTTCATATAATTCAATGCGCGATTTTCGACGCGCGCATAAATTGTTCACGTTATTTTTTTTACCCCCTTTGCTCTTTTAATTAATTAAATTTTCTTGTTAGAGAATTAAATTTGAAAACAAAAAAAACGACGAAGAAGATGCGAGTGTTAAAAAAAAAAAAGAAAAAGAAGGCGCGTACCGGTCGAGCCACTGAGTTTTTCGGGTTTATATCGGAGATGATCTCGGTCGCGTGCCGAACTACCGTCTGCGGTTTTTGCTCTCTTGCGAAACATGATAGTCTCAGTGGCAATTTAATTTAATAATAATATTATTCTTCTCTTTTATATTTTATTATATATATATATATAAATATATGAGTGTGTGTGTGTGTGTGTAATAATAATAATAAAACCAGTTCAGAACGACTGGCTTATGGTTTATCACGAATTTAACGATATGATAATTTAATTAATATATATATATATATATATATATATATATATATATATATATATATATATATATATATATATATATATAATAGAAATAATTAATTCGATATATTAAAAAAAATGTTGCATTATTAAATATTAGATATACTAAAAAATTTCATTTAAAAAAAAAAGATTGAAAAATTCACATCTAAAAGTTTAAATAATGATCTTAAAATTTAATATTAATTATATAAAATATATATTTTATAGTCATTTTTGATTAAAATAGTAAAATAATAATAATAAAATGTTAAAATATTTATAATACATTTTTAACGATCATATAAATGGAACACCTTTTTTTTTAAATAGCGTCAATTATATAACTATTATTAAAATATCAAAAATAAAAATAATGTAAACTGATTAGTATAGTAAATTTTATTTATTTTTAATAAAAATATATTAAAAATGTATTTTATAATATTAATAATATTTTAATTAATTATTATTATATTGTATTTGATTTGTATACAAAATAATGTATAAATAAAATAAAATTCAACAATTTTATATCATAGTCATAATGAAAAATATGATTATGATGAAAGTTTATACAAATATATATTTTATAACGAGTTTTAATCATTAAAATACATAATAATTACTTTATTGCAATTATAATGTAATACAAGTAAAATAACCGGTTTTGTAACGCACACAATATAATTAAATTAATAATTTATATATTTAATAATTAAAATTGATGAAGGGAAAAGATGATTTAAAAATGGGAAATGCTTTTTAATCATCGTGTCTTACTGACAAAGAATTTTAATGTAAAATCTTTATTAATTCAACTATTTAACCTTTTATTTTTTTTATATATTATATATATATATATATATATATATATATATATATATATATATATATATATATATATATATATATATATATATATATGGTATATATAATAAATAAATAATCGTATTTTTTTTAATTTTTAATAATTTCATATAAAAATATATTATATATTATACGCGTGTGCGATATTTTATTATATTTATATTACATATATAATATATTTTTTATATATAAATTTCAAAATAAAATATTTATTTATCGTTTTTAATTTTATAATAAATAAGCAGTTAAATTCGGAATTTAATCAATTCATACAAAAAATAAATAAATAAATAAATAAAAAATACATATTTTTACGACCGATGTAAGGCTTTTAAAAATACATTACAATATATTTTATTGTTTTCCCAAGATCGGCGACAAAGCGGCTTCAAATATTTTTTATTTTTATTTTTTTTTTTTGACCTTAGGATTTTAACGCGAGACCTTCTTGTGATTTACCACTAATCTAAAATGACAATTATTTTTGTTTTCTACGATAAATACATTGTCTATATATTAAAAGGAAACGTTTAAAACTTGATTATACGATTGTAATTTTCACAGTATTAATAAACCAGTTACGCGGCTACCGTATATTGTGAGAGGCGGTTAAAGATCAAAGGATACAAGTGCATAAATTATTTTTTTCATTATAATTTTTAGTGGATTGTTTCAAATTTTATATATATATATATATATATATACATATATATATATATATATACATATATATATACATATATATATATATATATATATATATATATATATATATAAATATGTTAATATTTTCATATTTTATATGTTCGTATTTTTTTAGAATAGATTTTAATTATATAATAATATCAACTTGAAAAATAATATTATATAATGAAGAGCAATTTTTAATATAATTTCTAATGAATTTATTTCTCCACTTTTTTAGCCTTAATAAGAAATAAAATTTATATTTTGTATAATTTTTGGCACAAAAAAAAATTAACCTATATTAATAGTAAATGTATTAGAGTTAACGTTGGAACAATTTTGAACTAAATTATTTATAGAAAATTTCATTATATTATATTACAAAAATTCAATAAATTTTTATAAGAAAATAAATAGAAAATTTATTTAGTATATTTTTTTTGAAAAGATTTTTTTTATAGAGTAGACTTAAAAAAAAATCTCTAAGATACTCGAGTATTTCAAAGATCTTTCATATTTAATCATCGCCATAAAGATTACATATTAGCAACCGTCTAATATTACATAAATAAAATCGCCACGTTGAAAACTGGCCGTGAAACGGATCATCGCACATTATGTACCCGATACACGAATCGCATTTATATTTTATTTATTAATGAGAATAAATCGTTGTTGAAACGACGCCAGCGCCAACATTGTAACCAGATGTTGCGGCTAATTGCCGACTCGACGTTCGACTTCAATTTAATTAGTGGCGAATATTATTCGTTCGCATATATAAAATGATGTATGCGATTCGGACACGCACGCCCTGTATAATCAATGCATATATCACTGCAGTGACGTTACCGGGATGAGACTTGCAAAAGGCTGCCGCCTCGGGGCGCCATCTATCCGTGCGCGGCGAAACGATTCATTGTTTTCATTATTATTATTATTATTTATTATTGTTCATTATGAAATGCGCCGTATGTGTTTTAGTATTATTATAGAATGAATTATTGTCGTTTTTATATTGTCAAATTATTGTAAACGTCGTAAGTTATTATTATATTTTTTTTTCTACGTATGAACTGTTGTAGCGTTCAAATCATAATGGTTTTAGAAATATATATATATATATATATATATATATATATATATATATATATATATCAATAATATATTGGTTTCGGTAAAGTTTTGACAGTTTAATGAATCGCTGCTAAAGCACGGACAGAACGGTAATTAAGCGCGCGCTCTCGTCAGCGTTTCGCGTCGAAAACCGGTAATTTACGGCAAATTGAGCGCGACCGCGAAACGTACGCGCGGTCCATTTCATCGCCGCGGTAAATTTTTATAATGTGTGCGTGTTGCATTTTAATGCAATGATAAGATGTGACAGTTTGAATTTAATGCGGGCGGTATGTTGATGTTCACTGATGTGACTCGTGGATCTTTTGAATCTGTGACTTTTTGAAAGAACGTTTAATTTATTATCAATGTGTATGTGTGTGTGTATGTAATCAATTTAATTGTCAGAATACATTTTTATTTTATTTTTTCTTGTATGCATTGATAATTTTGACATTGATGTAAAAAATATTTGTTATATTATTATTTTTTTAGATCTAAAAATCTCTTTAGATCTAAATAAATTTATATTTTTATTTTTATATGACATTTTAATGCATTGATAATTTTGATATTATTATAGAAAATAATGATATTGATATTATTTTTGCTTATAAAAAGCTCTTGATATAAATATTTTTTCTGATTTTCTGATCTAATTGTCTAAAATATGTATGAATGCATTACTTTTTAATAAAATATAAATCGATTTATATTATGTTAGAATTGTACAATTGATTCTTATAATGTAAAGCTCTATTGAATCTAACTTTTAGTGCACTGATTTAATTTTTCTAAAAAATTGAATTGAATAATAAAATTATTTACTATAATAGAGATTTATTAATTAAAATTGTTTTTATATATACAAATTGATGGAAAAATATTATATGATTCATACGTCATTTTTGAGTTCAAATTATACTAGTAAATACGATTAATTAACATAGTTTTTTTTTTGTATTCTAATATATGGTATATTTAAAATATTATTTGTATGCAAATTGTAGTTTTCAGAAATTACTATAGTCGATTTTTCAACCACTTTATTCAATATACGCCGCGTTTTATATGCGCTATTATTATTGCGCAAAAATGTCATCGCGTCACGACCAGTTTAACTCTCGGTAGTCCGACGTTTAATTGGACGATTTCGCCATCAGGGATCCGCCGTACGTTTTAATGGAAATCTGGTTCGAGTTTTATTATTATTATTATTATAATGTGCGCATAAATATGATGAAAATTTATAAATATCGTTCGCGAAATGATGCCGACACTAATAAATCTTCGACGTGCAGCCTTTTTGCACTAATGGCGTGTATATATATATATATATATATATATATATATATATATATATATATATATATATATTATTTTACTATATTGCAAAACGATTTAACGACGTTTCTATTTCTAAACGAATCGTCGTAAATGTCGGATTATATCGGATTTGATAATTAATTATTAAAAAAAATATATATTATTATATTCATGATACGCCACTGAGTCTATACAAATTTGAATAAAAAATATACAAATGAATTTTTTTTTCAGAAAAGTTGTGATATACTTTTGCTAAAATAGCTAACTGATTTGCAGAGATTTTATATCGTATATTAACACATCTTTTGCGGGAGACTGATTACAAGAATATTGGATTTTTTTAATCAGAATATTTTCTAAAATCTATTCAATTTATTCCGTTGCAAGCGTAATTTTTGTTTTAATCCGACACCGAAAAAATATGTTTTAATCACACTATACAATTATAAATATTTTTATAATTTATTGCGTTAATTATATATAATATAAACAAGAATAAAATATATCATATTCAATTTAATACTTGAAAAAAAAATAATTCGAATTCGTCTTTTTTTTTAAATGTTGAAAACCTCTGATTTAGATGTCCCGTCTAAGAAACAAAACGAGCATTGTAATTAAGATAACAATCGAACGGTCAACGCAAGATTTACACAGTAAAACTGAATTTAATTAAATATACGAATAATAAGGAATCGTCCGAAGGCAATAAACGATAATAATAATAATAAATAAATAAATAAAAACAATAATAAAATCGATACTTAGTGTTTGTGCGCCCGAATAATAAATGCGTATTTGTTTATTATCGATTAAATTGTTGTTAAAACATTCCACGAATACCGAACGCAGTCGGTGTTGAAATATAAAATGTGCCCCCCGCCCTTCGTCCCCGCATTTTGTTTTTGGTTTGTTTTTATTTTTATTTTTGTCTTTCAAAGTCGTCGCGGGTATTGAACACGGAATATGTGCATTAATTCAATAAAAATAAAGATTAAATCGAACGATGGAATTGTTCTCGAATCGAAAACGCCGTCGATACGATCTAAATATATATATATATATATATATATATATATATATATGTTTCGTTCGTTTTTCACATGTGAATCATTCTAGCGTGTCCGCAGTTGATGTGTTAACGTTTTTCGATTAGCATAATTCAATTATTCTTTCCATATTATATAAACGATTACTTTTTATATACAATAATACTATATAATTATGTCATCTATTTTAAAATATATATATATATATATATATATATATATATATATATATATTATATTCTTTTAAATTATTCTAATATAAAAAAATCAGTGCAAATTTTCTATATCCATGTAATATCTAATTAGTGATAGAGCAAATGTATGTTTTTTTTTTTGAATTTAAATTTTTATATCAGACTTTTTTATATATTTATTTAATAATTATAAAATTAAAAAATAGAAACTGATTCAAAATAGCCGTTTGACTCGATTTTTATATTATATTTTCATTAATGATTACTGAATAACGTCGTGAAAGTTATAAAGAATATTAGATAATTTCAGCAATGCATTAAATTTATACAAATTATAATATTTTATATCTATTTTATTTTTTATGAATCATAAAAAAATCTATATATGAAACATATTTTTAATATTCTAAATATAATTATCAATCAATTTCATATTATATACTTAAAATATGAAAATAAATGACATTTAAAAATATTTTTAGAATATTTATAATTATTTAATGATTTTTAAATAATTAGTTATTATTGGATTTTTTTTGTTATAATATAAAAATTAAATGTAATATTTTTAAATAAAAGTAAAATTTCTATATACAGAGTGATATTTTTCTTCGATATATATGTATATATGAATTAATTTATCATTGTCCAATTTTCATAATTAAATCGAAACGATTTTTTTTTATAAATAATACATAAATTAAAACGAAAACGAGAAAAAAAAACTCGAACGAAGCAATTTATTTTACTATGACAACGAAACAGACTTTCGAGTTTTCGAGGAAAATACGAGGGTTCAACGCGTGAAAGAGAAGACGACGACGATGACGAGCGAAAAAAAAAAGCTAATTTATTTTCGTGCGAGCTTTAAAAAGCTTTTTCACACACGTATATAACGTAGTGATGATAATAATAATAATAATCATATTGAAACAGGAAATGAAACGAATACGAATGATTTAGAATTAGGTGTCGAAATGCGGTGAAAACTAATTAGATAGACGTGAACCCTGCGACCTTTTTCGCTCAAATTTCGAACCGAACGCGTCACATAGTTTTACGAAGCGACGAACGAACAAAGAACAACAACAACAACAACAAAAATAATAATAATAACTAAATAAATAAATGAAATTAAGCGAGTTATACGTTTTTTTTTTTCTATATTTTATTTTATTTTTTTAGTACGAACGTGTACGGGCGCCTCGAGCTTTTTGCGGTCGTGACCCTTTGGGGTCCATGAAGTAATCACAAGCGTTTAACCCGAACGGGTAACCCCGCGGTGAGGGTTAAATTGTGCCACTAAAAATGGAACAGGACTATTCGAATCCGTGATACAACTTCAAAGTTTAACCCTGAATTGTTCAAGTTTTTTTTTTATAAATAATTTAATTCTTAAAAAAAATATATATTTTTTAAGCGAATACTGTTTATAAAATATGTACTACTTATTATATATATATATATGAAAAATAAAATTAATATATTTTCATTTGAAAATTTATAATAATTAGAAAAAAAACTACAATATATTAAAAAAATAAAATTATCATAAATATATCAATAAAATAAAAGTTTTAATTTTTTTATATAAGAAAAAATAATCAAAATAAATTTAATATATATTCTCGACAAAAATTTTGTATAAAGTCCATAATAATTTTTCATACTAAATATATTGAGCAATATCTGTTCGAATGTGGAACAAAATTTTAATCTAATTTTATTAATAAAACCGAACATAATTTTATACGATGTCGGAATTAAGTTATAGATTTAGGCTATTATATATATATATATATATATATATATATATATATATATATATATATATATATATATATATATATATAAATATATATATATTATGAATGAATATTGTCGGATATATGCGATAGATGTTATTATGCAAAAATTGAAACGTTCACGATGGTCGTTAGAGGGTTAAAAAATGTATATTTTTTTTCGTGGCATCTCGAATTACATCTTTCTCTCATTGAGAGAATTATAATAAATAACATCGGCTTCCCGCTAACAAATGTTCACCGAGAATTTAAAACGCATAAATATCAATGTGTATACGAATCGTTATTAATATTAATACATTATTATTATTATTATTATTATTATATTAATATAAATAATATTAATAATGAGGGGGGAAAAAATAACGTCACGGTCGTTTATCGGACGACATTTTAAAACGTCTTTTAATAATGCAATTAGTGAATCGTTTCGTCGAAATGAGCCGCATTTTAAAAACGCTATTAAACGATAATACGCCTTTTTTTAATCGTAGTCTCGTGCTGATTTGTAATTAAATTATTATTGATGTCGGAAGAGAGGGGGGGGAGGTATTGGGGAGGGGCTATCGAAAATTATGACCGTGAAAATACGTTTTTAAACGACAAAAATGTTCATATCGAAATTTTAAGTATATTTTTATCGATTTAAAAATATTATATTTATTATATATTCAACTATAAATTTTATAAAAATATATAATTAAATATTTTTTGAGATTAATTGAATGCTGTTTAAAATATTTTTATTGTAGAATTATTAAAAAAAATATTTTTTTTCAGTGCTTAAAAATTGTTTCTTATTTTACGTTCAATTAATCAATGAAAGAATTGTATTTTTAAACTAAAAAATATTCATTAAAATATAATAAATTAATACTGAATAATCAATAATTTATTTTTTTAGTTTATAATGAATGATATTGAGTTTTAATTATGAAGATTTCTAATATTATATATATATTTATATGTCGTATTGTATATTTTGTCAAAATTTGCTTTTTGACTTCTATTATAAAATGTGCAAAAAAAATCTAGATTTTTCAAGTTATTTTTCGTTGGTTTAAAAATATATATTTTTTTTGAATAATATAACATCAAAACAACAACAATAAATATATATATATATATATATATATTTTTTTTTTTTGTTTCGACAGTTTATTTCTGTAACCGTTTTATAATTTGGATGTTGACTGATGGATTTGTTAATTTATAATTTTCTGGCGCCTGATTATATTTTTAAACAGTTTAAAAAAATATATTTATATAACAATAGTCTATATAAAAATATTCAAAAGATCAAATTATCATATATTTTTAAGTGTTTTTTTTTTTTTTGTCAAATTAATTAATAATAATATTGTAAATCATCCAAAATTTAATTTAAAATATCGATATTAAATCAATCACTTAGCTACCGTTTAATTTTTTTCGATGAATAATTCTAATAAAATCCAAATAAATAAATTTTATAATATTTATGTGTGTGTGTGTGTGTGTGTGTTCTTCGATGATATTCGAGTGTTTTTGTCTCGTTTAGCTATGTATGTAAAACGGTGAAAAATGTGAGATGATGTCGCGTGTTATATGCAAATTTGTAGACATAAAATAAGCAAATAACCATACGAATGCTGTTGGAAGATGCGACCGTATTTGGTCTCATTGAAATCTCAAATTTTATTGTGACACAAGACACGAAAATAACAGTTACCTCATCATGGAGCATATATATATATATATATATATATATATATATATATATATATATATATATATATATATATATTTATATATATATATATATATATATATATATATATATATATATATATATATATATATATATATAACTTTGATCAAAAAGTAAGGTGAATTTGTTTATAAAATGTAAATTCTTTATATATTATTCCAAATCAATATCATCCCATTCAAAGTAATCCTCGTAAGATAAAAAAAAATGAAATCGCACGGAACCAAATCAGGCGAATATAGCGGTTGCGGAACGATATAAATTGAATTTTTGGCAAAAAGTCGCAAAGAATTAATACAGTATTACATGGTGCTTTATCGTATTCGATAATTAAACTTTTTGAAAAAAAGATGCTTGGCAAATGTTATAGACAGTCCTATCAACCTAGAAAAAAAAATACAATTTAACTGCTTTCCTAATACGCCCGGAAGTTTTAAATGATAATTTCGCCTTACTTTTTGTTCATAGTAAAAATCATATGCTGAAAGTCATTTAGAAATTGTAAGTTTTTCAGCAAATTTATAAGATTTTTTTTATATTGAATGTTGCAATTTTAAAATTTTCGATTTAAAACTGCAGTCCTTTCAACAAATTTATTAACGATAATACTTTGTAATAAAAATTTGTATGATAATATCACATTTTTTTCAAATCAATTTTATTTTTAATATTACATATATAAATCACAATTTTATTATTGATAAATTTACAAATTAAAACGTTCAACGTCGTTTCTAATCAAAATAAAAATCGAACCGTTCGTTTTTAAACGGCGAAAAATCGCGATTCTCCACCGTTTTCGCCGCTTCTCACTCCGTGCGATTTTTTTCACAACGCATAATTAAATTCACGATATCGTTATAAAGATGTCATAACGACCTGCGTTTTGTAAAATCACGACAACGTTTGCCGTTTCGATTATTTTTAGAACGCCAACGCCATATTCTAGAATGCGGTGGTCACTAAATTTATATACCGGTGTTAAAATCGCACGAAATATCTTCATTATTATTATTATTATCATTATAATTATTTTATGTAAATATTAAATAATTAAAAATAATCGGTTCGCAAGACCGGAATTATTGTGAAATTTTTTTATTTCGCAACGAGACGAGATCGAACTGTAATATTTATGATTCAATTTTATTATATTTAAATATATATTAAAAATTAAATATAAAAATAAATATTATAAAAAATATTAAATATATTACATATTAATTAAAAATATACATTAACAATATTAACATGTAAAAATTACAATTTTGAATTTAAACGAGTCGTCAGCTCTATGTACAACCTTCAAATATTTCAAATATTTAAAGGATCATTTTGTTTATGATGTGAGATTATTACAAATTAATACAAGTCGTTTTGGAGTTTTAAAAAAATATTTTTTCATGAAAATCGTTAAATTTTCTTTTAGAACTATTAATTATATTTAATATTATATATATTTTATAATATTGCCATAATTAAAACATAAAAAAATAATAATTAAACTTATCTATTATCATCTAATTATATAATTTACGATTCGTATCTAATAAAATATAATAGAATAATTAAACGATAATATTTATTTACTCTTAAATAAAAATTTAATATTATGTCAGTTTTATATACGATTATATTGACATTTGAATGTTAAAATCGTTCATAAATATTATTGAAAAAATATATCGTTATTTTTTTTCAGTAAAATGAAGCATTAATAATTAATTCTATATTCATAATAAAAAAAACAAACACGCTTTCAGCGGTTTCAATTCAAAAGACACTAACATATTAATATTACTTTCGATGAAAAACTAACCACTCGCCTGAACTATATATATATTATTCTATTTTCATGACAAACCTGAAAAAAAAATAATAATAAATATCACTAAAAATTCCCAGGTGATTTTTCTCGGCTATTTTTCGAAATAATATTATTATTATTATTTTGCTTTATAATAATCTACCGGATGAAATTTTGAAAAATTTTCGATTTCTTTCAGTTTTTCAGCCGACGACAGATCGACGTTGCATAAAAATGTCGGCAAATCGTTTCGAAATTTATTTGTGTCGAATATTTTTACGGTAATTAAAATTTTCAGCAATATATTCAATAGAATTGAAGAAAAAAAAAACAATCCTCAATTATAAATATATATATAAATTATTTTATAGAGTCAAAAATATTTCACTAATATAAATACATTAAATATACAGTTAAATCGACCGATAAAAGTGCAACGTTTTCAAGATTTTTGAAAAAAAAAATATATATATATATATAAATGTCGACATAATAGAAAAATAAATACAAATAAATATCGAAGTTCGTCGACATCGATACGGTCAAATATTGAAAATAAATAAATAAAAGGCCGTTTAAGAATTAAAAAAAGAGACCTTTTTTTCATCGCATTAACGACATCGCATATATGGCATTAAGTTCTAAATAAATACAAGATATATACGAAATGTATGGTTATATATATATATATATATATATATATATATATATATATATATATATATATATATATATATATATATATATATATATATATATATATATATATATATATATATATATATATATATATATCTAAAAGGTCAAGCGGTGGTTATTTCCATTTTAGTAAAATTAAAATTGAAAAAAAAAACCACCGCAGTGTAAACATGTCCATGTGAAAAGCTATACGAGATGATTTTCACCGAAAAAGTACGTAAATTTGTGTGTCTCGTTACGTTTTTTTTTTCTTTTTTTACTCTTTCGATAATGGAAATTTACTATATATGACTGTTAATAATCGTTTGAGTTGATAAAGTTTTCCGTGTTTAGCTCAGTCGATGAAAATATGGAAAAATACGCCGTTTATGGAATAATTTTCGATTACAGTTATAAAATAGAATAGTGAATATTTTATTTTTTTTCTATTCGAATATTTGTATTTGTAGTGTTTAATCGATTATTTTGCACAAATTTTGAAAATCAATGAAAATGTATAATTTTATATATATATATATATATATATATATATATATATATATATATATGAATTTAGAAAATTTCTAATGTAGTAAATAAGTATGTTCATTTATAATTATTTTAATTACCAAAACATTTTCAAAAAAAAAATATAATTAAAAAAGTAATATTTATATAAATATTAAAAAAACAATAATAAGAATAGTTTTAATATAATTTTACATTAAAAAAAATGGTAAAAATCATACAACATTATTTCGATAAAAAAAAAAGGGACGTATATGAAATACTTTAACCTTTAATGTTTTTTTAAGGGTGAGTCTTATTATGCATTTCGGGTTATTTTAAAATTTATTTTCAATATTTTTTCTTTATCATCCCACACATTACAACTATTTTATATTTTATTTTTTTATTTACATATAACAGATAAAATTTATAAAATATTTTGATATAAATTTCTAATACAGTAAACAAAAATTACTTTACAATCATAGAAACACAAAAAAAAAATGTATATAGAAAAATATTAATTTTATTATTAAAAATATAATCCGCGTTCGTTTACAATGCAATTAACGAACGGTTTATATGCATTAAAGCCCATGTATCCGATTATAAAGCCGCGTCTACACGCGAGCCCGTTTTGTAGAACCGACTTCTTCTAATTAATGCACAGTTGAAGACGAAAGTTGTTATCCGTAAATAATATACATGGTGAATAATTGTGCTGTCAAATAATATATTCTTCTATATATTTATTAATAATAGCCACCTTCTTTAAGACAACTTTAATATTAAAATTACATATTTATTATAATCGATCTATTTTAGATAAGTCTATGATAATCTAGTTCTCATATTATAATATTTTTTTTAATTTTGAGTATGATTTTTTTTATTATTTTTTTTAATATATAACTGATTTAATTATTTTGAATACAGATAATGATTTGATCCGAACGAATTATCGTGTGGACGCGCCTTGAAAGTTTATTCAATTATAAATTCATCGAAAATTATAAAATAAGCGATCTCAATAAATAATAATTATTATAATAATAATATGCTTTTATTTTAATTATTAACAATGAAAACGTTTCAGTCTAAAAACCGGATCTCGCATTGCGTTCAAATTTAAATACGTAATAAAAGCGAACATTAATAATGTTCATAACTATATATGGGGGAGTTTTGTGGTTGCAAACGGACAGGGGGGATAAAGGGAGGTAAATTATAATCGTAATTTTGATATATATATATAATTATTTTTTGATGGAATAAAAATATATTTGTTTCAAATCGATATAGATATTTTTTAATCGGCATTAAATTTCTTGCACATGTGCCCATTGTCTATTATCGTTTATAAATAAATATAAATATCGAACGTACGTCATTTTTTGAAATCTATTATTTTCGATTCGATTATTGTTCGTATCAAAGGTCAAAATAAATACAAATGCTCGCTTTTAAACATAAACGCAGTATGAACTTGTCCTTTAAAAGTAAAAATAAATTTTCTCTATAAATACACGGAAAATATTTTTGTTTTTCTCTCTATAAATATATATATATATATATATATATATATATATATATATATATATTGTATAAAATCGGAAAATTGTTTTTCATTCGTTATGTTTATTTTCAATTTTCGATTTTCATGTTACGCTCGATTTGATATGAATACATGTTTTGATTTTGACAATTTTAGAACACAATATATAAATAATTGTAAATTATTTATATATTGATTGCAAGTCAATATCAATCAATTATAATAATTGAAAAATTATCAAATTTGAAATTAAATTCGAAACGTGTGTTTTTTACGTTTCTCAAACTTTTTCATATATATATATATATATATATATATATATATATATATATATATATATATATATAAATATATATATATATATATATATATATATATATATATATATATAAATATATATATATATATATATATATATATATATAAATATATATATATATATATATATATATATATATATATTATCGTGATAAATAATATATTTACATCGAAGCGCCACGGATTCGATTTGTACGAATGAATTAGTCGAAACGGCATCAAAATAATCACGCTCTTCATATAATTAATTATCGATTCGACGATAAAAATAAATAAATAAACAAACAAACAAACGAAAGAACGAACAAAAAAAAAAGGCACAAACATTAAAAAAACATAAACGATAAATATCGTACTAATAAAATTAAATTTTATTGCTTCCCGTTCGTACGAATCGAGTAAATCAACGTGTAAAGCCTAATCGGCGCACACGTGAATATACAGCATGTTCCGAAAGTGAATATTTTTATTATATAAATATTATGATTTTCTTTTCTATAGAGATTTTTAAGTGGTATATTGTCGTTTAATTTTGTCATAAATGATTAGTATTTTTTTTAAATTTAATTTAATGTTTTTTTTTCCATTCGATTTTAGAATGGGAAAATCTCGCTAATTTATCGTGGAAATGAGGCTTTGGATCATTTTCGACCGCACCTTTTGCATTCGAGTATCGAACTTGTTGTAACGACGGGGGGTTCGACTCTAAAACTGTACCTTATATATCGTCGCATTGTACGAAAATCAATCTTCAAACCTATACGATCGGTTTGTTTTGTTTTGTTTGTTTATTGTGTGTGTGTGTGTGTGTGTGTGTTTTGTTTTTAATATTGAGTGTTGAAAAATGCGATAAAATATAATGGAGTCAGTCAAGTTGTGGATAGGAATTTCGTAGATATTTTGTACGGCGGCGTCGATCGTCGATCACACTGTGTTTCGAAAGTTTCTATTATTATCGCTATTAAAATAAAATATATATTTTTCATTAATGATTTATATCAATTTTTTGAAATAATCAAGATGAATTTAAAATATAGAAAAAAAAATTATTATGAAAGCAAAATATTTTTTTTCCATTTATTGCCTTTTTTTCATATATAATTCATATAATTTACAGCAATTTTCTTTTTATTTATAAACTCAATTTTCATAGTCAAATTAAAAAAAAATCGATTTTAATTTTAGAACTAATTAAAAATTAATTAGATTTGAATATTTATATATAATTATTTAAATCAGGAGTGGCAAACTTTTTTCATATATGCCTTCTAATTTTTTTTCAAATATCGTTCGTCTAATATTTAGAGAAAATTTTTAATTATTATATTATTACAAAGTTGAATGAAAATATTCCATGTAAGCTTATTTATGGAAGTAGTCGAGCTTTTTTTATATATGAAAATTGCTCATATATCAGCTAAATTGTTGTGTGTCACGTTGTCCTAGATTTACCATATTCGATTTAGGTCAGGGGTATTTAAGTATTTACTAAATAAAGTATAAATAATAAATTGTAAAAAATATATATTATTCACATAATCCACAAAAATATATTTTTTTAAGTGAATAATGTCGCTTTTTTCGACAAAAATTCGCAGAATAAATTATATTTTTTTAAGATTTTTTATATTGCATAATATATTAGTCATGCTCTATTACAATTCGATTGTATAATATTTTATGATTTTTGTATTTTTTTCCTCTTATTGTAAAAAGATCAATCGGCGGCGATTCCGCATCGATATTAAGCAATTGTAATTTTGATTTATTATTGCAGAAATCAATTTTCCAAACTACATATTATGCGATATAAAAATTGAAAATTACATCATTTAACAACACTTTATATATATATATATATATATATATATATATATATATATATGTGTTATTATTATTTCATTCAAAAAAACTAAATTCTCTAAAAAAAATGATTGCAATCAAATATGAATATATCAATAATATATATGAATCAATTTTAATGGTATAATATGTTAATATGTTCATTGAATTGAACAATTTTTATTATATATAAATTATATAGAATCACTTTTGTAATATTCGTATTAAAAATTTATATATATAGTATGATATTTTTTTTTATTAAAATTAAAGATTATAAAAATATATAATTAGAGTTTTGATAATTTTTTTTAATTTTTTTAAATTTTCTGATATCAATATTTTCGACAAGTTTTCGACGATATCGACAATATAATGCGAATATAGCTTTAAGACTAATGACCAAAATAATAATAATAATAATAATAATATAAAATAATAACGACGCACATACAAAAATATAGGGACGCGATCACATTTCCTGATTTGCAAAACGTGTACAATTGCACCAATGTGCCACCAAATTGCGTACGTGTACAACAATAATTCACAATTTACAAATGTAAATTACCAGCGCTTTGTAACATTCGGTACGTGCATATAGGCGCGCACAATATATCATATCGTGATAATGATAAGTGTACGTCGTAAAAGAAACAAAAAAAAAAGAACGATATATATATATATATATATATATATATGTATATATATATATATATATATATATATATATATATATATATATGTGTGTAGTGGTGTCATTCGCACTTTTTGAAACCAGCGCCGCACAGAGTACATAATTTGACCTCATAAATTCTAATGTAGATATGTTTTTAACTC
Source organism: Leptonema lineaticorne (assembly GCA_024500535.1). NCBI lineage: Eukaryota > Metazoa > Arthropoda > Insecta > Trichoptera > Hydropsychidae > Leptonema > Leptonema lineaticorne. Next base: position 2,826,877 of record JANIJI010000001.1, read on the forward strand.
GAGTTACGACGCCGGCTGTCGGATGTTGCGATCAAATAATATCAGCTCGGATTGTTAGTTAGCTCGTGGTGTATCCATGGCACGAGCTCGGTATATGAGGTAATTTCGAACACCCGAAATAGACGACAATCAAGACCGGAGACAATTTGATCTTGTAAAAAAAAAATATATATATATATATATATATATATATATATATATATATATATATATATACTAATATATCAGACGTACAGAGATGTTGGGGCGAATTTGATGTATAAAGAAAATTATTTTGTAGTCTTGTTTATCATTGGACTTTATAATGGACAACGGATATTTATGAATGATATATGACAATGATTGAACGATTAAAATCGTTCATATCTAATTAATCAGAATGTAAAAAAATTGAGCTTTAAATAAAGAATAGTATGTCTGAAATAAAAATAAATTTTAATATTAATATCTTTTAATAAAACTGAAAAAAAGAAGATTTAAATATTTTTTTTTTTTTTTGGATTAGAAATACAGATTTAAAATAAATATAATAAAGCAATGTTGTTATATATAATATAAAAAAAATCTTTTTTATATTATATATAACAATATTTAAGTACATCTCTCATTCTTGTTGTTGAGAAAAAAAAGTGATTATATTGAAATACAATTGTGAATTAGAATAAAGATTATTCGATATTTGATAAAAAAAATTAGATGAAGAATTTTTAAAGGTTTTTCTTTCATTTTTTTTTCAAAGATTTCTTTAGATAAATATTTATGATTTATTCAAGGTTTTTGGTGATCTTATAATATTAATATATTTTTTAGATTCTCAAGATATAAATTATTATTCTGTATATATTATATTTGAGAATCATCATTTTAAAGCTATAAATTAATTAATTTTTATTATAATTTACCATAACATTTTTTAATTAGATCATTTAAATAGTTTTATGTAAAAAAAAAACTATAAAAAATATCAGTATAATTATTGTTATATTTTTTTCACAATTAAAAAATATTTAAAATCGATATTATTATATAAAAAAAATCTTCTACAATTCAAAAATTTATATACTTTTTTTTACTATTATCTATTGTATTTATTTTTATTGATACAAAAACGATTATTATTTCGCGTAAATATACCATATATATATATATATATATATATATATATATATATATATATATATATATATATATATATATGCAATATTAAATATATGTAAACAATAAAATACGATAACAAATTCACACCGGACAATTTGTTAAGTGCTTTTGAATGTTTCATTACAATTTTATATTAAATCGCTATCTTAATAATGCAACGCAATAAACGTATCTCTTTATTAAACCGTTTAAACGATTTTTATATTATTAAAAATTTACAACATAATAATTATTAATTTTCAATTAACAAAAAACGGCGTCGATATACGTATCTTTAATTTCGCATATCAATATTTTATTATAATGCAGTAATAAAATAAATTATTAAAAGTGCGGACGCCGCTTTAGAATTTTCCTCGAATCGACAATGCATCATCATCATCATTATTATTATTATTATTATTGTGAACGTTAATTGCGGTTTGATTTCATTCGTCGTTACAAGGATCAACCGATTTGACCCGGCATTCGTTTAAAAAAAATTAAGAACGTCTCGTGTCACACTTTTTTATTTTATTTTTTTTTTCGTTCGCATATGTTCCTTTCCTATATATGTTGAACAATGGCGAAATTTCGTATATCCGGTCCGGATAATCGGGAGAATTAATTGAGACGACTTCGCGAAGCGTTCATAAATATTTATAATGTTTTCTTTCGTTGCAGCACTGAAAAGATATACAAAAATATCTGAAATATATTCGTTTCGACGAACGCAATGATTTATATGCGTAATTTTGCACCGATAATGTTTCTCAAACTTTGGTATATTTTAATGATTGATTTTGAATTTTTGACGTTATTAATTAATAATACATATTTATTGTGAATGAAGTAAATTTTATAATACAGTTGAAAAATTGATATCTGTATTGTGATATTTTTTATATTTTATCTTTTTCGATTCTTCAAATAAATAAAAGCGTTATTTTTTTTAATCCATCATATTTTTGACAATTTGAAAATATTATTTCATCATGTCCTCTTTTTCATTATAAAAAAGTTGGACACTTTATTACACAGTCATTTTATCTATAATAATTATTAAATAGATTTTTTTTTATGATATATTAATTATATTTTATATTTATAAAAGAGGAGAAGAACAGAATTTACTAGCGAAATTTATAAAACCTAGTCTTCAAATAAGTAGACTTAATACTGTGATCAAAAATTAAGGTAAAATTCTTTATTTATTCTTTCAAATCAATTTTATCCCCTTCAAAGTAATCTCCGTTTGATAAAACGCACTTTTTTCAATTCTCAAAACAGTCGAAATAGTCTTTTTCCAGTATATAGCCTTCAAGATCTTCTTCGATTCAGTTTTTCGTTCTTCAATCGTATCTAAACAGACGTCCCGTATTGGTTTTTTGAGTTTGCCCAATAGTCAGAAGTCGCACGGAGCCAAATCAGACAAATACGATGGTTGTGAAACGATATGAGTCGAGTTTTTGGCAAAAAAGTTGCGAAGAACCAATACAGTATGACCAAGATGAAGGAATCAAGAGTTGCAAAAATACGCGTAACTCGAAGATAATTAAACATTTTGACAAACAAACGCTTAGCAAATGTTATAGACAGTTCTATCAACCTAGGAAAAATTTTACAAATTACCTGCCTTCCTAAAGACAGGGAGTTTTAAATGACAATTTCACCTTACTTCTTAATCACAGTAATATATATATATATATATATATATATATATATATATATATATATATATATATATATATAATATTTTACATTCACGTCGATTATAAAAAAATAAAACAATGTAAGTAACTCCATCTAAAATAATTTAGCATATCACACAAAGTACTTCTAGAGATGAAAAGGACCAAAAAAAAAAAAATAGTTTAAATTGACGTCGCCTAGAGTAAAGAGTTGTGATTGATGGGTTGTCGCGCGTTTGACACGCGGAGCGTTATATCATTTTATTTATTTATTTATTTTATTTTTAATTTTTTTTTTTGGCTCCGTAGCTTAGTGGAGCAATCGTTCGTTTTAACGCCCACGATGTGAGCGCGTGCCGCTATTTCTGTACTCTCAACAATTGTAAGCAATTGCTCTGCACTCGCTGTCTTATTGTGTTCCGTAATAGTCTTCGAGATGTTTTCGATTGCGTCATCCGTCTGTGTCCTGTCTCGTATGATCCTGTAACAGTGATCCTTAATTTCCAAAACAAAAAAAAAAAATTCTTCTAAAATATCAAAAAAAAAAAATCAATAATCTCATATCATTATATCATTTTGTCAATTAATATATATTATATAAAAAAAATAAATAATTATATAATTTATATTTTATAATATTTAATATATTTTAGTGCGTATATTTTTTAAAGTATAAAAATTTTTAACACTAAAACTACAATTAGCGGTCAATTTGATCGTTTTCAAATATTTGTACAATTTTAACATATTTAAACGTCATCGTATCGTTATAAAATTTTACGACTTTTCATAATATATTGCTATTTATATAATTATTTTATTTATTTATTAATTTATTTGGTACGTTTTAAATATAAAAATAATAATTACTTTATAGATCAATTATTTTGACCGGGAAACCGGCGTCTTACCGCTCAACAAAAAAAGGGCACCCGTAATAAATAATAAATACTAGCGTTTTTCTACGAACGATGAACAATCGCAACAAACACGTTTGTGTATGTGTGTGTGTGTGTGTAAATTAGTATCGAATTAACATATAACAATTTGGGTCGCGGGCACAGGGGGGAACGAGGAGGAGGAGGAGGAGGAGGAGGGGGGGGCTATTTATTTATTTATTCATTTATTTATTTATGTATTTATTTGTACGCGCATGCGCACAATCGACGTCATTCAATGATAATTGCAAGACGTGCATTATTATGCGCTCATTATGCGCACACCGGAGCAACAATGCGACGCCATTGTCTTTTAGATATACATTATTTTTTGATATGTCGCAACGCAGTCATCGTCACCGTCAACAGGTAGTATATATATATATATATATATATAAACATAAAAACAAGCGCTTCTCAAATATGAAGAATTTAAACAAACGTTAGATTGCGTTGCGAATTCGTGCACGCGGTCCACTTGCCGCGCTCCGATTGGTCGTCCGTCGTTCAATCGGATGTCGACAATACGCGCGCTTTCACATATACATTTATTAATTAAAATTATTATATATTTAATCATTCGAAACCATTATAATAATAGAAAAGTTCAACAATTTTTTTTTTTTTTTTTTTTTTGGGCGTAAATATACTAACAGAAAACATATGCATAATAACAATATTCAACGTCCATATATGGTCCGCGAGGTCTAAAATAACGACCTTCGCCTGTCAAAAAAAATAATAAAAAAAAACGTTCGTCGAGTCGAATTTTAAAAACAATCCCAAACGATGAATGAACCATTGATGGTTGCATTATTGTTGTGTTCGCCCACGTTAAAGCAACGGTAAAGTAAAAAAAATATGTTACAGCATCATTTCCTGTGACAAATTGACGACCTTCGAACCGAAAATATTACAAAAAATATATATATATATATATAATACAAAAATACAATATTGTTCATTTTTGTCAGCGTGTTTGTGAATATGTTGGATGTATGGGAAAAAAAGCGCATTTTTTTAAATGGATGATCGATATTTTAACGTATAGTTTTTTTTTAAAGTTCTATAATGTATTCGGTAGCAAGTTTGTGTATTTAACGATGCATATTTACAATACACTGTTTGTTTATTTTAAGATATTAAAGTATAGAGCTGACGACTCGGCGTCGAACAAAAATATATTCGATTTTTTAATATTTAAAAAAAATACGTCGATTTTTATATCAAAAAAGATCAATAAGTGTAAAATCATAAAATTATATACTCGAAATTTATATGTTTTAAATTAATATTTTTCTCGTTCAAATTCATTCTTTTGACTCTTAATTTTATTTTTTTTTTATAGAAGATTTTTTTTATTTCAATTTTGCTATTTCATTCTTGAAATGAAATAATAAAGGTGAATTTGAAAGAAAAACTTTGATAAAATAAATGTAAATAATTAAATATTTTTAAATCAATTTAATATTTTTTTTTCAATATATATTTACTAAAATTTTATTATATATATATATATATATATATATATATATATATATATATATATATATATATATATATATATATTCATTTTTTAATATATAAAATTAAACAAATGCATTTTTTTTGAATTTAATATATAAAACTTAAAAATATTATTTTTCATTAAGAAAGATAATAAAATAAAATATATATTAATATATAGAATTTCAAGAAACAATAAATAAATATTCTTATATTATATTAATATTCTTATATTAAATCTATATCAATAATGAAAATCTATTAGATTGTACAATCATATCATCATTTTTATGTACATACACACACACACACACACGTCATGCTCGATCGTAATCCGATATATGACGAAAAAAAATAATAATAAAGATTTGAACCGTCGTTAAGTCGATCCTAAAATATCGTGATCTGAACCGTCGTAAAGTGTTGAATTTCATTCATAAAAATTCGATATTTTTCTTCGAACACGCCGTATATATAAATATTCTTTAACTTTATATTCATTCACTTGAAATACTCAATTGAATGCGATATTGACAATCGAATATCAGAAGTCAAAGGGCACAAGTGGCGTACAAAATTATAGTAAACGTTCGTAAAGATAGATGTGTACACTTACGTCGTTCGGCTTCTGATAGTATTTATATATATATATATATATATATATATATATATATATATATATATATATATATATATCTCGGCGTCGTTATTTCGTCGTGTCATTTTTCAAAACGCACTTCGTAATTAATAGTATTATTGTTCGCTTCGTTGTTACCTTGTAATAATGTCTTCATCGGGTTGTTGTTAGATTAACAATGAAAACGTCAATTATGACATTTCGACTTGTCTTCAAAAAAAAAAAAAAAAAGCGCACGCTGTATATTCAATAGTAATTTCGTGTTTTCAATACCGATTTAACAATATTGAGTTGTCAGATCATTTATATATATATATATATATATATATATATATATATATATATATATATATATATATATATATATATATATTATAAATGAATCGGTAGTTGATAGCCCTTTTGAACTTGAATCACTTTTTTAGGTTATTGGTACATTATTTTTATAATAAAGTATTCGAATTCACTCTCATTTTGTCAAATATTATTTATAAATATATTTATTTATATTATTATCAAATTATTTAGCTTTATATGATTTTTATTACTCGTAATTTATAAGATATTTTTAAAGTTTTAAAAAATATTTTTTTAATAAATAATATATATATATATATATATATATATATATATATATATATATATATATACATATATATTAAAAAACATCTCTAGACTTAAATTAATTTAAAAATAAATAAATCAGCTCTTCTATAAATATTATAAATTTAAGTGTAGAAAATAATTTATAAAATCGTATGATTTGATACATCATTTTTGATTGAGAAATTCGGCTTTAATATTATCTTAATATGTATAGCTTTATTCATTGATACATCCATTTTATAATCGTGTACGCGTTACTTAACCGCAATAACTGATAAAAAAAACTCAATCCATAAAACGTAATACGACTCTTGATAGATAACGATAAAATAATCGAACACTGTATATATATATATATTCAAAATGGGAGGCTTTAACGCATTTTCACTTCGTTTAAATTCATGGAGAAAAATATGCGCATTATTTACGACATCAATTAAAAACCATTTTCGTGAATCGAAACCATTAATCTGTATGCGCGACGAAAAAGAAAACCATTTTCATTTCGTAAGATTTATAATTGATTTTCTTACGCGTCGTTAATTACGACGCGTCGTTTGATATCGCGCTAAACGAGGGAAAAATCGTTTTTTTTCAATATATATATATATATATATATATATATATCGCGGTTCGATCAAAGCTTCGTTTCACGTCAAAAATCACGTGAAAAAGCGTGGGTCTCTTCACGTGATTCCTTATAAGGATCGCCCCTTTGGAAGCTTTACAATCGTAATAAAGTTTTATTTATTTTAAATTGCGTTCGCTGCCGGTGTTTTAAATGCTTAATTTATATCGATGTTGTATATATATATAATGTGTATTGTGTATGATTCATTTTATTTTATTTTTTTTTTTGGTACCTAATCATAATGAGCCCTTAGGGTAGGCGGCAGCCAAAAATCGATATTCAAGTTTTAAATAGTTAGGGTTGTTGCCAAATTTACATTACAAATATTTATTACAATATTTTTCATTTAATATTTATTATTCATTGTAAAATTTTAGTAATTTTAATATTATATTTACTTATATATAAATTCATAAAAATTACATAAGATGAACAATATTGATAATATTGTGTAATAGTATAAATTGATCTTTAATTTCAGTACTAAAAAAAAATTTTTTTAAATCAAAATCATAATTATATATTATTTTTATATGAAAAACTAACAAAAATTTATATAAATTTATAAAAGTTTTAATTTTTATATATTCCAAATTAAATACACACACATTTGTAAATATATCTCAGATATAAATTTGATAAATCTAATATAAAAAAAATGTTTTAAATTGAAAATATTCTATTAATCAAAATTTTAATATCACGTAAATATTTAAATTATTTTTAAGAATGTGATTACTGATTAATAATTTTTATTTAAACAAAAATATTTAATTCCAAATCAATCGTATTAATATTGTAATTAAATTTTATTAATTTTATCATTATTTTGAGTATAGAAAAAAATTATATATATATATAAATATATATATGTGTGTGTGTCAACCCTGAAATTCAACTTGTTATATTACGTATGTCAAACTGTTGATTTACGCGCGACCAACATATGCGATAATATTCGACTAATGAAATATCGCAAAAGTAGAGACGTAAAAGCGGATCCAGTTTAAGGATAATGAAAAACCACAAACAAAAAAAAAAAAGAAAAATAATCGAAAGAAAAATCAAGAGAGCTCTTCGAGACTTTAACGTTTCAATGGTGCCTTAATTCGATCGCCTCGGGCTTTATATTACATAAAAGCTCGCATCGAACAAATTGGTCTCGCTTTTATATTAACGTTCCACTTGAACCGCGATATGTACGACGAGACCCTTTAATTTACTCATTGTCCGATAAATATCGGTGTTAAAAACGGATATATCAAGCTTTTAATATTCAGTATAAATATTTTTCAAAGAAACTATATAAAAATAACGATAAAAGCTCGTACTACATTTATCGATGATTTTTTATTATTTTTATTTCGACGTTAATCGTGTGAAAATATGTTAATGTAACGTGACATCGTCGACCAAAATCGACCGTCAGCGTTCGCCTCGGGGCGCATTTAAACGATTGCGCAATCAATAATCGGTCGGCGGCAATTAGCCGACAAAGTGCCGCGTTTATTAAACGTATGAAACTATAACATGTTACAAGACATATATATATATATATATATATATATATATATATATATATATATATATATATATATATACATATATATGATATATAAACCATTAATAAACATTAAAGGGAGACGAACCGATGGTTGTGAGCACGATTGTGCAAAATTACAGTGATTTTATACGAGGCGAATCGACGATGAAATATTCCATAGTTACAATTGTAACAATGAATGTTATAAAAAGCGTTAAAGTTAATTTTTTTTTTGTTCGGGTTTGAAATCGTACCGTGCGTTGAAGTCTCTCTAAAGGAATTTTGTATGAAAATATTATAATTTTATTTTATATTATATCATTATATATATATTATTGGCAATTTTAAAAATATTATTTCAAATTTTAAAATTAAAATATATATTATATAAAAAAAAATATTAATAATTTTAAATTTATTATGAATATCAACATCGTTTAATCGCGGATTAATTAATTCACTACCGAATGTATAAATTTAAAGAAATCAGATTCTTATATCTACGGCATTCTTTTGCGATCCGATGAACAGATATATAATGATTACAATTTGTCACCGATTACGATCTTAAAAAGGATGAAAAGTAATCAATTTAATCTCGAATGAGACGTCGGCAAAGCGTTTCAGATTAAAATAAAACGTTCGACTTTTTTCTTCGTCTAATCGAAGATAAATGATATGATATATATGAAGCCAAACGTATGATGTAATCAAAGCATTTTTATTATTGTTTTTTTTTATATTAAATACTTTAGAATCTATGATTAAAAATTTATTTGGAATTTAGTATGTTTTATTGTAATTAAAACATATTTAAAATTTGATAATATATAATTTTCAATTAAAAACTAAAAATATTATATAACATAAAAAAATTAAAAAACAGAAATTTTATAATAAAAAAAATATATAAATTTAATAAAAACGATATAAAAAATATTACATTTCAGTTCAAATCTTCATTGTATAAAAAAATATAAAATTTAAAAAAATAAAACATAATTTTAATAAATAAAATTTTAATTTTAAATATTGAGAAATTATTTTTGATGATTTAAATTTAATTAAAATTTATATATATGGTTTATATAAAAGTATATTAAAATAAATGATATACTATTTTATTTATTTAATAGATTTCATCATGTTTATAGTAAGCGGTTAGAAAAATCAACAAATTTATTGTAATAAAAATGAAAAATTTTAACGCACATCAATCCCATACACGTTTCAATTGATATTAAATTAAAAAAATGGTGTCATAAAATATTTTTCAATATATTTACGATCGATTCCCACTTTAATTGCATTTAAATTAAGACCGTCTCAGACATTGAATCATTCGATTTCGTTTGGCTTCGAACCCGAGTGAAACAAAAAAGATCGAATTTAAATACGAGTCACATTCGTTATGTTTTTAAATTATTTTTTTTAACTCGTGCAACCCCCCCACCCTCCATTTAAGTTTCGATTTTTCGTTATTGACGACCGTGTCGAAACGGACACGTGTATTCGTGTTAATCTCGATAGAATAATAAATAGCGTATTCAGAGTATCGATTAACGTCTTATTGTGAAATTGATATCAATCAAAGATTCTCAAATTATCATCTAAAAATATTACAAATGAATTTTGATATTTTTTATTTTATATAATATTGTGATCAAAAAGTAGGGTGAATTTGTTTATAAAATGTGAATTATTTATTTATTCTTTCAAATCAATTTCATCCCCTTCAAAGTAATCCCCGTCCGATAAAACGCTCTTTTTTCAATCCTCGAAACAGTTGAAATAGTCTTTTATCTCCTCAATCGTGTCAAAACAGCGTTCCCGCGTTGTCCTTTTGTGTTTGCCGAATAGCCAGAAGTCGCACGGAGCCAAATCGGGTAAATACATTGGTTGCGGAACGATATAAGTCGAGTTTTTGGCAAAAAAGTCGCGAAGAACCAATACAGTATGACCAAGATGAAGGAATCAAGAGTTGCAAAAATACGCGTAACTCGAAGATAATTAAACATTTTGACAAACAAACGCTTAGCAAATGTTATAGACAGTTCTATCAACCTAGGAAAAATTTTACAAATTACCTGCCTTCCTAAAGCCAGGGAGTTTTAAATGATAATTTCACCTTACTTTTTGATCACAATAGTATATAAAATATTTGATTAATATTATTTTATAATATATAATCTGAGTATTCTATATCTAAATAATATAATTATATTAAAAATTTATTTTTCAAAATTAACATAAAAATCTCTGATTAGATAAAATTTTCGTGAAAGTCTCAGATCAATTTCATCGATCTAAATATTTTGAGAAACATCGATATAATCAAATATGATTCGTCTTATCTGATATTGAAATTGAAAAAAAAAAAAAAAAAATATATATATATATATATATATATATATTCTTGTCAATACGTGATATCACGATTTAAAATATCGTCAAAGCGAACGGCTTCCGTTGAAACGGATGTAAATTTATATAACACACCCCTTTTTCGCTGCATTTAAACATTGTTTATAAATAAAAATATTATTTATTGACATATAAAATAGATCGTCGATATCGATATACATATAAAAATATTCAATTGATTTAATACAAAATTTTCTTTACTTTCAAAAAAAAAAATATATATATATATATCGTATCATTTTTTTTTTAATCGATTTATTTTATAATATTATATATATATATATATATATATATATATATATATATATATATATATATATATATATATATATAGCGTCGTCGTATATAAAATTCCGAAATGTCGCCGATAAATTAGACGTTATCAGACCTTCTAAGACGACATATAAACGAAGGCTTTCGAAGCAGCTTCGTCGTCGTCGGACAATAAAAGACGATCGCTCGAATTATGCATTTCAATACGAACGAGAATTTATTTCACGCGCGTAAATACACGGATTGTGTAATAAAATCGAAGATGTATGCGCGATTTCTACAGGGTTTATTATGTATTTGGTTTATCTGGTACGTTGTCCATATATATATATATATATATATATATATATATATATATATATATATATATATATATATATATATATACATATATATATTCATGTTTTTGATTGTCCTTTCTTTTTTTTTCTTTTTTGAAAACGGACCTCCCCATCTCGACAAAAGATAGTTTTGATGTTATCCGTGTTCGACATTTTTCACTCGGACAAACACTCTCGAACGCGATTATTCCCATATTTAACCCTGAAACGAGCGTATTGAAATATTTTATTTATTATATTGCCGTATTTTTTGGCATCTGTTAAATATTTTTAATCATGAGTAGAATATTTTTATAGAATTTTTGTTTCAATTTGATCTTTTTTTTTATTTAACAATTTTGACATTTAAAATTTTATCAATATTTTTTTTATATAATATAATTATTGATAAATTACTCGATAAATCACATCTTGCTAAATATGAAAAAAAAAATGTAAACGAAAATTATTAATACATTAAAATATCATTTATAATGATTAAAATATTTAATCTTGACTAAGGATAGAAAATCGTTATACTCATAAAAGTCATTTAAAAGGCCGCACTTATTAGCATAAAAGGCCACATGCGGCCTTAAAACATCAGATTCCCTATTCCCAGTCTTGAATAATCATATAAATTAAACTTCTTTTTTCAATAAAAAATTATTCAAAAATACTTATATTAAACAATAATCAATTAATGCTTTGTATATTTTTTTTTTAATTTCAAAGATATAATCAAATAAAAATTAATAATATGGCTTTAAACGTTTGCAATCTGATCAATCTGCATAAAAAATAAAAAGTTAAATTATGACAGCTTTATATGTATCAGGAACTATCTATTTTTTTTTTCAAGACCTTGAATAAACCAGCTTTACATCCAACCTTTATACATGTTATTTTATCACGTATCTAAACTTGCATATATATGTAAACAAATATGTACATAAAACGTACACATATATTTTTATATATTTTATTTTTTTTCATTATTAAAACTAGATCGACAATATGTTTAGATTTGGAATAATTTGTAACGGCTATTTATTATATTATATTATCAAAGAGGAGTTTTTCGAATACCGCCTATAAATTCACTCTGTTAATTAAGCGGCAGAATTCAACAAATTTCACACACACACACACACAAAGGATAATAAACAATAAATAACAACCATATTTTTCTTTTGTTCATACGGTCTGAAACGGTATCAAAGGATGCATAAATTATAACAAAACGTAAATAAAAAAATAAATAAATAAATAAAGCGGCATCATACCCATCGACCGTAAAAGGACGAAACTGATACGTCGCGGTCACCGCAGGGTTAAAAAATAACATGAATGAGAGACACTGACACACACACACACACACACAGTGACACAATGGAAACATCAGATATCGCTTTACATAGGAAAAAGAGATATGTAACGCATTACAATATTTTAGATTAAAGTATTCGAAGCGTTATTGTGCCCCGGGGCCCCCCGAGACCGGTAGCCATTTATTAATAAACCGTAAAACTTTATGAATACCACCATCGTAAAATATATATAATATTATATATATATATATATATATATATATATATATATATATATATATAATTTTATTTATTTTTATTTTCATAATACAGAAGTTGAAATTTTTTATTGTGATTATTTTATTTTGTGTACCCCTCGTATCGCGCCAAACAGTAAGTAAGAGTGCAAAGGGTCAATCTCGTGAGGCTTTACATTGTCATTGTTTAGATCGTGTCTCGTAAAAATATATGTTGTATTAATATAATTTAATATTCGGCGTGGGTTTCAATATAAAAATATATTGTTTTATAATATTATATATATATATATATATATATATATATATATATATATATATATATATACGGTGTAAAATCGCATTGATATATATTATAAATTGATATTGGTTGTATTGTTACGCGGTGCGTTAATAAAATTACGGGATCGTTATATATATATATATATATATATATATATATATATATGTGTGTGTGTGTGTGGGTGTGTATTTGACTATTTATTATATTTTGAACGCACTCTTATTCAATACTTAAAAATTGTATGATATATAATTTTTATATTAAAATGAATTAAATTATACTTTTATATTTTTTTCCAATATTATATTATATTTTAGATGGTCTCATCTATTGAATCTGTTGTGTCTTTTAATGTTTTATTAAAATATAATAATATTTTTTTTTTATGAATTTATAAAGCATGTTCTCTAAATAAATATTAAATTTTATACAATACATAAAATATTTAAGAAGTTTTTTTTTTATAAAAAGAAAACTTATTTGGAGAAAATTTTATTAAATGTTGTTGTCTACAGATATTTTTGTATTATATTTTACGATTTATAAACATAATTATATAATTAATAAAGATGAATCATCAATACTGCGATCAGTTTTTATGTGTATTTTGCACAAAAAATTCGAGATTAATGGTATTTAAATTAATGATATATTATATTTTTTCATATGATTAAATTAATATATTTTTATTATAATGAGCCAAAATACAATCAAAAATATAAAACGAAAGCAAAAAAAAAATACATTAAAATTATTATTTAGTATAGAAAATTTAAATAGCTAGTTTTTTCATAATATATATAATATATTATAAGACAAAGAAAATATCTAAAACAAATTTGCACGTCAGTCACATTCATAACGTGACACACATAAAGACTTGTAATTATAATTGATCGTACATTAATTATATAATGTAAATACAACATCATTAATATTTCGACGCGCGAACAAACAAATCAAAACATCCGCCGGAAGATCGAGATTGATTTAAAATTGCCAACAGACGATTCGCTCGATTTATAATTGCACGGTGTGGACGAGGCTTTACGACGTCTTGCGTACAAATTGAAACTAATAGTCGATTGTTACGTTAATATATGAAATAATAAAGCGACAAATTAAACAGTTCCGGTAAAACTGTACGACTTTACAATAATAATAATACGACGTTGCATATATAAGGCATCTTTAGAAAACGACGATCGGCGCTTTTCAAATGATTGTTCTCATTTTATTTTATTTTTATATTATTCAACGTCTATTTCGTATTGAATATATCGGTAATTAATCATCTGTTTTTTTTTTCTTTTTCAATTTCGTATCGTTTGGTAATAAGTGATTCGCAATTACACAAATGGTAATTTGAACTCGTGTTATTTCAATTTTGATTTATGGATCCGTTGGCGTTCGAAATGAAAAAAAAAATGCGCGCATTTATCAAGATAGGATCGCTGTTTTTTCTATATATAAAAAGTCAATTAAAATATTTAATTGGTGACAAGTACAAGAATATGACGACAATTATTATGTTTCTTGTACATATTTCTCTAAATACGTGCTTTTAGTCTGATTTAAATTTTATGATTATTTTTTTTTTATTTAAAGGTTCACAAAATTATATGAAAAGTATGCATTAAATATTTAAAAATGTGATCAATTTTTTAAAACTTTATTAGTGATTTAGATTCAGAAGAATTTGAAAAATTGGGAAATATATATAACTGTGATCAAAAAGTATTGTGAAATTGTTATTTAAAACTTCCGGACATCAAAAAGGCAGGTAAATTGTATTTTTTTTCTAGGTTGATGAGACAATTTTTTATTTACACATTACACATTTTTTTAACAATTCTTGGTTCCTTCATCACGATAATGCACCATGTCATACTGCATTGGTTTTTCGCGACTTTTTTGCCAAAAACTCGACTCATATCGTTCCGCAACCACCGTATTCGCCCGATTTGGCTCCGTGCGATTTTTGGATATTCAGCAAACTCAAAAGGACAATGCTGGGACGCCGTTTTGACACGATTTTGAAGATAAAAATCGAATCGAAAAAGTTCTTGCGGGCTATACCGGAAAAAGATTATTCCGACTGTTTTAAGGATTGATAAAGCGTTGGCAAAAGTGCATTTTATCTAATGGGGATTAATTTAAAGGGATGAAATTGATTTAGAATAATAAATAATGAATTTACATTTTATAAACAAATTTACCTTACTTTTTGATCACAGTGTTATATCATGAAAATACAATTATATAACCAATAATATATTGAAATACTACTATATTAAGTATTAATTAAAAATTAGCTTTAAATTTGCTATTAATATACAAATAAAAATGTTTATATTATAAAAACTCTATTGGAAAATTCAGATCTATGAGAGTATTTTATACAATAGAGTTTTTATTTCTATACGAATCGTTATAAAATGATATGTTTGCAATAGTGTATATAGCATTTGAGAATGGTTTACATCATTTGAGAAGCGCTGGTATATAGAAATTCCTTAGCCGTAGCTGTGCTACCGTGTGCGACCCGTTACAATCAATAATCATTAGTACAAAAGTCCGGTCTAAAGGAACATTTCGACTTTATAAATCATCAATTTGTAATTATTGCTCGCCAAAGGGCAAGCTTTTGACCGCATATACGGTAGTCCAGAAAAAAAAAACACCAAAGACCGCATCAGTGCGTATCGAATGACCGTTTATTATTGTTTTCTTTTCATTTCTTTTTTTTTTACGTTGCGTCGATACGTTTATAATAACGACGAATAATTAATGCATATTAAAAGCGTAATGGAAGTGTTCTATGCTTTAATAACACAAAAAGGGCCGAAGGAAAGTTAGATTTATGTTTTATTAATAATTTCGAATTGATATACGATATCTACGATCGGGATAAGAGTCGATAAAAATACGACCATACACTCGTTGATGTTGAAATTATCAAAAAAAAAAAATATATATATATAAATGTGCTGTCAAAGATGGCTACTGTTTAAAAATTTTACGGTTTAATACGTGGAAAATCATAAGTTTATGTTGTGATTTTTATCGAAATTTTTACTTGCATATATATATATAAGTGGCGTTTAGAAGTCGTATAAATTAAGTGCATAAAATTGAGATACGTATAAAAATTATATACGTGGTCGTATTAAATGTAAAATTTAAGACTGTTTCCATAAAAATATCCGGATTATTATAAAAATACTGATTATTTTGAGAAAAAAAAAATCTATAATGATAACTTTAAATATTAGATAAAATGACAATAATATTATGAATCAAAAGTTTTTTTCTTAATTTATGATTCTGATTTTATATTCAGCTTTTATATAATTATTTGAAGATTTTTTTTATAATATATAATATACTGAGATATGAACTTGAAATTTATTATATATCAAATATAATATAATATGATAAAATATCATATATATTTTATATGTGAGATTATTTGTATATTGTATAATATTTAGAATGCTAGAAAGTCATTTATAATATATTTTATATTAAAAATATAATAAAATTTTATTATCTAGAAAATTTCAAGGTTTAAAATGAACGTTTAGAAAATATTTTTTTATCGGCTTGTTTTATAGCTAAATAATAATATTAAAAAAAATGATTCGATGATATATTTTGATAATATGAAATATAAAATTTCGTATAAATTACGTGTTTAATGGATTCGCGACACGTTTCCACGTAATGTTTATTATTTTATTTCTTTCGATTTTTGCATAAATCATCGAATTACGATCTAAAATATTATTTATTGAATTAAATATTTCGCACGATGTTCGCTATTTCTAACTTATTTCGATTCAAAAAAAAAAATAATATTTTGAGAAGGTATTATCATCGTATATGAGATTCTCAAAATTTTTCTAAATTATTATTTTGATTTATATATATATATATATATATATATATATATATATATATATATTATATATTAAAAAAAAATATTAAAACGACAATATAGATATACATATATCATAGATTTATATCCGACATAATTGTTCGCAATACGCATTTAGTCTCGGTTCAACTCCGGCGATTCGTTGCGATTTTAACCGCTTAATCCTCGGTGCGGCTTCGTCTAAAATGTTTGATAAATTTGCGCGACGAACGCCTAGAGAATTCTAAAATTTACCATTTAAAACGGTATCGAATGAGATTACGTTGTTCGGTCATTGTTGCACACGATTGATTTACGACCTCGCACAATCCGCGGCCATATCCCATTTATCGGACAGATTATTTATTCAAATTGGACGGGAATCGCGGACTTTATCTGTACGATAAATATCCTGTAATGTCGCATTTATATATATATATATATATATATATATATATATATATATATATATATATATATTATATTACAAAGTAAATTACAATACATTGTTGAAGAATAATTCTTATAAATTCAGATCTTTCTTTCGAATTTTTAAGCGATAATTCATAGTAATTTTCTATTTTTTATTATATTGATTAATAATTAGCGACAACCTCATTACAGTTTTTTGTTTGTCATGAACTGGTTTTATTTTTTTTTTTGACTCGTCTACTTTTGATTTTTGTAGATCAATTAAAGTGGATATTTTGTAGACCAAAATAATGAATATTTTTTTTTGATTTTTAAAAGAATGCATCTTAGTGAGATCTTAAGAATCTTTTTTCAAATGCAAAAAATCTCAAAAATATTTTAAATAATTTTTAGTTATTAGACAATACTTCAATCGTCAAATTATATTTTCGAGCACATTTACAAAGTATAACTAATTATAAATGAAATTTATATAAAGTACACATTGCGCACTTGTACCTTTTTGACCACTGAACGATCTCGCCGTCTTTTCACCGTAAATATAGATTGTAATCGAATATAATACGTATTCACAACGTTCAATAATATCAAATGAAAACATTGTCCGATTGGGGGTATCCGAGACCCCACAGAAGCTACACATAGATAATCGTATCCGGTGTTGCCGTCGTCGGGTGACCATACTTTATGCGTTTTATCGGGAACGCGTATATATATATTTATTTTTTTTATTTCTTCTTCAATTTCGTCGAGACAAAATTTATCACGTCGCATTATTATTGTTGCGATGGCGCATCACCGTTTTTGGTCATTGACAAGATATGCTTTTATGCGCTTACATTAAAATATCATATTCTGTATCTTTTTAAGCTTTGATGAAAATTTATAATATATACATATATATATATATATATATATATATATATATATATATATATATATATATATATATATTCGCCGTGTCATCATGAATTTTATTTATTTGTCGTCGTCGTATTTCTGCGGAAAAATTATTGTTTTTTTTTATCACGATTTGTTCTTTTTATTTCTATACTAATAAAAATAAATCCCTTATTTATTGAAAAAAAAAACATGTACGAAATATTTTTATTTAATTTATATATCATTAATAGTTTTAAATTTATGTCGTCATCTTTTTATGTATTTTTATATTAAAAATAATATAATTGAATATAGAATATAATATATTATAATAAATAAACGCTAGTACTAAAGCGTTTACAAATTCTAATTTTTATTGTTTAAAAATTTTATGATTATAATACTTGACTTTATATTAGTTATTAAAAATATCATTCTGCAACAATAATGAACATCTATCATTTTTACACGCAATATTAATTTTAACAGTTTTAATATTTTAAGGGAATATTGTAGTGATTTTTTTTTGCATTTTTATGCTTGAATACATACGTATACGATGTCAAAAAATTATCCAATATCTGATGTTTGTATCAATATTTTTTCTTGTAGAAAAAAAATATTGCAATGTTTTCAGAAATATATAATGCAATCAATACTATTCAGAAAAAATAATAAAATTGCAAATTGATCTAAATAAATTTTGTAAAACATGTCAAAATCTATAAATATCAGCATACGTCAATTGTCCGTTTAAATATTGACGTGTGGTCACAGTAACGCCACGGCAAAACAAATAGTGACACCGTGACCCGTGGAATTATTGTCGGGAGCGTCCGAATTGAGGCATCGCGGTTTCGTGGACCTATTGGCCTCGCGTTTATTAATTGCATTATACGAGTTGACCGCATCGCCGGTGGTCTCTACTCTTTCCATTTGTTTGTTGTTTTTTATTATTATTATTATTATTATTATTATTATTATTTTCTTTCACCCTCTTTTGTGACTGCCGGTTGTGTGGACGGCGACGGTCGCGTGCTGGCAACACTGGAATACGCTCTCGTCATTAATCAAAGCGAGATCATCCGCGCTCGTCGGACAGATAAAACCGATCGGTTCACTTGTTGGCTTTTTATTATTGTTATTATTATTATTATTATTTGTTTTTTATTTCATTTTCATCCTTTTTTCTCTTGTATGGAAAACGTTCGCGCAAAACGAGAAGCTTCAGTTCGGTATTGTTTTATTTTTTTACGAATTTATTGGTGAAAATAATGTGAAGAAATTAAATATAAGAATCGTATTTATAATAGTTATTATCAGAATTATTGCAAAATATTAATGTCAAATATAAACGAAATATTTCATATTGTGAATACGGATAAATTATCAGTCATGTGCAAAATATATGGAACTTAAATATATGGAAAATAATGAAAAGATTATTAATAATAAAATTATATATATATATATATATAGTTCAGTATTTAGGCTCTATAATTCATGAATGAAGAATATTAGATAGTTTAATCATCTTTCATATTTAGCAAAATCCAAAATTATGCTTCATACTACAAACAAAGATTATTTTTTAAACCTGATTTTATTTCATTACTCAAAATTAACTATAGATATATAAAATTCAATATTAATTAAAAAAATATATATAATCGATTATTCACACTTGATTTTAACCTTGTTACATTTATTTTTATTAAATACTGTAATTACTATATATATATATATATATATATATATATATATATATATATATATATATATATATATATATATATGACATCTAACCGTTCGAAAAGGAAAACGGACAAATACTTACCAATATATATATATATATATATATATCAAGATAAGTTTAGAAAATTACTATGATTTTTACATAGCAATTTAGACACGAGTCAGTGCATCGAATTACGTCGTTTTATAATATAATTAGATCGGCTCAGATAAGGCGTTAAGTCGTAGAAACCGCATGTAATTTTTTTAAATGTATAACGACCAAATAAAAACCGCAAACAATCAACGTCAATTAACCAACCGAACTACGAAGATCTACATATTTTTATATATAATTATCTCGGACTGTTAGTATAATTATCATATATTAGATATAAAAATAAAAATGTATATATATATATAAACGATGTATGTACTTTATTTTTATAAATATTTTTCATATATATATATATAATGTCGAATTTACTTCTCTTATATATTTTAAATAGTAGATCATCGAACGAATAGCGTAATTTATATTATATTAATAAGGATTATATTTGAAAATATTGTGCATATATATCCATCGCATTCTAAGGATTCGATATAAATAAATAATTACACTGAAAATAAAAAAAAAATAAATAAATAGTGGAGAATGTGATATTTTCCGGATGGCCGTCGGCTTTATGGTTAACCTACAAAAATTTTAACGAGTGATTATTATTTTTTTTTTTTGCATAATTTCGCAATAAATTTTAATCACACAGATCAAACGGTTATTTTCGCGTGTGTTATGCAATATTTTTATTAAACTTTATTCTCGGAAAAAAACATTAAATATTCATACATAAATGAATCCATAATAATTCGTTGTTTTGATAGTGGTCACGGTTTTTTTTCCTTGTGCAATAATAATCTTATTATATTTGACATGTAAAATTTTATATATTTTCATATAATTTATATATATTTTTTCTTTTTTATAAATATATATATATATATATATATATATATATATATCATATATATATATATATATATATATATATATATATATATATATATATTAACGGTTAAATTTATGGATAATAAATCAAAATCATATATCGAATTCGACTGATTGCGAACAGAACTGCAATTATATACATTATTTCAGCGGCGCTTTAGCAAATTTGCATTCGAAATCGACAAACAACACCGACAACAACCAATAACAACAACAACAACAACAAATAAAACGTATATGTAAATGAAATATATATACATATATGTAAATATATATGATGTGTTTCTCATCTTCGTACAATTAATTACTCGGTGTGGTCTTGTAGTCGTTGTCGAAAATAAAGACCGGTCCATTAATCAAAGGAACTGTTGAATTTTTAGTATTATCTTGTGCTAGAAAAAAAATAATATATATATATATATATATATATATATATATATAGATCCTATAATATGTTCATATATATGGTTTTCAATATATATATATATATATATATATATATATATATATATATATATATATATATATATATATATATATCGTCATTGGTATGTCTATATGAAGCCTTCTCAATTATATCGCACAAAGAAATATATGTGTATATTATTTAAACAAATGTTCATACAAAACTGTGATCTAAAAGTAAGATGAATTTTTTAATAAAACTTTTTCCAATCCTCGAAACAGTTTGAATATTCTATTTCCGGTAAGCCTTCAAGAGCTTATTCGATTCGATTTTTATCTCCTCAATTGTGTCAAAACAGCGTTCCCGCGTTGTCCTTTTGTGTTTGCTGAATATTCAAAAGTCGCACGGAGCCAAATCGGACGAATACGGTGGTTGCAAAACGATATAAGTCGAGTTTGTTGTAAAAATGCGTGTAACTCGAAGATAATTAACCCTTTTAACAAGCAAACTTTTGCTAATATTATAGACAGTCCTATCAACCTAGGAAAAAAATTATAATTTTCCTGCCTTCCTAATGCCGGGGAATTTTAAATGACAATTTCACCTTACTTTTTGATCACAGTGATCATATATATATATATATATATATATATATATATATATATATATATATATATATATATATATATATATATATTA
Source organism: Leptonema lineaticorne (assembly GCA_024500535.1). NCBI lineage: Eukaryota > Metazoa > Arthropoda > Insecta > Trichoptera > Hydropsychidae > Leptonema > Leptonema lineaticorne. Next base: position 2,849,514 of record JANIJI010000001.1, read on the forward strand.
AATATGAATCCTTTATTAAATTATTTCAATCGTATTAAATAGTATGACATGCATATTTTTATAACTGTTTGTGTGTAATTTAGTAGTACGTTTAAATATTACAAGAGTACACATACAAGTATTATGTCGCGTCCGTTTGTCCAATGTAAATATTGATTTTTCAATCATTTTCACCGTTTAAAGTGCGATTTTCCGTCGTTCAGAAGTAGTTTTATCGTTAATTATAATAATTATTTGAAAAAAAGAGTAGTTTTAAAATTCGTGTGAACATTTTTTTTTTTTTTGGTTCAACAATAAAAACATTTCGATTAAATCTGATTAGTGATCGAGTCAATATTTATATATTACTTATTCCATATCGACGATCACTGGGTCAGTAATAATTGTCAAAAATAAATAAATTCATATATTATATATATATAAAAAATAAATAAAAATATTTTTAATATCTATATTCAATATAAAATATTTGATTTATGCAGAGATATATAAACTCTTTTATAAAAGCATGATTTTGATTGTAAATAATTATAATATAAATATTATTTATTTTAATAATTATCTATATACCTTTTTTCAATTATATATATATATATATATAATATAAATGAATATTTTACAATATTATAATACACTTAAATTTTACCTAAAAGCTCGATAATATAATTTAAAACGTTCAAGTTTAGCATTATATCGACTACAAAAATTTTTCGTTATTTATGTCATATAATAAATAATATTATACTAAAAATAATATATAATTAATCATTATTTAAAAAGACCACACATTGTCTGCGAATCATGATTTATCTACTCTTAATTTATAATGAAAAAAAAAACGGTTAAAATTATCTCAGCGTGTTTGTTTAACAATTTTTAGTGTCTTGTTTATATAATGAACAGTTTACATAATATCGATGAATGAACTTAAATAATTATCATTTTTAGTATATAAGCGAAATTTCTAGCATACTAAAAGCTAGTTTACCAAAAAAAAAAAAAAAAGATATTTGCAATGATCTCAAAGTTGAGAAGAGTAAATAATAAGTGGCAGTTAATGGCGCCGATGATTCATTATGAGGAAATAGAAAAAAAATCTATCATTAAAATCTTCAAAAAAATATTTTTTTTAATATAATAATATATTTATTGATCTTTCAGGACGGATGTTTATTTATTTATTATTTTTTTATATTGAAATTAAATATTTTTTATTAACATTTTAAATTTTTTGAGATCTCTAAAATTAGTTAATATTACCATATATTACTATAAAACAACTATACGTTATAACAAATTTAATCATTTAGAATATGAACTCAGTTTATAATTATATTAAAAAAAATATATATATATATAAATTAAATATTAATATTAATGACTAAATAAAAATGCATTTGTATGATATATTTGTTGTATGACGATTGCATATAGAAAATTTATATGAAAAAAAATAGTGGCTTCGAACCAAGATAGAGGCTATAATAGGTCTTTACAAGACAAACAGCATCTTATACAATATAAAAGGCATTACATCATGTTCTGCCCACGTCGAGGAATCGAACCTCGCGCTTTTCGCGTCCAGACACACGAATATCCGGCCATAACTAATTGTGTGCCACCGTATAACGCGATAGAATATAGCGAAAAAAAAAAGTGATCGTAATAAATAAATTTGGCGGCAAAAATAGACATTTTTATATTTTCGTGCAGATCTTTGTGATATATATAAATATATATATATATATATATATATATATTGTTTTTTTTTTCATGTAATATTAAGTAAAAAAGGTTATATCATATTGTAATGTTAAGCAATAATTGAAGTTTGAAACTTGTACTTTCTATGATTATTGTGTAGTCTATTTTCATTCAAAGTATAAACTAAATATTTGTATATTATTTACAATAATATATAATATAATATAATAAAAATAATATTTTAGTATTATGAAATTAATTATAATTCAATCAAAATAAACTTTTATATAATATATATATATATATATATATATATATATATATATATATATATATATATATATATATATATATATATATATATATATTATAGTAATACAATATAAAAATAGTTTTATAATAATTTAGTATGTATAATAAATAAATTTTAATTTCAAAATATTATTTTATATAATATTAATTTAAAAAAAAACATTATTATTTTAATTTACATATATAAAAAATGATTTGACGTATAAAAAATTAAAATAATTCTTTTATTTTAATAAAAATAAATAGGAAGCTGTTATAATACAATAATATTAATTTTATCTATGATATTATTAAATAATAAAAAATATTTTATTATATATATATATATATATATATATATATATATATATATATATATATATATATATATTGCATATTAATAAAGTGGACCCAATATAAAACATTCGGCCATTTACACTAGAATACAAATAAATATGTATACATACAATTTTTTAATACATCTAAAATGCAAATATATTTTAAAGAATAAAACAAACATATTTTTTTCTAGAAAATATTTAGATGAATATTCAAGAAAAAAATATGTATATATATATATATATTGCGTGATCAATATGAAAAAAATCATTTATTATCTCCGATATCAAAGATTATGCGCAGCTCGATAACCGTCAGTTTTTCATCTCTGTTATCCAAACAATTAATAAACGATTTTATAAATTTAAACAATTCGCAAAATACGATCGCTTCATATCGATAACTAATTTAGCACTATATAGTATATAGAGAGTGACGGTAGCGATTCGAACACGTGTGCAACGTATACAGAGTGTTTCATATAATAAATCCGTCGCTTCGGTTAACGAATCGAGGCGCCTCAATATACCGAGTCCCTGGAACTCCTGTAGAGCCTCCGGATTGTAAAATAATAGCCATTGTAATGGCATACGAGCAACACGATTTACAACCTTATCAAAAGAGCCGCTCTTTCAACCTGAAGTATTGCAAAAGGCGAGCATGCAATATCGCGTTTCGTTCACTAACTTATATATATATATATTTATTTATATATTTGTGTCCATATTTCTATATACAGAGTGTTTGAAAATCGTATACGATAATAACGGCGACATATATCTTAAATTTATTTACTTAAATTCAACGTGTCCGTCGTTATTACGATAAAAAATAGTGGACACAGTTGATGATCATTTATTGAAAAGAGAACGCGTTGAAATTGATATTCAAATTGTTAATAAAAATTATCAAAACTCAAATGACTTCAAAAACGTGGTCATTCCATTTTGAATTCGCTCTCAAAAAAAAAAAAAAAAAAAAAAATATCCTTTGTCAATTTTAAAACTCTCAGATTCCAACAATCATGAAAATTTACAAAAAAAGATATTTTAAAAATAATGAATTTGTCCTGTCAAAGGTTGGTCACCTTACAATATCGTATTATATAAAATGTAAATATTGGATTAATATTCATTCACACAAAAATACTATATAAAAATAATAATATTTAAAATTTCAGCATAGAACTGATAAATTGACTATAAAAAATAATTTGGTACTATTATATTAAAAAATAAAATACAATAATAAGATAAAAAAAAATATTAAAATACTATAATTGTATAAAAAAATATTTTAAATACAATACAAATATATAATATAAAATAAAATATAATATTTACAAATAATTAAGTATTATTTGTAATTGAAAATATTGTTTGTGTGCGAGAGAGTGTATGATTTATTTTTTGATCATGCTGTATATGCTTTATAGTGCTGTATTGTATTATTGAAGATGGTAGCCGATTGTTATTTATGCGTTTATTAATGAAACGAACGCGTTCGTGAGATGATTGATTCTTTTTGATTGTTTGCCGGTAGCTTTAAATTATTATTGAATTTTTAACATCTGACATTATTAAAAAAAAATCATTAAATACCCCCCAATAATTTAAATCAAAATTTTAAACGTGTACAATTATATATATATATATATATATATATATATATATATATATATATATATATATATATATATATATATATATATATATATATCATACAATATACAATAGGTTGTAATTTTTATTTATTTATTATTTTTTTTAGTCGAATATTATTTTTTATTTTTATTTTATTTATGAAACCTTAATTTATTAATAAATGATCGATACTTTGATATATTGATAAATGTGAAACAATTCGAGGAAAAATTCTCAGAAAATTTTACTATATAATTAATGAATCTTTTTGGATATTTATTTCGAAGAAATTAGCGTTGATTTTTTTTTATTAAAATCTTCTCACGAGAATTGTAAAAATATTAATAATATAATAATTTTCTAGCGTTATTATTAAAAATAAATAATTTGAATATCGTTGATTTAAAATAAAATATTAAATATTTTTTATTTTTATAATTATTAAGATTTTCTTAAAAATTCGTAGATTTTTTAAAATATTAAAATCACTTTTTACATATTAAAAAAAATCCATTTTCATTATATATACTTTAAATATTTTATAATTAATTAATTTAGATTAGAATATCGAATAAAATTTTATTATAATATCAAAAATTTAAATGCGTGCTCTGTTATTTATTTTATAATTATTTAAGTCAGTGCTTCTCAATCATTTTTTAAATTAAAATAAAATTATTGACAAGAATACTCCCTATATATATATATATATATATATATATATATATATATATATATATATCTTAATCAACATCATTACTATATGACAATATCAATAATGACATGCATTTCCATAGTTTTTCCATATATATAAATCGTAATCGATTTTAGCATTTCCATATATATATATCGCGAAAAACATCAATTCGCACTTTGACATTGTTGATTTTCAAATACAGCCTTCGCGGAAAACAAGCATGATTTCTCGCGTAAAATTTCCGCTAATGATCAAACACCATTTGGCACGAACGAATGTAAATAAACACACACGTGAGTCAAAAGACAACGCATGTCGACCATTATCGATGACTTCATGGCGCGACACTCGAAAGCAATCAATTTTATTTTGACTTCGTATGATGAAAGGAAAAAAAAAAGAGAAAAATAAAAAGAAACGCATTGAAATATGATTGAATAGGATATTTTTGATGATTTACACCTGATATTTGCTCTCGTGTCTTTTCCATATATGGTCGACAATTTTCGTATTGTATTGTTATGTCCAAATATTGTGTACGGTTTCGATGACTCGTGAAGTAATATCTCAATTTGTACGACGTGAACTTACGAAATATACAGCGTGTTTAAAATTCTATACGCGTGTGGAATTTTAGAAATGATTCATAGCATTTTTGGTTTCAAATAATCATAATAAAATAAGTTATTTTAAAATATTCAATATATAAGATATTAATCATTTTACAAAATATTGTAAAAACTGACATATTATAATAAAATAATGATTTGAAATGCTGATGACTATAATGAAACGCCATCTGTTGTCGATTATTTTTTTATATACCATAATTCATTATACAATATTGTCAAACGATAAAATTTATTTATTTACACGCCGTAATTAATATTTATATAAATATTATTATCGTCGTGTTTAAATATATATTATATATATATTTCTTTTATCATTTTTAAACCTTAATCGAGCAAATATATCTGACGCTGCCGATTAATAATGCGCAACGAGCGGTGTACGTTTGCATTATTTTTTTCCTCTCTTTTTGTTTGTTTATTTATCATTTTTACTCCGCGGGAACGCCGCGAATGATAATTTTTAATATCTGAAATTCAGATAAGTATCGGGAGGACGTGAAAAAATCGCAATATTTTAATTTCCATACGCGCAATATTAATTTTCATGTAGCCGAAAAACATTCATATATTCTAAATATGTTTTATATATTATTAATCATTAGTATATTTTCAATTTTAATGTAACAAAAAAAAAATTTTAAATATTATATACAGCGACCATCGATAGAAATGATACTACATATATAATTTGATAATACTTGAAAAAAATGGCGTCATATCGTTGTAATACCAGACTGAATATAATTTTTGAAGAACGCAATCGGAATATAAATTTTTTCTTCATCGAACACGTATCAAATATTAACAATGACCCCGTTTCTTTTGTTCCAGTTCAATAAATAATAACATCGAAAATATATATATATATATATATATATATATATATATATATATATATATATATATATATATATAAATGTTTATGTGAATGTGTGTGTGTGTATGGGGGGTCTTTTATTTTATTTTAATACCTTTAATAGTTGGCGCCTCACTTTGATCTCGTCTCATCGCTTTAAAAAAAAAAAAACTCCCCCACCCCACCCCCGTTTTCCCCTCGTCTTTCGTAATGAACACATCGAACCGAAAATATGGCCAATAATAATTGTACACGCTGTATATACATTTATATATAATACGAGATTATAGTGATCTCGTGAGAGTGGAAAAAAGGTTTTCGGCGATAATTATGTGGCCGAGAAAAAGTTTCGCCTATAATTTTTACAGCGTCATTGTGCCCAGAAACCGAGGGGGGGAGGGGCGTGGTAATTTTTTTAATTTTTTTTTTCCAAATAAACATTGAAGGGGTGTGGATATTTTATGGGTGTTCGTGGTTTATATTACGTATTACACATTTATTAATTTCACTATAATTAATGTAAATATTGTCCGCGCGTCGATTTTATAGCTTAAGGACATGAACTTGTAAACAAAGCGTTTGTCAGTACGATGGGAAAAAATGACGTTTAAATCACCGGTTCTAAACAATTATATATATATATATATATTTAATAAATAATATATGCACATTAATTAAATCTTTATTTCATTATATATGATTATATCATTTTTATATGAAATATTTTTTTTTATTATATTATGATATTTATTTATTAAATAAAATGATAAAATATATTATATTTTATAATATATAATATTTAATTATATCAGTAATTTGAAAAAAATATGTTCAATTTATCGTGCACGAATTTTGAATATTACGTCTACTTATAACAATACAAGATCATTTTATACAAAAATCATTATAATATAATTTTAAAATATAAAATAATTTAATAAATAATATATAAATAATATTTTGTTTCACCAAAAAAAAATATTATATATTAAGTTATAAAAATCTGATGCCAATTTTTTTAACGATAATATTTTATATATATATATATATATATATATATATATATATATATATATATATATATATATTATATAACATTCAAAATATAATTTTATTTCATATTGTTCAATTATATGCAAATTTGTGGTCACAATATAGTATTTCATATTTAAATAAAAAAAAACACCATAATTACAATGCGAATCCTTTTAAAATATAATTAAATTATTTTTATATTATTAAACTTGTATTCGTGTATATTTTTTATATTATTCAAATATTAAAATGCATTAGAGAGAAACGCAAAAATCAAAAAAAAAATAACAGAAACATTCAAATCAATATAAAAAAATCACATAAATCAACACGTATTTTTATTTTTAATTACGCGTAAGAGCATTTAATTATCGCAATTATTTAACCACTAATTAATAATAAAATAAAGTCTTATAATTTAATAAAGATTTTTAAAAGCTGATTTTCGCATATGACCTCTTAGAATTAATTTTATTTTTTAAAATAATATACAAGATCGCCAGTGACGTACGTACTTTCACACACACACACATTATAAATTATTTTTATTTTTCACGTATAGAGCAAAGGATATTTTTTTTGTTGTTGAAAGGGTTCATATAGGGTCAGGGTTCATATCCCGCGGTCAAAATACAACCGCTACGAATTCATAATAATTAATAACTGACTCGGTATATAATATTATATATATATATATATATATATATATATATATATATATATATATTATAAATAAATAATGTGCGTGTGTGTGTGTGATTTTTGTATAATTTTTATTCGAATTTTATCGAGTGAATCGAACTTTATACGGATATAACGTTTCAACGAGTATTCATTACAAAATCATTATTACTCTACTAGTACTATAAATTTACATTCTAAAATTCTTACATTTTATATTATTATACAGTGTGCGTGCTTAAAGTGCGTACGCGTGTTTAATTTAATTTATACAAATGAAAAAAATTAGATCTTATCATTTGTATATTAATAAAATATTATTATTTAAAATGTCACTAATGAAGGCGTTATGAATGTTTTGTTACATTTTAGTACTTTTTTATATCGAGCGATATATAAATTATTTGAAAATATTTAGTAGTATTATATAATATATTTAAATTGAAATGATATTAATTTTAATTAATTTAAACAATACTTTTTTTAATTTAATATGATAATACTAAGAATTTTATTTCCTTAATTTTTATTATATATTTTAATAAATTGATACATTCTGTCTATCAAACAACTAATTCCTTCTTAATTTTATATATATAAAAAAAATAATTAGCTATCGTCATAATATATACAACAATATGAAAAAATATTTATATTATTAGTTTCCATATACAATGTTCAAATTTTGTAATCTAATTTTCATGTAATCTATAATATGCCTATTTTTTTTAAGCTATTAATAAGAAACACGCGTTCAACGCATCTTATTGATGACAGAAATATATGATATTTGCATATTATTAATGACAGAAATTTGCATTTTATAAAAAAAATATATACGGGCGAAGTACGCACATTTTATATTCCAACTGTTGCACTAAAAGCACAGAACTATTGATTGAAATACGCGTTTAAATATTTTGATCGATGAATGATATCGTTTTACTCATTCAATTATATATATATATATATATATATATATATATATATAGAAAAAAATCTAAGATCGATCGATTCATTTCGAATACATAATTCCGAATCGACACCCGTTACCTTTCGATATTGACCCGTGACATCGATCTTATACAAAGATTAGTATGCGCGTGTCGTCACGTCTATTATATATATATATATATATATATATATATATATATATATATATATATATATATATATATGTTACATGTAATTTTATACGAATTTTAAACATAGCGCGTAATTCACACTTGATTGATGCGTTGGAAACGTTTGATGAATTCGACGTTTAAATTCGTCGAAAGGGGAGGGGAAGTTGAGGGGGAGAGAGGAGAGTGTAGAAAAAATATGGTCGTATTTTATTTTATTTATCATATATTTTTTTTTAATATATTCGATTATAAATATAATTTTAAATGAATGATTACAACGATATTTTTATTTATTATACTTATATTTAACACATTTTCTTCGGTTTTGCTTAATATCTTTTTTTATATATACGTGTTATTGTCAATTTTTATTTTTATACTTAGAATAAATTAATTCGAATTATATATATATATATATATATATATATATATATATATATATATATACCTCTTAAATCATTCTGAAAATATATATAGTTATTACAGGTGTGTTTATTCTAAATTTTGTTAAATATATATATAATTCAAAATATTAGACTAGGTATACTTTTAATATCATAAATGTATAAAATATATTAATATTGAAAAGTTATCAATTTTGTCATCTATATATATTATATAATATATATGAAAAAAAAATATTTCAAGAAAAATAAAGAATAATTCAAAATTATTAAAAAAAATATATAAAAATCAATTCTTTATATTTTAAATGTAATTTAATTAATTTGAAAAATATTCATTAAAGTATTATATAAAATTTTTGAAATATATCATTGATTTATTTAGAAATGTTTGATAATCTTAATATTCAATATAATATTTTAGCTCAAAGTTCGTTTCGCCCTTCTAGAATTACATTACACAAATTACAAGATATAAATTCGAATTTATATATAATGAACAGTAATAATTACAATTATAATAATAATCGCACAAATCAACACGACGACATACACTTTAACCGTGACGAAATATCACGTTCGGCATGCGGAAATATGAACAAATACGCGATAATTTCATGCAAATACATTTCACATAATGCCCGGGCAGTATGCGAATACAAATTTTCGCTATCGATAATAATATATTGCACACGTCGCAGATCTATTTATTTTGCCATTGTGCTATCATCGTCTTTCACACCTTTGTCTATTATACACAATGTTTCTAGATTATGAGCTTTATTAATCTTCGATTAGGGCAAAGTCACGCCTTTTACATAACAAATCGGCGATTCTCAAAATTTTCATATTTAAAATATAACAATTTTATATATATTAAAAACAATATTACATCGTTTTAAATTTATCTATCAGAAAAATTCTCAATATAAAATAATAGATTTTCATTTATATATATATATATATATATATATATATATATATATATATATATATAATATATATTGCATGTAATATAATTAATATCGTATATAAATTTAAAACTCGAGATTGATGAGGTTGAAATTGAAAGAATGTTAAGAACTAATTTGAAGACAGCTCTGAATAATCGGATTTAATATTTGAAGAACATTTTATTTATGCCAAATTATATATAATTAAATATAACTAAAAAAAATAAGTGAAAATTAAATATAGAGAAAATGATATTATTAAATATTATTAATTTCATAAAAATCTATATTATGAAAAAAATGTGAATATTTATATATTGATATTGACAAACAGGTCACGGGTTATGAATCTATAATACCGTAATTATTTTATATATATATTCAAATTATAATTTTTTTTTCAAATATCAACGGATTCAACTGCATTCTTTAGACAAAATATTTTATACGATTTTTTTTTATTACATACATATGATTAGATATTTGACCACACACAGTGTTATGTATATTGAATAAAAATAAAATAAAATATTATATAATAATATATTACGCAGAGACAAAAATCGATAATTACACATCACAATTTTTGGACGTGCGGCCATATTTTTTTTTTTCATTCAAATTGACCGCGATTCCGTCAATATATTCACAATGCACATGTGCTCAGTGGCATCTGGGGTACGAGATTTTTATCTATGTTTAAAAAGGCGATGTTATCTATTTGAAACGTTTTATTGTCCGTTATTAATGGTAATTGATTTATTGCAGATGTTGTTAAATTTCGTTATATTTTCATAGCAACAATTTAAAAATTAAATAAAAATATTATAAATATATGATATATATATATTTAATCGAATATAACGGAAATAATTTACACTGAGAATCTATTTTATTTCATGTCTAAAAGCGCTATTTATATATTTATTTATTTATAAATAAACGGACGCATCGTCGAATGCAATTTTTCTTATTTTGAAAAATAGGATTATAATTCTTTTTGACGTTGCGTCGGTAAAATTATGACCATGAACAACGAATGTCGCCATATATGGATGAGAATATAATTTTTCCTCTTTGTCAAATATCTTCAACGTATTTTATAGTAATTTCCAAATGTGTCATTTTTTTATTTTTTTATTTTTTACTTTCCGTCGTCCGTTATTCGTTTTAACTCTAATCTGTTATGTATTTTTTTTTTCATTTACAATAAATTTAACTAAAATATATTTAGATAAATTCGATTCGAACTTGTATTACATTATGTACATTCAAATTTTATATATATAATGATATATTTTAGTTAATATAATATAAACAAAAAATGTTAAATTCGATTTATGGACGCACGAACTTCAAATATTGGTGCTACTTATTTTTATATAGTATGAAATATACATCATCTTTATTTTAATGTGTCTTATATTATAAAATATTATATATAAAACAACGTTACTTATAATAATATATATATATATATGTGTAAAAATAAGCTATAAAAAAATGTCACAGACTCAAAATGACTTCGTCGATTCATTTATTCGCACAAAGATAATAAAAGGTTTTGCGTTTAATAAATCACTTGCGCCCTTCGGCCGCCGGCGAACGCGGGCACGCGTACGTATTAATTACCGTAAGTTCTGTTCCCGGTTTTACGACGTCGTAATGTTGGGAACTTAAGTCTCGTCAATGTTTAGAATGTACCGTATTACAGTAATCGGTAGTGTTACAGTATACTGCAACAACTATACCATTTACAAACTGGTCGTCAGGTAGTATGAGATTGTGTATTTACATATATCTACATACATTCTTATATATTTTTATACAGACAGTGTCAAAAGTACGGATATCGAATATTTTTTTTAATTATTTTTTAATTTTTATTATACGTTGAAAACTTTAATTTTATACTATGATATATTCGTTGTTGTTTAAAATTTTGCATTATTATTATTTTTTTGTTTTAGTACAAAATAGAAATCTTTAAAATATATTAACACTTAAAAATATCTTACAATTCACAAAACACTAAATCATCTGAAAAAATGTGATATGATTAATTTGTCTGTTTTACAAAAACATTTTTATTATGATTTTTTTTTTTATAAAATCATCACGCATAATATGTGTTAATATATATTTTTAAATTTTAAAATAAAAATACGTGTGAAATTGTATAAAAAAAAGTTGAGATTTATATCGTGAAATAATATACTTACATAGAAGCCAAAATATATATAAAAATTCAAGACTAATCATTCATTTTTATAGCTTTATTCCATTTAAAAAAATATTCATTAATTATTATACAATTATATAAATATATTTTCAACTAAATTTGTCAATAATAATAATTTTAAATAAACTAAATAAGTTTATTATTTATTTATACAGGATATTTTATATTAAAATACGTAGAAATTCGATAAAATGTAAAATATTTCAGAAAAAATAAAAAATTTGAAGAATTAAGGTAGAACTAATGAATCAAAAGAAAGATTATAATATTCAATTCACTATATTTATATTATTTTTTTTTTCAATAAATTAAGAAAATATATATAATTAATTATTAAATTAAATGTATTCTAATTTTTGAAACAGTCTGTACTTGCATTCAAAGTACTCACAGTCCACGTCATATATACGAGACGCATACAAGTCGACCGGACTCGAAAAAATTTGAATACATTTTTCCGTGTGAACATTGCGAGTGTGTTCGTGTATTTATACGGGTGCGAGAGTGTGTGCGCACCGGCCAGATGTACGCTTTTCCGAGAAAATTCGTGAAAAATCGCGTAAAAAAACAATTTTCACGCCGACCGACGAAAACGTGTCGCGATAACGATTCGAACAAGTCGCATAAAACACTCGTTAATATCAATGTATTAATTAAATTATTTTGGATATTTTAATTTATGTGTATGTGTGTGTGTGTGTGTGCGCGCGTGTAAATTATGCGTTTGTCGAAAGTGCAGTGAATGTACGGCTCCGTGGTGCAGTGGTAAATAATTCTGCTTTCACTTCGTATCCGTATTTGAGAATAAATTTTAATTTTTATGTGAGTCGTATGAAATTGAATTGATGTTATACATATATATATATATATATATATATATATATATATATATATATATATATATGTATGTATTTTTTTATACGACATTGTATCGAATTATACCTATATAATAAATAAGGCGACTTTAAATACGTCCGTTTGTCGGTCATTATCAGTGTAACGCGTTCAATTGTTATCATATTTATATTATACTAAATTATTTACGACATACAAATCTTTGATCATTTTTTTTTAAATATCGTTCATATTTTTTTTTTTATAAAAAAAATAGTAAATTGTTGTTAAAATTTCAGAATATAATATTCTAAATTTTGATTAAGATTTATAAAATATGTCGGTGGTAATTCACATGTTTACCGATCGATATCTGTTTGTCAATCAATAGTATCACAAAAAAAAAATAATACTGATAAAAAGTTAAGCTTAGAAATTAATGATTCAAATGAGAGATTAAATAACAAAAAAAATATAATATATAGAATGTTCATTTTTATTTTCAAAAATGAATTTATATTTATTTCCATTTAATATTTTTAATATACAATCACAAAACATCGCCATTTTAACGATCAATAAAAATATTAAAATAATCTTTAATATCTACACATAATCATTCGGTTATTACGTCGTATTAATTAAGCAGAATGACTAGAATTATGCTGAACCGCAAACATTATTTATAAAACCGCAAAACGCGAAATGGTCCATAAATAATCTGTTCAGACCAATAAAAATAAATATAAATAAATATACGTCTGGCAACAATCGAATGTACAACATCGCATTTTATCGATTCAATATCGATAAGATGATTCGCGAATAAATCTTTTGATGCGAAATTTATCGTATCATCCTGTATATATTTATATTATATAATATAAAATATTTATATAGATTCGTATTTAAATACGCGAAAAATTATCTTACAAAAATCATATGAAATACAATGTTTATCTCGATGTATTTTATCGAAAGTGTCAATGAATTGGCTTCTCGATTATGTACAAAGGCGCTGGTTATCATTATCATTATCATATTGAAAATTTATTACAGGTATCAAAAGTCGAGTGCTACCTGTTCTTTTCGTATAAAAATCCATTGTTTCATATATATATATATATATATATATATATATATATATATATATATATATATATATATTCAATATTCCTTTTCAGTATAAAATTTCTTGTTTATTGATATCAATTTGCATATTTCATATATTTATAGTGCATATTTTATTCATTCATTCGATTCTTTCACAATTGAAAATTAAATTATGTTCATTGCGGACTTTTATTAATATTAATTATAAATATTCATTAAATTATACATTTTAAACGATTATGAAAAATAATCGATTTTTTAAATTATAAAATTGTATATAATCAGTATAATATATCTTTTGATACTTATTGAAAATTATTTTCAATTTTTAATAAAATAATATTTTTAGTCAAAAATATATATTTTTTTTTTATTAAAAAATGTTGATTTAATTCTTCGTATAGACGAGTCATCAGTTCTACACTCAAATTACATTATTAACGATTTTCTATATTTTATCTATATATTATTCATTTTTTGATGATATTAATTATTATACATCTGAACTTTTGTATTAAAATTGAATATTATATTTATTTTTTATATAGTTAATTTATATTTTTTAATACGAAATATATTGAAATATTTGAATTTGTATATCAAAATAGTTTTGATTGAATATTATAGATTTCAACTAAAATCAGTAAAATTCCTGATATCTATATATAATAATACATATTTTTTTTACAATATAAAATCTTATATAAATTAATCTATGAGATAAATTTTAATTTTTACGACATTTACGACATCCTATACGTTGTGCACTTGTGCCCTTGTCGCACCGATACATTAGACCAGATATACGATATGGCCTTTAACAAATAATAATAACAATAATAATAATAATAACGATTCCGAATTCGTAGATTGTTGATTTATAGACGGAAACGAAGCTTTCTTTATTATTGTGATCGAATCGAGCTGTGCCTACGCTTTTATGGAATCGCTTTTTATGTCGAACTGCGTTCACGTTGAAAATGATCGGTTAAACATTACCATTGTGTCTATTGTGATTCATCTCTTGTAACTTATATATGTATATATATATATATATATATATATATATATATATATATATATATATATATATGGACCATTAGAAGCCAAAGGATACAAGCAATATCATAAATCGAATTAATGAATAAAAAAAAATATCTCCTTTGTGATGTTAATAACGCTCATTTACTATATTATATATAAAAAGATTGAAACGATAATTTCAATTCAAATATTTATATAAATTACATCAATTATTATATTTATATTTTAATATAATATTAATGAAAAAAAAATTTTTTTTTATTAATGAATATTTATTAGTAAAGCTCATACTCGTTCATTTTCATTTTAATTCACGTTCATAAATTAATAACAATAATCTATGATCTATTTTTAATCATATTAATTATGTAATTTTATTATATAAAATATATTTAGTTATATTCACTGAAAATAATTCAAAAAATAAAAAGATAACATTTTCATTGCAATCACATTTTCAATTTATTATATGAATATATATATATATATACTAAAAATTTTATACAGTATATTATTAAAAAAAAATACATTATTATTTTTAATTAATCATTAGTGAAGAATATATAAATAAAAATATTAATAATCAATAATCTAAAACTCTGATTATTTACAATATGAAATATTTGATTTTAATTATTGTTGCTATATAAATATATATTAAGAATTAAAAAAAAATATACATATTCAACATTGATAATACAACTATAAATTATTCGATTCTCTCATCATTAAAAATATCATTAATTATATATATATATATATATATATATATATATATATATATATATATATATATATATATATATATATATATATATATATATATATATATATATATATATTCCTATACTCGAATCATTCATACGCGATAAATATCATAAAAAAAGTATAAATAAATTATATATAGGATTTTGAATGGCGTTCGAGTGCATTTTAACAACAATAACAACAACAACAACAAAATGTACGAGTGTGCAACGTTAACAAATTAACAAAGCATTTAATTAGATGTTTTCATGTCCGTTTTGCGTATGATGCATCCTTTTGTTTCAACAGCTTGACGCGTAATTTATTTGTAATATAGCCTCGGGACTACCCGTCATACATAAACTTGAAAACACAGTCGTTACCTACATATATAGCCGTCGTCGTTCATATACAGCGTGCTCCTTTTTTTTTTTAAACAAAAAATCGACCAATTTTCATCATTCGATCGCTAAAAAATCGATCAATAAATCAATACGAATAGCACTTCGAAAATCTACAACACATATATTATAATTAATATAAATATATTTTTTATTATCGTTTATTTTTAATTTATATATTAATGATAAATATTAAAAAAAAATATTTATTAAACAGTAATTAAAAAAATATATATTATATAAATATTAAAATATATTTGGAACATGCTGTATAATAATAATCGTCGGTGCCGTAAATGCATCTCAATAACTTATAAAGAAGATTCATCATGACTTTCGATTTAATTGGCACTCTTATTTCTTTACATATATATAATAAATATTATAAAAAAAATCGTAAAATATAGAATAAATTTTATTTTTATAATATAATATACGAATATTCATTTAACATTATGTAGATTAAATTTAGTACTATTTTATTACATTATATTTATTTAAAATTAGTGTTGAATTAATTATATATATATATATATATATATATATATATATATATATATATATCCATCGCTATTTTAAACAGACGTTTCGTTTAAATTAAATAAGTCAATTTCACGCCATAATAATCCCGAGCTTTTTCACACCCTCGCCCTTTTAACCCTTATCGACGAGAGCTTTTTCACTTCGTTCGAATCGTATTCAATTTTTATCGCACGCCAACCCTTATTAACATACACCTAGATGCGTTTCTCAAAAAAAAAAAAAATATTATTATTATTATAATACATAAATGTATTTTTTTTTTCGATTCTCGTTCCTTTTTCGGGACGCTTTTATCGGCCCCGAGGCGAAAGCTTCAAAGTGCCGTATCATGTTCTCTGAGCTGACGTCTCGGCGTCGTTATAAGGTCTCATCTTCACGCCACATTAGTCGCTTATTTTTATTATTATTATTATTACGATTATAATTATTGTTATTATTATTATTGTCCAAGATAAAACAATTGAAATGCTCCCATGTCGACGTGTTAATTTTATTTATTTCGTTTGCTCTTTGATGCGGAGTCCGTCGAGATGGACGCGTGGCATTTTAATATATAAAAAAAAGCTAGAAATAAAATTTAATCGGGTCCCGTGAACGCTTTTATGATTGTTTCAAAACGTTTTTGATGTCAAAAATTGAAAAAAAAATATATATAAATATTTTTTGAATCAGTAGCTCATGATTCAAAATCAAAATCATATACCATATATGCGGTTAACATTAATAGATTTCTTAATATGTAATAGAATTATATATATATATATATATATATATATATATATATATATATAATATATAGATTAAATATTATTTAAAAAATTGTCAGTTTTTAAAGAAAAATTTTTGATATAATAAAATATTGTCTTCATTAATAAATTTAATAAAAAAATACGTGCAGAGATTTTGAGAAGATATATTCAAATTAATTAATAATTTTTATTAAAAACAAAATATTTATACATTGATTCTTTTAATTCTATATCTCAATTTTACAATAATTTTCTATTGGAAAAAATAGATATTTTTTATACTTTACATTAATATTACAAATTAATTTACGATTTTTCTAAATTAAAAATATAAATGATACTAAATAATTGAGTATATATATTAATGAATATATAATTTAGTGACTTATCATTTTTAATACTATTAAGTATTACTAATATATATAATAGCTTAATTAAATGTTAAAAAAACGATAAATATGTTGTAAAAATATTATAAAATAGTAAAAAAAATATATAGAAATTAGAAAAATAAATATTTGTGTCTTTTTATCCGCGCGTTTCATGTTTAAAAATGCTCCCATTTTTCCTCAACCGGTTCGAATTTTTTCAGTTTTTTTTTCTTCAATTAGAAAAAAAAATCCAAAAAAAAACCGGGAAAATTTCTTTGAAGTCAAACGGCGACAACATGCATACAAAAATAGGTTCAGATAAAAAAACCTTTGAACCGCATAAATTTAAAGTCAATCAGTCGTACGATTCTAGCGTTTGACACTCCATTTAAATATGTTAAAGTTACCGAAAAATATTACGCGTTCAAATTAGAACAACGGGTGTTTAAAATGTGCGGGGCTTCCAAAATATTAACTGCGGTCCTATATAGAAAAATAAATTTTCAATATATTCTAATTCCTAAATTTTTATTCAATATATTTTAGCAATAATAATTTCTGTCGATAATTACTTAAAATCAATTATATATATATATATATATATATATATATATATATATATATATATATATATATATATATATATATATATATATATATATTGAATTAAAATAAAGTATTACATTCAAAATAATTAATATATTTTATGTTGAATTCAATGTATTTAAATTTTAAAAAAAAATAGTTGACGACATCTGATGTATATCATTAAAATTAACATTCTCGTTTATAAACTGGAATTCTCTTATTTGTATGCTTTATAGTGGACTAATTAAAAAATGTAAATAGATATTGAAAACATGGCAATGTTAAAATAGCTTTGCATTATTATTTTTTTTCTGTCAATTTAAACCAAAAGATTCGTAATTTTAAAATATTTTATCATGGAATTTTATTACGAAAAAAAATGTCAAAATATTATTAAGAATCAGTTATAATTATATATATAAATAACTAAATTTTTAATACATTTATTTTTTGGTGTTTCAGACGTTTTGAAGTTAAACATTCAATTAATAAATAATTTAAAAATTAATAATTTTATTATATTGATAAATTATAATACGTTTATGGAAACAACGATACACTTAATGTGACATAATTTTATGACATAAAATTTATTTTACACGGTACACCCGATGTTCTTATAATAAATTACATCCTCGTATATAAGATAAGCCTTTTATGTATCCCATTTTATTTATTTATATATTGAAAAAATAAATAAATAAAAATAAAAAAAAAACGCCATAATAAAATATCGACAATGTGTTTACTACACACGGCATATGAAAAACGGATATGTCACTTAACTAAGAATTTCGTCCTTTAATCCTGTCATTGACACGAATATTCGTATGAGGATTTTGACATTTTATTGCTCAGGATTCGAGGATTCATACAAAACTTATTCTTTCATACAACAAAACGTATTCCTTATATATATATTTTTTCACCTTTTCTTTTACCCCTTTTCATATTATATTATAAAAATAAAGCGGCGGTCAGACGATAACCTAACATTATGAACGTTTATAAATTTTCACAAATTCTCTTTAATACTACTAATATTTAGTATCTTGTAAATATTTAGTAATTTTATATATAGTTTTTTCATATAAATATATAATAAAATGGTTGTTTTTTTAGAGCTTATTTGGAGTTTTTAATATTAATATTTATATAAATAAATTAAAAGCACAACAATTTTACAAGACATAAAATTTATTTTTTTTATTAAGATTATTTAGATATATTTTTACATAAACGAGTCGTCAGCTCTATGTCCAATCATCAGAAGTGTTATTAATTTTTAAAAGATTTCACAATATTATTAATATCAATATATTTAAATGTTATAAAGAATTTCTAATGTTAATATTTTTTATATAAAATATATCAAATTATAATAATAATACTATAAATCAATATATGTGAAATATTATAAACAAGAACATCAATAAACAAGTTTCATTGATGTTCTAGTAAATACATTGAATTATTGGAAATTTTATTAATCATAATATAATCAATCACAAATTTGAACTTATAAACATATCGCATTTAAATTCATCTTTTGATTCCGAATAAGACACAAAAAAAATATATCAACGGTTAAAAAATTGCCTCATTAAATAAATAGTCCGTAGTTCGATGCCTTAATATATATTTTTTTTATTTATTTCAAAACATACGCGATTTATTAATAATAATAGAGCAAAAAAAAAAAAAATAGGCTTTATTATTGTTGTCTGGGTGCGGCTTTACTCGTATGCACGTTGTTTTATGGCTTTCGAAGCGCTCTTTTATTTTGTTTCGTCTATGAATATTCGATTAGGCATTGTTAAATTTGCAATTTCCGGTGCGCGTTCCACGACACTGGTTTCTATATGCGTGAGCTTTTTTAGCGAAATTTATTCACTAAAAAAAAATAAATAAATAAAAAATGTTCATTTACGACAGAGCGACTTCATTAGAACATATTTTATTTTATATTATTATACAATGTATTATTTTTATTATATATATATATATATATATATATATATATATATATATATATATATATGTCGATATATTCGTATATGATTTAGAACGACGTTAAAAACGATATTACACGTTTCAATACCTCTTCGATGCAATATTTTATTACATATATACACAGGATGATTAAAAAATTTTAAACCAATATCAAAATTGAAATATTTCTTATATATAAAATCGATATATAATAATAATTTAAATTCAAATTTAAAATGTTGTTATATAACAGGGGTGGTCAAACTGCGACACTTTGAAGTATTTTTGTGACACTCGATAGATGCATCCGAATTTCCTTTTCATTTTTAATTATAAAAGAATTATAAAAACGATATAAAATAAATGTGTTTAATTTTAATTCCAATATACATGTTTTGTATTTTTTTTTATTTATATAATTTCTATAAAAATAAATTACACCTTTTCAATACGTATTTAATTGCGACTCGCAAAAGATTTTAGATTTTAAAAATGGCTCGGACTAACAAGAAGCTTGGACACCCCTGTTTATAAATTAAAATTACTCACTATTTAATATTTTTAAAATTCATTCACATTCTTAAAAATTATATATTGATCTCTCTTCAATATAAATAAATATTATTTTTTGCATCATCCTGTATGTATAATATATATATACAATATTTTTTTACTTTTAATCCACAGTTCTATATAATGTATTCCATGTATAGAAATCGCGAAACAATGTATCATGAATGAGTGTAAATTATTAAAGGAAAATATGACTTTAATATCATTATATTGTATTTTAACAATGCAATTTTTTCTCCAATCACAGACTATTCTGCATTTATTATGCGAATATTTAATCATATTTGGCTCGTTTTAATTCCAGGAAATAATTTATATTGATATTTTTAACAAAACAAATAATTAATTATTATTATTTTTTTGTTAATAAATAATAATTTATATATTGTATAATAATAGTAAATGAGTGTTCAAATTACAAAACATCTAAAAACGCTGTCGTTTTTTTTTTCTTCGAGTCAGGAATTTTTTTGAAGGCGATAAGTCGTTATCTATTTATTTCAAAGTATAGGCCAACTGTTTAGTTAACAATTATACATCATCCAGAGTATATATATATATATATATATATATATATATATATATATATATATATATATATATATATATATATATACTTTTTTATCATCTGTCCCTCCTGTTGTATATAAGTAATAATCAGTCCAGAGGACCGGTCGGTTGCGTTTATTCAATTAGTAACAGCCGGAGGCCGCTTCTGGAAATGGTCAAAACCAGAAATTTAGATAACGAACCAACGCCTGTCAACCAAAAGCGGAGACGTCATCCATTCACCAAAAAAAAAAGAAAAAACAATCGGAAAAATAAGGCGAATTCGATCCGGCTTAAACTTTGTGAAAAGTTCACTTAATCTTCTAAGATATTAATTAGTATTTTAGTATACGACGTAATATTCATTTTAAACTAAACACTAAATATATTTATATTAACTATGTCATTAAAAAAAATCATACCAATAGAAATAATGTGATGTTTCAGTCTCCGTATTCGCCAGACATAGCCCCGTGCGCATAGTATAAAGAACGTTGAATGGTCGTCGTATTACAAGTGCATAGTTGAAAGAACTCAAATCTATATTAAAGATTGAGCACTAAGAGTGTTTTATAGATTTAAATAATTATTTTGAAGCACAAATAAATAAAATTATTCAAAAAAAAAAATTTCTATAACTTTTTGATAGAAAAAAAAAACGTACGCCATTTTGAATATATACGGTTCCGATTAACTGTTTTCGATATTTTTTTTAATCAAAATAATATATATTGTTATTTTTATCATCGTCACTAAAAAGCAAACCGTTTTCTTAATCAGAGGTCATAGGACGAGACAATTTGTCATAAGCTACGTTTTATTTCTCCCTACAATTTATATATATATATATATATATATATATATATATATATATATATATATATATATATATATATGGCGCAAGATACGGGTGCCAAAAGGTTGATAAGTCATAAATGGAATATATACCAAAAAAAAAAAAAACACCATTTTTTATGTACTTTTGATTGTGACTCGGTCAAGTGACACGATGATTTATTTCGTTGTCGTCGCTTTTTTAATGGTCTTCTTCGTTTTACTCGTGAAATCTATGATGATGAAATACACGGTCCGTGAAATAATAATTGTATAATGAATGGTTCAAAATTGTTGAAATTGAATGACGTTGAAAAAATTATACATAATTTAATTAATTGAAAAATTGTCATTATATAACATTTACATTCAAATATAATTGATAATCTGAGACTTATTAAGAAATGATCGTAGAATTTTCAAATAAAAAACACATTATTTTAAATTATAATTATTTAGAAAAATATTCAAAAATATATATTATACAATTAATTAACTTTTTTTATATATAAATAACGTATTTTAAACTCATATTTTAGAACAAAGAACACTTTTTCGTTACAGTAATATACAGTAATGTCCGTCCGATAAAACGCATTTTTTGCCAACTAAACACATTTTCCAATCCTTGAAAGAGTCAAAATAGTATTTTGCCTTCAAGACCTACTTCTATTCGGATTTTATCTCTTCAATCGTGCCAAAACGGTGTTCCCGAATTGGCCTTTTAAGTTTGCCGAATAATCGGAAGTCGCACGGAGCCAAATCAGGCGAATACGGTGGTTGCGGAACGACATGAGTCGAGGTTTTGCCAAAATTTATCGTGATGAAGGAATCAAGAGTTGTAAAAACACGTGTAAATCGGAGATAATTAAACCTTTTCCTACGAACCTGGGAAATTTTTTTACAATTTACCTGCCTTCCTAATGTCCGGGAGTTTTAAATGACAAATTCACCTTACTTTTTAATCACATTAGTATATATATATATATATATATATATATATATATATATATATATATATATACCATATAAAAAACATATTCAATCCACGATAGACATTAATCAATTAAAACTCCAACAAGTCGTTTGCGTGGAGTCCGTTTTCTTTTTTTTTTTTAATTCAAATCACGACCATCACTTTTCATCTTTTATTTTTTTTTCTCTCTATTTAACCCTTCGAGACTTTTTTAACCCGCAAGACATGAGTTTGTTTCAAGAGTTCATTTGTCAATCAGTCACCGGACAAGTTTACCATCGGCGTCTTCACTACTGTTGACTAATGCCTACCGATAAAATACACGAAAACGTTTATTTATTTATTTCTATTTCTATTTTATTTTTTTAATATATATATATATATATATATATATATAATTACGCATTATACATCACCCGAGTCCATTACATATCTGTATGTGACCTTACGATTATTCAATGTGAAAAATCATTCAAGATACACAACCCATATTTTCGTACAATTATATTCAATGAATTTAATTAAAATTTAATAATAATATTTTAGAAACGTAATTATGTTGTTTATTTATAATATAAAATATTTTAATAAATTTTAAGACTATTTATTTACGTGCTAACTGAGAAATTTATTAATATTTTAGTCTGCGATATCGTTTTATAAACAATATATATATATATATATATATATATATATATATATATATATATATATATATAAATTAATAATACAGTTCTAAGAAATAATGTAAAAATATAAACATTATTAATTATATCTTATAATTTCAAAATAATTATATTTATTTCATACAATTTTAATCAATATATACCTAATAAAATATTATTAATATTCGTGTAAAAAAAACACACGATTTAATTATTTATCAATAACGAAAGACAAAATCATATTATTGTTACAAATTAAATTATTTAATATTAAAAAAATATTAATTATCGATTTTTTTCTATTATGCGCAATGTGGATCCGGCTTTATATAGACGAATCCGATTATTCATTAATTTTTCAACTTGTACCTGTTCTTCACGGCTTTCAACGCGTTAAGATGGACACATATATTATCTTTACTTTGGTTTTGTCCACGTTATTATCGAGTTTTGTTACCTCTTTCGACATTTTTGTTTATTTTTTTTTATCGCGATCGAAAACAAAATTTAATTCATAAGACGCGTCCACAGTCGTTTAAAATTATTACAATAATTTTTAATATAATCTACGTGTCATATTTTTGACGTTTGGACGATAAATTTCTTACATATATATATATATATATATATATATATATATATATATACATTCGATTTATTTATAATGCAAAATAATATTATTAATTTATTAATTTTTTTTTTAAATTACGTATATAATTTTCCTTATAGATTTTAGACGATGAAATTTTCCTCATACAGATCTGTTCAATTATCGAGGAGAAAAATAAAATGTTTTAAGTTTATGTATAAAAAAAATGTTTTTTTTTTTTTGAACATTGATATTATTTTTGGAGAAGATGACCAGTCTAATTCCAGCCTTAATGAATGGTCGAAAAATGCGAACGACTTTAAATAAGACGATACGGTAATAATGTATGTATTTGAATGCGCCGTTTTAGTATTGAAATGCATTCACAGGATGATTCGAAATGTATCAATAATTTTATTATATTTATGTTTACAAATTAGATATTAAAAAAAATATATATATATATATATAAATAATATGTAATTATAAATATTTTATTTTTTGTTATAATTTTAATTTTAATAATATAATAATGTATGAGAAATATTGAATGAATGGTTTTTAATTGTTTGAAAAAAAAATTAATACAAAATAAGTAATGATCGGAATATTTGATAATTCAATAATATTTATTTTTATTATTGATAAAATTTATAAAAGAAAATAAAATAATAAAAGATTGATCGCATATAAAAATACATGTAATTGAACGGAATATGTATTACATTAACATGATATATATATATATATATATATATATATATATATATATATATGCATACATTTTAATTTTGAATCATTCTGTATAAATTTCGTTCGATATTTTTTTTTGTAAATGCGACGGGTTTCGCTCTTGTAATTTCGTGCGTCGATGTCACTCGTTTCGGCGACAATTTTTCCCACTTTTACCGATCGTTTGCGATTTTATTCGTCCATTTACTTACTCGCATGCACGTACTTTTAACGTACAAACGCGTATATTTTTAAAAACAATTTCATCTTATTTTATTTTTATTTGTAAATATATATATATATATATATTTTTTTTTTTCATCGGACAAAAGGTCCCTTGTCGTGTTCGGGAAGTTCGCGTGATTGAGACACGAACGCGAGACGGGTCGCGAGTCCGCTATCGAATTTTAATCGGACCCATTAGGGGGCAGGTTTTAAGCGTAATTTTATTTTAATGTATTCAACTTGTCTCATAATCAACCGTGAAAGAATGTTATTTCGCCGCGGTTTCAATGTACGTATTTACATGACGCGGTGGGGAGGGGAGGGGAGGGTGAATCGTAAATTGTGACGTCGAAAGCGTGAATGCGAAACGTGTCAATTTCGACACCCTTTTCCCCCCAAAAAAATAATTGAATAATTTCGTTAAAAATTACATTAATAAAAATGCGTAAAAAAAGACGTCGATTGAAACATCAAAATAACACATTTAAAGTATAATAATCAAAATTTAAAACTAATTAATTCAATCCGATTTTTACAATCAATTTCAAAATAGACTATATAAAATAATTATTTTTCTTACAAACTGCACATAAATGTTAAATTATTATTTTAAATGCATTGTAGATATTCAGCGACACATCTAAATCCTTTACAAAATTTCGCAACACATTTCGCATACCGTTAACTTTCATTATTTGGATAATAAAAAGTCGAATTAATATCCTATAAGGGCGAATGCGAAATTGAAACCGTTCACGAAAAATATATCGATTATATACATTGTTTTATTATCATATGATAATCGTGATCGTGTTAAAATCTGATAGCGCAATATTAAAGAACGAAAAATGATCATTGAAAATTTATATATATGTATATATATATATAGTTAAATATATATTTTTATATTAAAAAATATGCAAATATTTTAATTCAATGTACTACTATGATCAAAAAGTAAAGTGAAATTGTCATTTAAAACTCCCGGGCATTAGGAAGGCAGGTAAATTCTAATTTTTTTTTCCTAAGTTGGTAGGACTGTCTATAATATTTGCCAAGCATCTGTGTGTCAAAAGGTTTAATTATCTCCGAGTTACACGTGTTTTTACAAATTCTTGGCTCCTTCATCACGATAATGCAGCACGTCATACTGCATTGGTTCTTCGCGACCTTTTTGCCAAAAACTCGACTCATATCGTTCTGCAACCACCGTATTCGCCCGATTTGACTCCGTACGACTTCTGGCTATTTAGCAAACTCAAAAGGCCAATGCGGGGACGCCGTTTTGATACGATTGAGGAGATAATAACCGATTCGAAGAAGGTCTTGAAGGCTATACAAAAAATGAATTCACCATACTTTTTGATAACAGTAATATATATATATATATATATATATATATATATATATATATATATATATATTATACGACTAGTGATACTGATTTATTATCGTTAACACATTAAGCGCAACGTCACCGCTTAATAATTATCGCATTATCGCCGAATCTCGACCGCTTTTAATCTAAACACTATCGAAGCAATAAAACACGCGAAAGTGTGAACCAAGCTTAACGTACGGCGTACAAGAATGCTCGCTCGATAAATTAACGACAATATATTATTCGCATTCGTTATAATGAACACGTCGGATCTCGATTTGTGACGGATTCGTGTTAATTTCGGCATTTTCGACGATAAAACATGGCGGCGGTGCGGTTTTAAACCAGTCGTAATTAATTTCCAGCGAAAGGTTAACATTAAAAAAAATATATAAATAAATAAAATAAAATAAGAACGGTAATTTATCGTCAAAGTCCAATATAATAATTAACGGTTTCATTTGAGCGTCGTCGTTCGTATAAATTAAGCTGCAACAACTGAATTCTCATTTTATTTATGTATATACATAGATATTTATATATAGAAAGAAAAAACACAACAACGAATCAATAGTTGAAATTGAAAGTGTTAAAATAGTATATAAATAAATCAACGGCGTTATATAATTGTTCATGTTGATTGACATTTTTAATATATTATTCGATTTTGTCAATATATTGTAACCGTGACACATCAAAGTCGTTCCAAAAATTCCGTATCGCTCAACAGTGTGAAAAAAATAAAATGTCAAAATAATTTTATTTTTATATATAAAAGGTAATATCTTTTTCTTTTAATGTCCAATTTTTGGAAATCTTCTTATATACCATAAAGCTGACAACAGATATTGAACTATTTATAGACAATTCGAATAATTTATAAAGCTAAGATATTTTCTTTTCTCGTGATATGATAGAAAAATTTTAGATTCTTGATATTAATATATATATATCATGAATAGCTTCTTATCTATATTTAATATTTAAATTGTTTCTAAATTAAAGACATGTTGAATATATTATATATAAAATTTTTAGAATTCTTCTAAAGAATGACGTTTAAAATGGCTCCAATTTAAGGTGAAATTTCTGTCTTATATATAATAATAAAATCAGAAAAACTTATAAATTAAATATTAACACTTAATTAATATAATATAATTCAGATGTTGTAAACTCATAATCAGTAAATTTAATTCATATAATGAAATTTTTCATATTAAACACAATATATATATATATATATATATATATATATATATATATATATATATATATATATATATATATATATATATATATATATATATATATATATATATATATATAATAAAAGAAGTTGAAAACATAAGATATCATGTAATTACGTTTATAACGGTCGTATTTAAATCGTGCGACCGCGGCATAATAAATACAAGAGGCTTTACAATTTACGTCGAGCATAAAAATGCTTCCAGGGTAATTAAATTTCAACGCCGTAAGAGATCATTAAATTCGATAAACAATTTTCATCGCGGATCAAGCGGGGACCTTTGATCTCGAAACGCGTGCCTTCGTCGCGCGTATATATTATTTAAACGCGCGAGTTCGAAAAACGGGTTCCAAGTGTAATCGGCGAAACGTTTGAGAAGCGCTGTCGTAAAACCGTCCGATATTAACGAGCTAATGCGAATGTTAATTATGTACGAGTATATATATATATATATATATATATATATATATATATATATATATATATATATATATATAATGTACATTTTTTTACTTCAATTTCATCCTAATATATATGTTTTAATTATAAATAAAAAGATAAATTTGATTGAGAAAAAGTTTAATTTGAAGTACATAAGAAAAAATTGTAAAACATTGTTATAATTATATATTATAATATATTTTTTCCACTTGTTGTCAAACTTTATTTACGCATAAAATTTTAAAATCAATTCAATACAAAATATTTACGATTACACTTTTTTTTTTATTATAAACATAGAATGTAAAAATGTATCATAATTAATTTTGTAATAAAATATAATTTAGACAAAAAATACATAAAACGTACGTCATATCCAAACGTGGAAATCGTTAATATCAATGAAAAAAAAAATTAAAACTGATTTGTGTGACAAACTCGTTAGTGCTTTGAAAGCTCAGCGAGCGCAAAGCTTTCTTTCTTCGTTATGTTTATTATTTAAGTGCGCGCGTATAAAAAGAATTAAATAAACGAATTTTCCGCCGAATTGAAAAGAAAAATAATGGAGAAATAGGGAAAGAAGGGGGGGGGGTGAATAATAAAAATAAACGTAAAGATTAAATAAAATAAGACGAAATAAACATCAAAGGGAATTATTAAAAGCTTTCGGCTTGACGAAAAAGGCATAATCGTTTGATTAGTGGGAAGAGGTTCGGACGGGAATTTTGAAATTCCCACTAATTAACCGACGTGAAAAAGTCTGATTAAATAAATTAAATAATTTATAATATTATAAGAATAAGATGGCGACAATATTATTTTTTTTATTAAAATATTCGAATCATTTTTTTTTATAATAATTTTTTTTTTTTCGATTCGAATCAAAATTGCACGATATTGATATTAATCGTCTTTGTTATCATTATATTAATATTTAAAAATTTTAACAGAAATTAAAAAGATTTATATATATATATATATATATATATATATATATATATATAATGTTTTACAAATAACTGAAATTCTTTATTATACGTACGGGGTTATGTCTGGCGAATATGGAGGCGAGAACATAGTGTTATTTTTTTAATAAAAAAATTAACGAATTCCATCACTTATTAATTAATAAATTTAATTTAAATGAATCGATATTTAAAAAACTGATTTACTTTATTGTATTATTAAATCGTCTTTATATTTTTTAACAATAGGATTTGATATTATATAATATAATCTGATATCTAATTTCTGAATTTGTTATATATTCGAATCTTTATAAATTGTTATATATAAAGTAATACAGTCAAACAGATCAAAATAATGAATTTCAATACGCTTTCAAGTATTTTCCAATTAGCATTTATACGGAATTAAATCGACAAAATTTCATCGAAAAGCATTCGAGAATGCTCTATTAATATATCTATTCGCGGGGGAAAATATAATTTTCCCATAATTATAATGCGAAATATGACTTTAATATATTAATATTACAAATTAGTCGACGTTTTCTGAGAATTATTAAATAAGATTGAGAGCAAAACACAAGATTAATATTACAAATATCCAATAAATGGTGTCTTGACAACGAGAAGGCGGAGCGAATGTCTACGATTGGCCCTTCGAATGATCACGTATCATTTTGCATGGATGCTCTGAGACGATCCAGAAGTGCCAAACATTTGCCATTAACAGAGCTGAATGTTTTATTCCATTAAAAAAACCAATATAATATACGATATTATAGATAAGATTCCATGAAAATTATTTCTCAACTTTCGACTCAATCAAATCTAATTTTATCTATATTTTTTTTCAATATATATATATATATATATATATATATATATATATATATATATATATATATATATATATATATATATATGAGACTTTATTACTTATTTTACAGCTCATTTTAACGATGACAAGATGTCTTTTTTAACGGTATTTATATCTGAAAAAATAAAATGTGCTATATTATTTGAACAAAAAGTGTTAATTAGTATTAATAACATTGTGGTTTTAGAAAAAACAGGATTTTCTTTATATTATAGATGACTAATAAAAATAACGGTTCAAAATAAATCGAGAATACATATTTACATAATATATAATATATTTTTTGATTTAAATATTTTACGATTGTCCAGTGGTAACGCACATGGTATATGAACTTTGAACTCGAATAATATCGTTTAATATTCAATATAAATAAATAAAATACGGATTAAGATCACATGTATGGAATCGTTTATTTTATTTATTCATTTAATATTTCCGGTGTGTCTTGGTAAGAACATGATACGGCATTTTCGAAGAGTTGAACAACACTTTTTTTTATATACATAATATACGTATGTGTGTGTGTGTGTGTGTTTATAAAATATATGTATATGAATACATACATATATATTGTCACAGAGAACAATAAATTGATGATAACAAATGTACACCATTAATTCGATCTGCTTACCTCGAAAAGCGGACGTGTTAATACACATTGCTTTCGACCAGATTTTTTCGAAATTTTATCCGCTTTTTTTTATTCATTTCAATTTAATCCGAGGATAAGTGATTTATATATAATATTTTTAATTAAAAAAAATAAATTCGTCCGTTCAAAATAGAGTTCTTCTAATTTTTATACAATAATTTTCGATATTTTATCCGATTTTTTTTATTCATTTCAATTTAATCCGAGGATAAGTGATTTATATATAATATTTTTAATTAAAAAAAATAAATTCGTCCGTTCAAAATAAAGTTCTTCTAATTTTTATACAATAATATTGTATTATATTTTATATGATTTTTTTTTATTATAAAAATATGAAATTATTATTATTACGAGTGGGATAAAAGATGAGCAAAAGTGAAATGGAAGCATAAAAACAATGATACGTCGAATACATCTTGACTTTTCACTCAGAAACGAGACGTTGCATTCAAATTTGATCAGGCGAGAGCGAGTCGGTGGCTCTATTGAATAATTCGATACGAGCAAACGACACGCCCACGAATGGCACGAGCCAAAACAACGGATATCACGATATATTACGATGATTAAATAAATAAATTAATATGTATTATTAATAAAAAAAATATATTTAAAAATTATAATCTGATATGTTTAGCGATGTACGTGAAAATTTTATAATAAAATCGTCGCGTAGAGCTGACGACTCGTTTACGATGTGAAATTTCGACGTGTTTTAAAAAAAGAGACGCGTGATTGACGTACTAAATATAATAGAAAATTCAATGGTTTTTATGTTCGATTGGTTACAGACTTTTATATTCTTTATAATAAAATTGGCGTTTCCTGTTGATGATATATTAGACTGTTGATGTTAAAAGGATACATGTGCATCATTTAAATTTATATTATATATTGTATATATAATAAGTCATTGAAGGATTTATTCAAGTTTTCGAATTCTAATTTATCTTTTATATTTTGAACAATGATTTCATTTTCATAATATTATATATTTTATTTAAAAAAATATTATATTAATATCTGATAATATGTTTAAAATATATAATTAAAAAAAAATCATATAATTAATGTACTTAACTACATAAATATCATGAAGTTTACTCGACTGTTTTGCACGTATATCCATCAAACTCTAATCGCATTTTTATATAAATATCTAAATATAAATACATCCAAGATAGCAGAACTGGTTGTCGAACGCTTTTTTTTTTCATCATCGTTGTCATCGCCTGATCTAAGAACCGGTGTCTGCTTAGAAGATGATGAGGATGATGA